>CM022106.1:2858907-3458907 GCA_011114355.1 Carex littledalei | reverse complement strand
TCAAACACATACACTACTACAAAAAACGAGATTATACACGGACTTTAAAGGAAGAGCTACACGGATTTCCTACCGTGTTTAAATCGAGGGTGTACAATTAGTTCAATAACTACACACGGACTTTTGGCCGTGTGCAATTTTAAAGATTCTACACGGATTATTACATAAACAACCGTGTACAATTCCTTGCCAGTGGCGCTCTCCATAACCGAGCTACACGGATAATTACATAAACAGCCGTGTACAATTACTCTTTCTACACGGACATTTAGCTAAATGTCCGTGTAGCTCTCTTATTTTTGTTTTATTTTTTTTAATGTTTAAATACCTTTCTACACGGACTTTATTAAATGTCCGTGTAGAATTGTCTTTTTTTTTTTTTTTTTTTAAATACCTTATGTCCGTGTAAAATTGTTTTGCTACCCATTTAAAATCAGAATTCCAAAACAGAGAAACATTAAACAGAGGCCTTTTAAACTTAGAATTCCAAAACTATACAACAGTATAAATAATTCATGTACACTACATTATACAAAATTATACAAATCCATATTTAGCATTACAAACCCTAAACAGAAAATGCATAAAAGATACATCCAAGACCCTAAAAATGCAAAAATTATAAAGAAAGGTCCAAAAGTCCAGATCCGACGGTTGGATCGCGAATCTGAGCCCGAAAAATGGGCGAAACGGATCGTAGATCAGTTTCGAATCCGACTTTGGGTTGTGGAGTTCCTGTCAAAATTTCAGCCCGATCCGACGGACGGATCAAAAGTTACACCCATTTTTCTGAAGCGTGCGCAGGCCCATATTGCATCAAAAACCATAGAAAATATTAAGATATTACAATTCATGCAACATATATAGATATTGCCTTTTGTAATTAAAAAACGCAAGCAATCCAGAATCCGTAAATCCAAAATAAAATGGCAAAGTAATTTAAATCTTACAGTTCTGAAGTGCAGACATCTTTAGGCGAAAGCATTAGTACTGATCTTCAACGGTTTTCCTCAGATCTGATGATGGAAACCTTAGGAGTTTTCTTTACTTCTCACTTTCAAAAAACCCTAGAATAACCTTTCTATACGGAGAGTATTAATTGATCAAAACGGCGCTGGAAGGAGAAGGCATTTTATATAACAAAAACCCTAGAATAACCTTTCTACACGGCTCTTTATTAAAAGTCCGTGTAGCTCTCTCAAGGCTTTCTACACTGTTATTTAAACAAAAAACCGTGTACAATTTCTACCTTTCGACACGGCTCTTTATTAAACGTCCGTGTAGCTCTCTCAAGCTTTCTACACTGTTATTTAAACAATAATCCGTGTACAATTCCTACCTTTCTACACAGTTCTTTATATAAAGGTCCGTGTAGCTCTCTCAAGGCTTTCTACACTGTTATTTAAACAATAATCCGTGTACAATTCCTAATAAACATCCGTGTAGCTTTCTCAAGGCTTTCTACACTGATTCTTTAATAAATATCCGTGTAGAGATCCCGTGTAGAGATCCCACAGATATTTCACCACGGTTTTTATATAAAATTGTCAAATCCGTGTACAATGTGCAGTGTACAATGACCATTTTTGTAGTAGTGATAGTGGACCATGAAAAATAAGTGATTTTCAAAAATTCGAAACAAATAGTAAAAAAAAAATTCAAAAATTGTAAAATTTAGTCTCGATCCAATCAAATTTTAATATCAAGATCATATTGAACAGTTCGGATCGACTGTTTGAACTTTGAAATCGTAAAATATGAGCATGAAGTGAAACACACCCTTTAAGTACTTCATGAAGCACATGAATAGCCCAACTCTAATAATAATAATAATTAATAATGATGATCATGATGATGATGATGATCAAAATAATAATATTTGATAGTTGTATTATTATTGTTATTATTATTATTATTATTACTATTATTATTACGATTAATAAATGGATACAAAAATGTCATCGACAGATCGAATAATTAATACTTAGTGCATGTATGTATATATTTATTAAAAAGTAAGCATGAATGCTTAGCGATCATAATTAATGTTTGTTAATGTAATTAAGTATTCATTACAAGTGAAAATATAAATGCTTGTGAATATATTCATGTTATTAATTTGTCTCAGGCATATATTATATATATAGTTGGAATTGCAACAGGGTCTCGAGCATTTTGTCAATCTTAGCGTCTCTTGATATAATATAATTTGGTGACAATATAACATGGGGTTCATGATCAAATAAGAGAGAAAATTTGTGCTTTGATCTCTCTGTTCGTCATTATTTTTCTTTAAAAAAAATGTACAGATAGGTACTATTTCTTTAAATGCACTATAATTTCTTAAAATCCTTACTCCTTAATTAGTTGAGTGCATGTTTTCTTGACGCTGCAATTAAATAGAGTTTACTTGGTATTTTATGACCTCCTCTTTTATTTCAACAAATAAAATATACGAACGCAGCAATTAAATAGAGTTTACTTGGTATTAGATCATGAGAGCCATAACCACAACTTATACAATGCACAAACAAAACCTCTTTTTCTTCTTACTGAAAATGCATTAAGTAGAATCCAAAATGGACAAAATATCTCTAATATTTGCTCATGAGCTTCTCATTGTTATTCTTTTCATATGTTCATCTTGCATAGCAGGCACGCATGTCAGCCTAACACATGTCGACTCGTACGGGTCGTACTCCAAATCCGAGATCATATCGCGTGGAGTAGAACGGGCTACATCAAGACATGAAGCCATCAGATCGACACTAGAACAATCATCTACCTTAAATGGTCAAAGCCGACTACAGTCCTCCGGCTCATCATACCTAATGGAACTATCCATCGGTACCCCTCCGGTACAACTTGTTTCTATCATGGACACTGGTAGCAACCTCATCTGGACGCAATGCGAGCCTTGTATCCATTGCTTTAAGCAAACAACTCCAATATTCAACCCTGCCAAATCTACATCCTTCAATACGGTCTCATGCAACAGCGATGTGTGCACAAGACTCCAATTTTACTCTAGAACCACCTGCACCTCTTCCAAATGCCAATACACGTATGGGTATGCAGACGAGTCCTCCACCACTGGATCTTTGTCAAAAGAGACCTTCACCTTTGCATCGAAAAGTGGATCTGTCTCAGTTCCAAATGTGGTGTTTGGTTGCTCGAGTAACAGCACACAATCTTTTGACAATACATCGGGTATAGTCGGGCTCAGTATGGGTGATTTCTCTCTGATAGATTATCTCGATTCGCCAAAGTTTTCTTATTGCCTGACACCATTATTAGACATGAGCACAAGTACCCTTTTGTTGGGCTCTGGTGCATGTTTGATCTCAAAGAATGCATTATCGATTCCGATAGTAATTAATCCCCGTATACCGAGCCTTTATTACCTTAACTTGAAAGGGATATCGATTGGTGGGGATACCCTACAGATACCAACCAATAGTTTCAACATAAAATCAGATGGATCAGGTGGTGTGATCATCGACTCTGGTTCGACATTCACAGGTTTAATTTCCAGTGCTTATGTGGTGGTACGAGAAAAGGTCCGTTCTATTGTGAACTTACCTTTGTCTCAGTACACATTCGATCCGGCCATTGATCTGTGTTTTGTATCAAAATCAAATTCAATGCCAAACATGCCAGACATGATATTTCACTTTGACACTGGTGATTTTATTGTGCCAAAGGAGAACTACATGTTACTTTTGCCAGGGAGTGGATTGCTTTGTTTAGCGATGATCGAGTTTCCAACTCTGTCAATTTTCGGTGCCTACCAGCAGCAAAACACACATATACTTTACAATGTCGGGAACAAGATGTTGTCATTTGAGCCAGCTCAGTGCAACAAGTTACGGAGATTTCTTTATAATGTTCTTTTCTTAATTTATTATCAAACGGAAATTCAACTATATATATGTCAGTATTCCCCAATTGCTTATACCCTTAATACCTGATTCACATGAAAACTTGGACTGCCAAAAACATAAATTACCTATCACAAAACAGGGGATAATTTACAATTTGGGAAATTTTAGAAGAAATTTATTAAGATTTTTATCTAAATTTTAGGTAATTAATTACTAATTAATTATGACTTCATTTGGTGAAATTTCAGGCCACAACAGCTGCAATGCGGCGGTACCAATGGCTTCAGTTCTTCGCCAAGCTTGTTATTCCTGATCCTACAAGTTTTTGTCGCCTTGATTTTCACTTAGCTATGTATGTATCAAGACTTAATTCAATCAAATTTTCAATTGTGCAAACTAGAATTCGATCGGATGCAATGATTTGGCATATTGGAATTTGTAAACATATATATTGTACTGGTATGTTTTCTTGGATCTATGCACCATACTATTTCTTATGGAATTTTGAATGGTTCATAAACAGGTACAATTTAATGATTCTTTTGGCCTCACTAACTAATGAGTTCAGGATAGTAGGACATCAATAAATTCAATGTGTAGCATTAATTTATTTTATTATTGTATCAAATTTTCTTTCATTGTAATTGATTATGGCTTTGAAATTCACTTTCAGTTCATTTACCAGCGTTCCATTTCTAATCGAAACAAATTTTGGATTTAGATAACTGACGGTTAAATAGTCTCAACAAATTGTCCAATAACACACACTGTACATACAAGCTATATAATATCAAAATATACACAATATAATCAATAAAAAAATTTCTCTGTTATATTGTCTAACATGATATGGGAGACATAGGCTGGACCTTGCCAATGACAAACCAAGGGTCAAATAGGGCTGTCACTGCAGCCCAAGCAGCCTCTATCTCTGTTCTCGATGGTGTTCATTGTTACATAGCAGCTGCTCTCACTCGTCTTGCTTCCGACGGATCCCTCTTTCCCAAGCGTCGATTGAGTTATTTTTCATTCTCTACCTCCCGATCGATTAGATCAGGACAAGAGCAAGTGAAACAGGGCTCGATTCTGTCTGTTGTTTACAATTTTCTTTTCAAATTTCAAGTAATGATACATATGAGAGAAACCAGTCTCCATCGAAAATTATGAAAACAAAATTTGAACAATATAGAAACAATTATACTTATTTGCAGAATGGGCAATCTTTTGTGCCATTCATTATGCAATACTAGCATGTAGTTTTTTTGACTTACTCACATCCGTTTACGTTTACTTATGTTTTTCGGATCGAAATTGTCCATACAGATCTTTCTACTCATGAAGAAACACATATATTTTTTCTATTTCTCTCTCTTCTTTTTTAATATTTTCAATAGACAAAAAATTCTCTACATGCAAGGAGTAAGAGAAACACCATTGGTCATAAAAGGAGTAATAGTAACCTATAGCTAGAGCTGGCCTAAAACACCATGTTCTTCAGCTTTCTATTAGGTTGATTTTCTTCTTTCAAAGTCTAGTAACAGATCCCCATGCAAAATAGAGAAAAATAAAACAAGTCAAAAGAATAGAGAGTTCACTTTATTACATGTAATATTAATTGGAGGATATATCATTGTTATAAATCATATTTAATATGTTTTATATGGATATTCATTCATTTTCATCTCCTCACTATTTATTTCTTTCCACTACTTATTTATTTGTGGAAATAATTTATATAACATTTTATGTATAATTTCTATCCTATTAATAGAGATCTTGTGAATTTGTATTATACATAAAAAGACATACAAACTAAGAGAATAAGAAATCTGCTATTTCTCTCTCTATATTTCTCTTGTAATTTATTTTACCTATGTTGCAACTTTCACTAGTACAAAAAAGCCCTTCACTGACCCCTGATCACTGACGGTTCTGTTATCTAAACAGTCGGTGTTGAGCAGATTACCAACACTGACGTTTTATTAGCGGAAGCATCAGTGTTGCTCATATCATTTACTGACAGTTCAATTAAATAACAGTCAGTGAAGAGCACCTACACTGACGGTTTTAAAAACCCGTCAGTGTAGGTAATCAACACTGACGGTTTCTAAAACCGTCAGTGTTGCATACCTACACTGACGGTTCGGAAAACCGACAGTGTAGCATACCTACACTGATGGCTGTCGAAACCGTCAGTGTTGGTTACCTACACTGACGGTTTCGAAAAACCGTCAGTGAAGAGTACCTACACTGACGGTTTTGACAGCCGTCAGTGTAGGTATGCTACACTGACGGTTTTCTGAACCGTCAGTATAGGTATGCTACACTGACGGTTTTCCGAACCGTCAGTGTAGGTATCCAACACTGACGGATTTTTAAAACCGTCAGTGTAGGTGCTCTTCACTGACGGTTTTTTAAAACCGTCAGTGTAGGTACTCTACACTGACTGTTTTTTCAATTGAACCGTCAGTAAAGGTACCCAACTCCAGCTATTAATCTGTTTGTTTTTTTTTTCGTTTTTCACATTTCAGCAACCAAATTGTAATGAAAATTTTATTAGTGATATTTATGCAATATTTTATTTTAATGAAGACACGCAGGAATAAAAATTTATAACTATTTGAGAATAAAATTGCAATGCTTGTTTATTAGACTGAACATATTCTATTTAATAAACGGTCGTTAGTAATTTACGTGATTAGTGAAATTTAAGCAATTAATATTAAATTTTGACTTTAATTTTAGAAAAATATTTTGTAATGAAAATTATATTAGTAATATTTATGCAATAATTAATGTTATAACATGTTTATTGATTAATTAAATGATTTTGACACATTAAATTATATAGCATTACTTGCATGTTGCATATATGACTTACATCTTCTATGCATGAACATGAAACAAAAACTCTTGTTTCGTGAGTTAATGATGACGCACGAGAATATGTCGTCCGCGGGTCGATCGGTACCGTTTAAATTAAAGAGCACTGCATTTATTGTCTTGCATCAAGTTTGATCAAAATTTGTTTTTAATTACCCATCCATCTAGTTAACTGAAAATTGAAGCATCGTATGGCCATAAACACTTCGTGTTGGATCGAAGCTCATACATAATAAAACCTCTGTACTTTTATGTTGGTTACATTTAGTGTTCTCCCTTGATCAATTTAAAAAATATCTGGAATGATTTCACTGAAGATCGACCGTTGATTTCTCACGTGAAAATGAACGGTCCGATTCCAAACTTCCTTATATGTTAATTTTATTGTCAATTTTTTGTAACTTTTTATTCACTGACGGTTTTTATTGCAGAACCGTCAGTGTTGATACTTTTACTGACTGTCTTTTTAGTTTAACCGTCAGTGATTGTTTCAATTACTGACTGTTTTTTTGGTTTAACCGTCAGTAATTTTTTTTCAATTACTGACTGGCTTTTTATTTAACCGTCAGTGATTTTTTTAATTACTGACTGTTTTTTTATTTAACCGTCAGTGATTTTTTCATTCACTGACTGTTTTTTTGTTCAGCCGTCAGTGATTTTTTCATTCACCGACTGGTTTTTTGTTTTTAGCGAGCCGTCAGTGATTCTCCTTCCGAAAATTTTCCTTCCCGGTTTATAACTTTCGATCTGCCGCGAAATATTTCATTTCCCTCTTCTTTGCCGAAAAACCCTTCCAAAATTTTGAGCTGAGTTTCTCTCTTTCGATCAGCCTCGCGATCTCCCAAACACCCCGCCTTGCTGCCTCCGGCTCCGCCAAGCACCCGAGCACCCGAGTCGCCTTGCTGCCTCGCCCCGCCCCGCTACCTCGCCTTGCTGCCTCGCCCCGCACCAGCACCCGAGCACCGCTGGAGCGCGGAGGAGGAGTGCGTTGTGCGCCCGAGCACCCAAGCACCCGAGCACCCGCTGGAGCGACGCTGAGGAGTGCGTTGTGCGCGGAGGAGGAGTGCGCGGCCTGAGGAGCTCACTGCTGCCACTGGTACGGTACCAAAATCAAAACCTAAGTAGGTGCAGTGAAAGAAAATATCAAATCTCCCGTGCCAGTTGGATAATTCCTGCTATTTCTTTCTACTGAGTCCTACTTTTTTGCAATTTTGTTTTTCTCCTTGTATATTTAGGTAGAGCAGATGTGGTCTGGTTGTAGGAATGTGCGCTACTGTGATAGATTCGCTCTATTCATCCCATTCTGCCTCGACTATGTCAAGTGTTAGTCTCCTCCTTATTCCTTTTCATCTTAATTTATCGTGTGATGGATTGTGCTGTATCTTTAAAATCTGTCGTATTTTTTAAGGATTAAAAAATATGCTAGAGATAAAGTTGTTTTGGATGTGTACTGTTGACAGTTGAATCCTTTTGAAAAACACTAGATGATTCAACTAGTGTGATTGGAAATTCGGATGTGTCAGATATTTACAGATTTGCCTCCTCTAAAAAAGACATTTTTCTTCACTTAATATCATTGCAAATTGAACTGAAATCGACCAATCTGAGTTTGGATGCTAGATGATAGGTTCTGCATTTGGATGGTGGTGAAGCGTAATTTCATCCTTTCAAGGCAACTTGTTCCTCGTTCATTTTACTTGACCAGGTCAGTAACTTAAGATGATGAATAAGTTTACATTTGAAGTTCTTTGCTTTTGTACTTTTGATTAAAATCTCGTGTTGTCCTTCTTGAAATGCTAGAAGTCCAAATTGGTAGTCCGAGTTGATGTTTTCATCTCATGAAATAGTGGCTCAAATTTATTTCACTAGTACAAAAATTCATTTCCCTCTTCTTTTTGCGATCGCGATCTGCCAAAAACCCCAAAATTTGAGTCAGCCTCGCGATCTCCCAAATTCATTTCCCTCTTCGTTCCCAAATTCATCTCCCAAATTCATTTCCCTCTCCCAAAATCGCGATCTGCCTCCGCCGAGCACCCGCACCAGCACCGGAGCACCCGCTGGAGCGAGCACCCGCCTTGCTGTCCTTCTCGTCAGTCAAGTTTGGAGCGCCTCGCTGCCTCGCCCTGCTGGAGCGCCTTGCTGGAACACCTGAGCAAAAACCTCGCCCCCCTGGAGCGCCTTGCTGCCTCGCCCCGCCCCGCCTGGTTCAAGGTACTCTCTCTCTGTCCTTCTCGTCAGTCATGTTTGGCTGAGAATGTTTGATTAATTTGAGAATGTTTGATTAATTTGAAAAAATTGAGAAAATTTGAGCGACTGCTATGGGTACGGTTTGATTAATTTCATTAATTTGATTAAATTTCAAGTTGAGAATGTTTGATTACTGCTACTGCTAATTGAGAAAATTTGATTAATTTGATTAATTTCAAGATGTAAAATTATTGTTTACTTATTGTTTACTTAGGGGTGTCAATGGGTACGGTTTTATTGTTTCAATAAGAGTTGAAATAGGTTAAATATCTTTCACTATGACTTGTAATTAGATAAAATATGGATATCCATTCATATTTGGAACAAAGCTTGATGGCATGGATCAACTCTGATGATTTTCTCTTGATCTCCACATGCAAATCTTCGAAAGCTAGCACTGGGATGCATCAATCAGTATATAGTGGTCATGCCTTCGTTAAGTCTCTCTCTCTCTCTCTCTAATTTCTAGTTTTAAATGTTATTATCTTATGCATTATATGTTTTACTATTAGGCACTGTACATGTCAATGGACCAGTATCTTCAGGGCTTACTTCTTCTAGCTCAGGATCAAACTGCAGATGTCAGTAAATTGGTATCTAATTATCTTTCACTATTTCTTCTAGCTCAGGATCAAACTGCAGATGTCAACAAACCCCACCCAAGCACCCGAGCACCCGCTGGAGCGACGCTGAGGAGTGCGTTGTGCGCGGCCTGAGGAGCTCACTGTTGCCACTGGTACGGTACCAAAATCAAAACCTAATTTTTTTGTAATTGTGAATTTGTGTGATTTGCAATTTACGACATATAAACTAATTTCTTTTGAGATTTGTTATTGGGTATTTGTGCTGCTTAGGAAATGATTTTGAATTTGGTTAGATTGCTTGCATGGGAAGGGATTAATGCACGGGCAGCTTGCGAGAGATCTCAAGTCCTTTGAGCTTAAGGTAACTAATTATGTGCTTTTGTTTCAGCTGTTTTGAAATCATCGGCCTTTATGCAGAAATTTGAGATTCCCTAGTACTCGAGTTTTTAGAAATATTTGGCTCATGCTTACATGTGTATTGTGCTTTGTATGATTAACATTTAACTATGTTGTTTATGAAATATAGTTTTTTTGGGATGCATGTAAAGGGATGCATTATGTGCTGCTGTATCGAAGATGAAATTGCACTCTTTGATATGCATTTGCTTCTCTTTATCTAGGTACACATCGTACAGCAACAAAAGTCTGGTTATCCTGATCACTTCATGATTAATTCATATCAATGGTAAAATTTAGAAATATTTAATTTTTTCACTATGTCACTATAAATTATAATTGTTACATATAGTCATTATATATGGTTATCTGCAGGGATAATTTACAGGGTTTTGCAAGCACAAGTGTACCGGCAACAAATTATCGTGTCAATTATCAGATGGACCAACAAGATGTCACAATGTTCAATCCCACCCCTTTTTCATATCAGAGGATAGATAACAAAAGGCTTACATATGTTAAGAAAATAGGAATCAAATGTATATAACCCAGCTTAAGGTTCAAACTTGTGTAATACGTACGGTCAACTAATAGTGCATGTAATTACGGAAAAGCAAATCTTTTTTGCAAACTATTAGTAAGAAAATGCTGTTGACTTATACATATTATGTTGTGTGTTTATGGTAAAGGAGTATATTATCTTGTGTGTTTTTCGTGAATGAATATATGTTGTCTAAATTATTTGTATGATATTTTGTTTATCGTTGTTGAATAGTAATATATATGGCTAGCAAAAATATGGAGGCTAGCCCAAATACAAATAGAACCACGCCAAATTTTAATATTTTTACTGACGTTCTTAATACCAACACTGACGCCTAAAAAACCGTCACTATTGAGCACCAACACTGACGCCTGAAAAACCGTTAGTGTTGAACACCATCACTGACGGTTCTTGAAGCGTCAGTGTTGAGCACCAACACTGACGCCTTGAAAACCGTCAGTGTTGGTGGTCAACACTGACGGTTTTTCAGGCGTCAGTGTTGGTTTTCAACACTGACGGTTTTGTATAAACCGTCAGTGTTGGTGTTCAACACTGACGGGTTTTTACCCGTCAGTAAAGGTAACCTGTACTTACGCCGGCTTCACTGGCGTCTCCATAAGCGTCGGTGTAGGGGTTTTTCAACCGTCGGTGAAGGGTTTTTTTGTACTAGTGTTTATTCAATTTACCAACACGTTATACGGCACCTAGAGGGGGGGTGAATATTGTGTTTTAAACAACCTTAGACGTTTTTTTTTGTGTAATCCTTCTAAACTAACAAGTCAAACCACAACCAAGCAAGTGTACATAAGTAAACGTAAACGGATGTGAGTAAGAGAAATTTCACACGCATGATGATAACGGAGTTTGGCATAAAATGACTACGTCTCCGGATAGAGCAATCTTGTCGGCGCCTCGTTCCTATTACCCTAAAAGAAAGGACACAACTTGTAGTCCGTGAGCCCAAATAAAAGTGGAAAGTCATGGCCTAACTAATGTACAAGGTGAGCCTAGAAGCTCGAGTTAGCAAGTCCCAACAAAGGGGATCGTCACACAACTATTGTTATATGCTGAGCGGAATACGCTCGAGTCGGTGAGCCCTTTAATGCCCTACAAGCGAGAAGTCACACGGTTATTCGAAGGGAGCACTAATAAGTAGATCTCCACACTATAGAAGGAAGGTTCTAGAACTAAACTCTAGACACTTTAACTAGATCTAAGAGTAGATTAGTCAAGTGGATTTGAGATAGTTGAGAAGATATTGAAGTTTAAGTTCACTCCACAATGGAAGCTTTCAAAAATGCACAATAAATGCTTTTTAAATGTGGGAGGCGGTGAGTTTAGGCAAATCTGAAGTGCGTCACTCTATTTATAGTGAGAGGTTCTGATTTGACCAGAACCGTTCCAACGGATGGAATCCGTTCCGAACGAACAGTACGAATATTGAAATTAGGGTTTCTGCATTATTACATTCATATTAATCGTTATGAACGTATATGTCCGTTCATGATGGTTACTACAATTTATTCCAGTTTAATGTTATTCTTTATAAGCGTTCCAGATGGATCACAATCATTCTGGATAGAACAAATTGGAAACTCCTTCTTGACCCTCCTCTCGCTATGCCACTAATAGACCATCTGCCTCAGTTGTTAGTATTTATTTTTTCACCTCCGAATTTGCCTGTTTTTGCCTACTTCTTTTTTAAATTTATTTTAAAAACAATGTAAGACACCATAACAAAAGTAGACATTCAGATATTTTAGATAACAACAGATCTGTGAAAACAATTGGATATTGATCAGAGTCAAAATAATGATGATTTACGTAGGGTTTTGGCTTAGGTTTTGCATATTTTCTCACACTTATGTTTAATTTATTAGAGAAAAAGGCTACTGTCACCCTTCTTTATATTGTATTGCAGAAAACAGGTTTTGGGACTATTTTACACCAAATGGAGCTAGAATCGGGTCAATCGGATTAGCGACGCTTATCGACGAAGTCTCTATTACGGTCCGTATTGCCTAATACGGACCAGGCCTAGCACAGACCAGAAGATAGCGCTGGAAGCATTAAACCCTAACCGTCAAGGTCCTAATACGGACCGTATCACCTGATACGGTCCGTAACTGAAGGCGTCTCTTGGGGAATAACTGCCGACAGCTGTTTCCAGATTAGTTTCTTAACCCCTACTCAACCTCCAGACGTCCCTCCACTCCTATATAAGGCCCCTGGGCAGAAGAATAACTTATCTTTGTAATTAGGGTTAGATTTGATTAAAGTAAGAAGAGAAGAGTGCTTGTAACTATGCCGTTCCGTGGCTAAGTTCTTTTTCTTAGGACTAGGCAGTAAACCTTGTTACTCTTGATGTTTTGATATATATATTTCTGTTGATTATGATTTCTTGTTGTTGAATCTAAATGCTTTTGTGATTTATCATCTCTTCATCTAACTTCAATGATCTAGTTTGAGTCCGTTAGGGTAGTGACAGTACTTTAATGGCAAGAGAAACTATTTGTATGAATTAGCCTCATTGAGATTTATTAGGTTTATGTGAAGAAAACCTTAGCGGGGAAACCATAAACCAGACCAACAAAACGCGTACCAAATTTCATCACTTGCGTAAGGAAAATCACAGTGATCTGTGTAGTAATTTGGGGTTTTTAGAAATCAGTCATTTGTGTAAGGAAACTCGCAGTGTCCTATGTAGAATCTCGATGAAAAATATGTCATTCTTGCGTAACATAAATCGCAGTGACCTATGTGGTGTCTTTGATAAAACAACAACAGGAAATCAAACGCAACAGGAATATATTATCAAGGCGGATTGAGTGGCAATGGTGTGCCGAAACCCTAGGAATTCTCATCTCTATCTTTATTTTAATTACTTTTAATTGCTTTCTAATTTACATTGATCACAACAACATCTCTCAATTTTCAGATTTCGTCTAGCCATTCGAAAGATTGTGATTCGATCGCTCAAAGCACTGAACCAATATTCCCTGTGGATCGACCTCGAATATACTACTCGATAGGATTGTGCGCTTGCAGTCCGAACTGATAGCATTTTCGAGTTTATAAATATTAAAAGAAACATTGCTCTTTTTTGAGTGATCAAGCTTTTTGGCGCCGTTGCCGGGGAATAACGGTTCATTGTGCAAGGCCTCGCGAGACGTCATTGCTTTGACCATTGAATCCAATTAATTAGAAACGCCTAGATTTCTTTTTATTTTTTTGCATTTTTATTTTTCTTTTATTTTCAATTTCGTTTTTATTTTTTTATTTTTTTTATTTTTCAGTTTTTAGTTTAATTTTCAGATTTTCTTTTCTTTTAAGGACACTGCACGCTGGCCGAATCATCCGTACGAAGATCCGAGAGGATTGCTAGCTAGTAGGAGAGGACAATTCGCTTCCACATCACCGATAAGAACCAATCATAGTTCTTCATCGAGTAATTCTGAAAGCGAAGAAGACTCAGATTCGATCAACATGAATATCCCACCGAAAGAACCGATCAACAATGGAAGACAAAACAATGGTGATAATGAAGTTCACGATGCAGCAAGACCCAAACTTCTATGAGACTATTGCGTACCGCGCGCGAATGATCCTAATTCTAGTATAAACCCGCCAACTGTTACGAACCGTAATTTTGAGATCAAACCTGCTCTTATAAATATGGTTTCGCAACAGCAATTTAGATGATTTCCACATGAAGATCCACATCTTCACTTGTCAATTTTCCTAGGGATATGCGAGACGATAAAGATCAACGGAGTTACCGATGAAGCAATCAGGCTAAGGCTATTTCAATTCTCATTAAAAGATAAAGCAAGAGCATGGTTGTTTTCCTTACCGGCCAATTCCATTCAAACTTGGGACCAATTGTTTAATGTGTTTATTGCAAAATATTTTCCACCATCCAAAACTTCGAGGTTTAGAAATGTAATTACTAATTTTGAACAAAGGGATGGTGAAACATTGTGTGAGGCATGGGATAGATATAAGGATATGTTAAGGTGTTGTCCACATCATGGTCTAGAAAGATGGCTGATTGTCCAAACTTTTTATAATGGTCTAAACCCTACCGATAGGTTGTCTATTGATGCTTCCGCAGGAGGAGCAATCATGAACAAGGAACCTGACGAGGCTTATAACCTAATTGAAGATATTGCAATCAACCAACACTATTGGATCCCTGAGCGAAAGAAGCCAACTCCAACACCTGGCATGCACCGAGTAGATGATATATCCATGCTGAGCACAAAGATCGATGCTTTGCAAATGTCACTCAACAAGCAAACCAAGCAGCGAACGGTAGTAGCAGTCAATGCAGCAACAGCATGTGGCTATTGTGGAGGAGCGCATGAGATGACCGAATGTATGAATGTGACGGAAACTGAGGAAGAATTAGAGCAAGCAAACGCAATTGACAACAGCTTTCGACCTCAGCCCGCCTATAATACATACCATCCGAACAACCGAAACCATCCTAATCTCTCATACGCAAACAATCAAAGGCCTGCTGCACCCCAACAGAACTATCAACCACAGCCCAATTATCAACCGAGATACAACAATCCCCAACCGAATTACCAACCAAGGCAATACAATCAACCGCAGCAACCTGACATCACATCTTTAATGGAGAGATTCCTAGAGAAGCAAGATAAGGCTAACGCTGAAATTGCACAAAAGATCGAATCCTTAATAAACCGCAACAAAGACTTAGAAGACAATGTCTCTAAGATGGCAAAAGAACTCTCGAGTATTACACGCGGAAAAGGCAAATTTCTGGGCCAACCGGAAGAAAACCGGAGAGAGACTTGCAAAAGCATAACATTAAGGAGCGGTACAGCTTATCAGGGACCTCCCATGCCCGATCAAACTTCCGATGTGATGCATGCAGAACCATCGCATTCCGAATAATACGAGCCGCAACCACCGGAGTCGCCCGTATTCGAACTGCAGACAGACCTTACTGAGGAGCAGAATGACACCGTAGGTGGAGACGAGCGACAACTCGAACCTGAATACATTTCACCACCACCCTACAAGCCACCTCTGCCATTCCCTCCAAGGTCTGCCAAGCATAAGATGGAGCAGCAATTCGTGAAATTCATGGAGACACTCAAGCAATTACAAGTCACAATCCCCTTCACTGAAGCAATTGCAAGCATACCCTCGTATGCTAAATTTCTGAAGGAGATTCTTTCAAACCGTAGTAGACTCCAAGAATTCTCAACAGTTCCACTCAATCTGGAATGCAGTGCGCTCGTGCAAAGCAAATTACCGACAAAGTTGAAAGATCCGGAAAGCTTCTCAATACCATGCACCATTGGCACAACCGATTTTAAGTTAGCTTTATGTGATCTGGGAGCAAGTGTGAGTCTGATGCCTAAGGTAGTATTTGATAAATTGGAATGTGGAGACCTATCACCAACACGGATCTCATTGCAACTAGCTGACCGATCAATTCGATATCCTGAAGGAATGTTGCTTGACATCCCAATCAAAGTTGGTAAATTCTAGATACCGGCGGATTTTGTGGTAGTTGATATGGAAGAAGATGAGCAGATTCTGATCATCCTTGGAAGGTCATTCCTCGCTACATGTGGGGCAATGATCGATGTTAGGAATGGGAAGATCTCACTCAATGTTGGCGAGAACAAGATGATCTTCAACATGAATGAGACCAAAGTCCCACCTGACATAAATGTTGTCTACAATTTAGAAACAACGGATGAGTACGGCAATGATGAATTGCGGATGGATGAACTTGAAGACATCGAAGAAATGGTGCATGAAGCAGAAGTGGAGAGACTGTTCACCATACAAGACGACGGTCAGATCCATCCAACCTCTGTGACAACACAAACCGATGATCTGAACAAGAGCCCCAATATCACAAACAACAGGAATTATTCTCTCTTAGCCCTTGCATTAATCAAAAACCTACGCGAAGAACTCGATGCAATTTCTCAAAGACTGGATGAGGTTGAAGTAGTGCTCGGAGTGAGCCTGGCATTCAACCCCGGACCTCAAACACCAACCGACTTCTTCGAGAAGGGCAATGATGACAAGACCACAAAAGATACTGAAGGAAAACCACCCGACAAGCAACCCGCTTGCATTGACGGGAGGATATCTGGAAGAAACTGATGCGACACAAAGTCAAGCTAACGACTTTAAACAAGCGCTTCTTGGGAGGTAACCCAAGGCCACTTCTATATTTTCTTATTAATTTTTATTTTTAGTTTGTTTAGGACTTCAACCAGGGGAACGAATTACATCCACTTATTTTTCATGGCCAGGTGAACATGCTAGATGAAGAGCTCGGTTAAAAACATTGGAAAAGTCAAGAAAATATTCTCTGTTACTGACCGTATCAGCCAATACGGATTACGACAGTGAATACGGAGCAAGGAGTTAGATGAAAAAGAAAGACAGTATCCAAAGGAAGAGCCAAGAAACAGTTCAGGATCAAAGATTTCGGATCAAATACGGACCGTATCAGCCAATACAGTCCGTAATCAAAGCCAATCTGAGAATTAAAACCCGTTAACGAAGAGGCGCGAAGTTGGGTAACCGTTCAAAATAGAAGTTTTTCTATTTTTGAGCCTTTCTTTCTCCCGTTTCTCTTCTCCTCTTCTCTTCATCTCTCTATCCCTCTTCCTCATTTTCTCTTCTTCTCTCTTCTTTCTTGCAAAAAAAACCCGAGCACACCCTCGCACTAAGCCGCCGGCCACCAAGGGAAAGCACCCTCGCTCGCGCTGATCCTTAATACGGGTCGTTTCCAACCCGTATCCACCGTGAGCACCGTTGATCTCCACCATTTCGGTTCTTCCCCTTCTTCTCTCTTATTTTTCAATTTTATTTTAGTTTCTTAAGTTAGTCTTTTATTCCTTATTGCAATTTAGTTTTTGAGTTTGTTTTATTTTCTAAGATTCGGTTAAAACACGAAAATCATGAAAAATACAAAAAAAAATTAGGTTTTACCAGTTTACCAGAACCAGTACCAGTACCAGTATAATACGGTCCGCATCTGTCAATACGGTCCGTATTCAGTCCTGCACTTGGCTGAAAATTCTTCCATCACAGGGGTCCGTAATAAGTCCGTATTGACCTAATACGATCCGTAACAGTGATTGTAAACTCTCAAAATGGCCCCGAAAACACGAGGTCTTCTCAGAGCTTTGACAGGTAGAGGCAAGAAGAAGAGGGGGGAGTCTTCTTCTCAAAATCCACCACCTGAATCACCCGAACAAAGCCCCAAACGGGAAGAATTGCCGGAGTCTCCTCCACAAGACGAACCACAACCAATGGAGGGGCAAGAGCATAACCCCCTGGACATAAAATTTACCTACAGAGCACACGCCAATGTCTTCGAAAAATTGGAAGACAACAAAATCATCAACCACAAGGCCATTCATATCGAAACCCTTGAAAAGCTCGGCCTCCTCGCCCAATTCAAAACCCTAGCCAAAAGGGTTCACATCTGGGACTTTCTCAACAAGCTAGTTGATGTCCCGGTTTATGACGACCTCACCCGCGAGTTCATTGCCACCTTCTCCTCCGAAAATGACGTAATTAAATTTCAGCTGATGAACAGAGAGCAGGAGGTGTCAATGCGTGACTTCTGCGACATTTTCAGATTTAAAAATGAAGGCACGCAAGCCCACAATGACGAGCGGGATTTTTGGAAGCTGATCACCAATGACCGCATCAGTGACCCCAGAGTTGCCAGTCACATTGTCCATCCAGTGCTCCGGTACATGCAGGCAGCTCTCAGCAACTCTCTCTTTGCTCGAGGTGAAACTTGCACGAAAGTCACCTTCCCCGAGCTTCACATTCTCAAGTGTATGCTCATCACACCGGAAGAGCCTCCGCACATTGGCCACTTCCTCTGCAACCACATCCACTCGATTGGCCAAAACAAAAGGGGCAGAGGAAACATCTCCATCGGTGCCATCGCAACAATCCTCGCTCGCCAACTCAGAATCGAGGTAGATTTCTTGAAAGAAGGCACCAAAATTCTTAGATTTCGAGTGCCTCACTGCGATGAGAATGATCAGCGGCAGACCTCCCGAGCCATACTTATACAACATCGAAAGAAGAAGGGTTCAAATGCCCTGCAAACCACTACCTCTCAAAAACCAGCAAAGGTGGAGGCAAGTGACCCCTAGCGACAGACAGGCCGCTCAGGAAAGCGATGATGAGATTGATTTTGAGGCCCTAGAGGCCGAGGCTGAAGAAGAGGATAGGGCCGAGACCGCCGCAGCCGCCGCATACATGCAAGAAATGGCGGCAAATGAGCAAAGGGCTCGGCAAGAGGCGCTCGCAGCAGAAGCAGCGCGCACTAGTACAAAAAACCCCTTCACCGACCCTCAATCACCGACTGTTTTAATATGTAACAGTCGGTGTAGAGACTGCTGGTAAAATCGTAAATAAGAACAATCTCAACACCGACTGTTCTCTTACAAAAAATCGTCAGTAAACCAGCACCGACTGTTTTTTTTTAAAAACAGTCGGTGTTGCTCATACCCTACACCGACTGTTTTTTACAAAAAACAGTCGGTGTTGAGCAATTATCAACACCGACTGTTTTTTTAAAAAACAGTCGGTGTTGGTGATACCTACACCGACTGTTTTTTACAAAAAACAGTCGGTGTTGAGCAATTATCAACAACGACTGTTTTTTAGAAAAACAGTCGGTATTGAGCTAACCAAATTTAGTTCCCAGTTTATAACTTATCAGCCGCGAAATATTCATTTCCCTCTTCTTTTGCCGAAAACCCTCTCAAAAAGTTGAGTTTCTCTCTTTCGATCTGCCTCGCGATCTCCCAAACACCCCGCACCAGCACCCGAGCACCGCTGCGATCGCCTTGCTGCCTCGCCCCGCACCAGCACCCGAGCACCGCTGGAGCGCGGAGGAGGAGTGCGTTGTGCGTCCGAGCACCCAAGCACCCGAATTCTGTCCGATAGCGCGGAGGTTAGACTAAGCTAATTTCTCAACTCTAACTCTAGAGAAGAGAAGAGAAGAGAAGATAAGAGAGGCGATCAGATCAGATCAGAGATGTCAGTAGAGACGGAGCGAAGCTCGACGGAGTCTGATGCGTCGGGGTTGGATTATGAGGAGACGGCGCTGACGCTGGGACTGCCTGGTGGTGCCGTGAGTTGGAGAGGAAACGTGACTTCTCCAAGACCGTTGATCTCTCCTCGAGAATCGGCATCGGCGCTTGTGGAGATGAGTCTGACGAGTCGCCTGATACTGATAGTAAAGTTAAGGCTCCAGCTCCAGCTCCCGAGTGAGTTAGTTGTTAAGTCCCAAATTGTATCTTTCAACTTAATTTTTAAGTTTGGGATTGCTGAATTTGAACAGACCTTGGTCAAATATTTCATTCTCGGATGTGCCTGTACCATTACTTATTTACTTTCCAAAACCTTAGATACATTTTTTTCTTAATTGAATATGAATCAGATAAGTTAAGCTCTTTCTTCTCTTCAACCCTAGACTAGTTACCTACCTAAATAAAATTAATGAATGGGGGTTTCTGTTGCTAATTCAATTCAATTCAATTGTCTGTTCCTCTTAGTCTGATATTTTTGTTCGTAATAATTTTCAAGGTATTTGTGGAGAGTCTCGAAACTTCTCGCTGATGATTATCTGCTAATTGATTACATGAATTCCTTGCTGAAAGATACGGTGAGGGTTTGAAACTTAGATATGATTGTTGATTATCATATATACTGTCTTATTAATTAGTCTATATATACTGGAATTTCTTTTTCTTGAATTCCTTGCTTCCCTATGCTCTTTTTCATTCAGGTATTAATGAATATAATAAATAATTATGTTTCATTTCTGCTCTACCATCACAAAACCTTCTCTCTTGCATTTTTATTTGTAAGAATAAATGTTGCCTACCTATCCTATACTATACATAATTTAATGGCCTATATGAGAAATTTTCTCAAAAGGAAAAACTAAAAATTGCATAACGAAGGTCAAGTATACAAAAGCTAATCTGCTATCTATCACATTGCTATGCATTTAGGTTTCATTAGTTGCGCTTTCATCAGCTATGGTATGGATATCAACTTCACATAGAGCGAAGAAAAGGCAACTTCTCCCTATGCACCAACTCATTAACTGGGCTCTTGCCGGTATTTCTTACCTCTTTAGCCAATTATTCCAATTATTTTCATCTTATTTCGCTCCGCTCCCTTTTCACAAAAGTTTTGGCCAGAATTTAGTCTTAAGACCTCACCCGAGATTATTTATTATACTCTATAATAAATAAGTAATACAAATGACAAGCACTACTCGCTGCTAAAAATAAAATAAAGGAAAGAAGTAAAGAAAAATGACATTGCTTGAATGAAACCCTAACACAATTTTTATTTTGCAAATATATTTGGCAGGAATTTCTATTGTTTTACCGCTATTCTCTCAAAACAGTGTTTTATCACGTCTGACTTCCATTTTCTTGGGTTTTGCTCCACCTTTCCTCTTGCTGTCAATAGGGTAATTTCTGAACTTGCTTTCGCTTTCTCTCTATTTACACAAATACTAAGTGAAAAATGTTGTTCTAAATTTAGAAGGATAAATATGATATTATGAATTTTAGAGGGGGAAATATGTAATTTCAAAGTTTTTGAGGGATATACATGAAGTTCCCCCAAAACAAATAGTACTAAGGAGTGTATGTTTCTGATAATATTTTTTTCTTCTTTGTTTTCTCTTTATTAGTTCCAACTATTTTGATAGATTATGGATGTTGTTCTAAACTTTATTCTATTCTATTTTATTTTGTTTTCAGATGGTGTTATTTAATGTAGCCTTTTTTGGTACCGGTAACTTTGCCAGTATTGCAAGTTTTGAGATATCTTCGGTGTACCGCTTCATCACAATCTTTAGTGTACGTCCCTCTCGCTATTTCAGACTATTCTCTTTCTATCTCAATGTATTAAGCAAATCTCTCTGGTTATTTTTAATGCAGCCTTTTCTGATGTCAGCGTTGCTAATTTTTAAGCTCTTTATTCCATTCATACTTGTCATGTAAGTTTTCTTGTTCTTTCCTTTTTTTGAGAAAAGAAAGGCCTAAATCACGGGTTTCATTGAACATGTAAACCAAAATTGAGTACTTACACTACATTTTTCACAAATTATGAAGATTAAAAAAAAAAAAATTCTCAATCAATACCAGTATGGTACTGTACCAAAATTCTGAAATTCCAACCTGAGAACCTGCCTTTTGGTTTTATGCATTACCTTTTGAGTTACTCTATATCATGTATTGTTTCTATCAAATTATATGCAGATGTGCATTTAGTGCCATAACGAAGATCATGCGGGTCCCACGACTCGGTCTGTACTTCATTGTGATTTTATTTTCTGATGTCATGACCATCCATTTCTTTTTTCTGGTGTGTCATCTTCCTCCATCTCTTTTAACTACAATTAAATTCTTCAATATTTTTTTCTGGTGTGTCAGTTGAGAAGTTTAATTCGGTTGGTTCGGTTAGATTTTCAGAAACCGAATAAAATTTCAGTTTGACTATTTAAATTCAAATTCGGTTTTAACCAAACCGATCGTTTGAACATCTCTAAATACAGGATTGAAATTTGGTTTTTGTTGTGGAAATTCAAGAATTTATTGTTTATTTTTTTCAAATACTTCTATCAGTTCTCTGACTTGTACGTATTGACAGGTGAGAAATACGGGAAGCTGGATGGAGATAGGAAACAGCATCAGCCATTTCGGGATAGTGAGTGCTCAGGTGGTTTTTGTTTTGATGCTTTTTGCAATTACAAATATTTACACAAAAGATATCCAAATTTCCACCCGCCGTTTTTCAATAAAGGCCTTGTAAGTTATATTTCATTAGATAGGTGCAGAGTGTAGTAGTTTCTTAGGAGATTCATTTGGAGAGGCTTCCCTCCTTTTTCTTAGGCACTAATTTTGTACATTTTTATATTTAGTGAAATGAATCGTTAAATTTTAATCTGGTTAACATTTAGCAGATGCTTTATAATGTGCCTTCTTTTATGCTGCCAACATTTATTCCAGTATCTAAAATTTACTATAACGATAGGTGTATATTGTTTTAGAAGAGTTTTATGCATAGTATTTGATGTATCTGTTTGTTTTTGCATGAACAAAATCATACACACGTACGTAATAGGTGTATTTTTTAGATTATCTATAAGTTTTGGTGATTTTTTTCTTTCTTAAATGTAGTTGAAATTGATTAAAATATGAACAAACGCAATGATAGAACACTAGATGCATTCTAGTAGAACTTTATGTGTAATATTTAATGTATTTGTGAGATTTAAAAAAAAAAAAAAAATTCGGTACTGGGCACCTATACCGACGGTTTTTTTCCAAAAAACAATCGGTGTAGGCGCCCAACACCGACTGTTTTTTCCAAACAGTCGGTGTAGGCGCCCAACACCGACGGTTTTTTTCCAAAAAACAGTCGGTGTTGGGCGCCTACACCGACTGTTTTTTTGAAAAAAACCGTCGGTGTTGGGCGCCTACACCGACTGTTATTCACCCGTCAGTAAAGATTTATCTATACCGTCGCCGCCATCACCGACGCCTCAATAACAGTCGGTAAAAGAGTTTTTTAACAGTCGGTGAAGGGGTTTTTTGTACTAGTGGCGACAAGGGGCGGGACCATCTGATGCCCCTCAGAGTGGATACAACCGAGTTCTCCAAGCCGTCAAAAGGGTCAACGCGAACATGGAGAGGTTCTCCATCGACACTCGGACTACTTATGCCCGGCTTGACCAGCAGTATGACACGGCACATCACTCTGTAGGCCAGGTTCGTCAGGGCATGGACGAGCTGCGAGGGTATGCTGCCAACAACAGGCGGGAGGCACAACAAGCCCGCTAACTGTCATAGCAATACTACCAGCATGCCCTCACCACCGGTTTGCCATACCAGCCACCACTATATGGACTCTTCGACCCGTCATTCTACGAGGAGATCCAGCGACCGCCACCACCTCCACCACCTCAGGATTGAGGTGCAGTGAGTTGTATCTTTCACCGGTCTTTTTACCTTTATTACTTCCTTTATTTTTATCTCTCGAGCATTGGGGACAATGCTCAATTTTATTCGGGGGGTAGGAAAGGTAAATTGACCATATATCTTTAAAAAAAATTGCAATTTAAATTCTTAGGTGCTAGTAGTTTTACTCAATTTTTGACTAGAGTTGGAGGCTTTACCGAAAACCCTATGATGATTAGATTGAGCTTTTTAGCTAGCTTGCATTTTTATTTTAATTATAGGAGTAAGTTAATCAAATAGGAATTGTTTTAAATTGAGTTAGGCTAGGGTTTAGACAATTGACCATGGTACAAAAAAATTTAGAATTTTAAAAAAAATTAGTGATCTCAAAGTGAACAATAAATTGCTAACCATGAGAGTTGACCAAAATTGCAAACCCTAGAATTTTTATTTGTTGAGTAATTTATTTTTTGCAAAGTCTTTTAAATTTGATAATGTTTTAGAATACCCATTTATTATAGATAGACCCCTAGCGAAAATATGCAATAATTCCTTGTATTAATGAATACTTGGAATTGTGTGTAATCATGGTGCTTGTGACACAAAAATATTTTATTTTTCAGAAAAATACAAAAATACAAAAAAAAAAAAATCAGAACTGAGAAAAATCCAAAAAAATAGAAAAATCCAGAAAAATAAAATAAAATAAAATAAAAGATGGAGGATAAAAAGAGTACGGGTGCCTACGCAAGATTGGTTACCAATAGGCTCGAGAAAACCTCCCAAATTTTAAATTTTTGTACATGTTTAATTTTTCAAAAAAAAATAGTCACGAGTACCAACACACTTAGTTGTCATACTTTGCTCCAATCAATTGGGAAGGAAAATCAAAATATATATCATTAGAATTCCTATTGATTGGAAGGGATTTATTTATAATCGAAGGGGAAATTAATACTCTCAACTTTAAGGATATTTGTGAAGTAGATTGTTCGACAATAACTTTTCTAGGGTAAGCATAATGAGGTCAATCATGGGGTGAATAAATTGTTCAAGGGAGAGGTCATGAATATTTTAGAGTTCTAAATTTTTATTGTCATGCCAATTGTACCAAACCCAAGTTCTAATTTAATTTCTAACAAGTCCTTGAGATTGTATGGTTTAACCTAGACCGGATCTTTGACCAGCTGGGATGTCGTTGCTTGAGGACAAGCAACAATTCAAGTTGGGAGGCGTGATCCGAGTCAAAATAATGATGATTTACGTAGGGTTTTGGCTTAGGTTTTGCATATTTTCTCACACTTATGTTTAATTTATTAGAGAAAAAGGCTACTGTCACCCTTCTTTATATTTTATTGCAGAAAACAGGTTTTGGGACTATTTTACACCAAATGGAGCTAGAATCGGGTCAATCGGATCAGCGACGCTTATCGATGAAGTCTCTGTTACGGTCCATATTGCCTAATACGGACCAGGCCTAGCACAGACCAGAAGATAGCGCTGGAAGCATTAAACCCTAACCGTCAAGGTCCTAATACGGACTGTATCACCTGATACGGTCCGTAACCGAAGGCGTCTCTTGGGGAATAACTGCCGACAGCTGTTTCCAGATCAGTTTCTTAGCCCCTACTCAACCTCCAGACGTCCCTCCACTCCTATATAAGGCCCCTGGGCAGAAGAATAACTTATCTTTGTAATTAGGGTTAGATTTGATTAAAGTAAGAAGAGAGGAGTGCTTGTAACTATGCCGTTCCACGGCTAAGTTCCTTTTCTTAGGGCTAGGCAGTAAACCTTGTTACTCTTGATGTTTTGATATATATATTTCTGTTGATTATGATTTCTTGTTGTTGAATCTAAATGCTTTTGTGATTTATCATCTCTTCATCTAACTTCAATGATCTAGTTTGAGTCTGTTAGGGTAGTGACAGTACTTTAATGGCAAGAGAAACTATTTGTATGAATTAACCTCGTTGAGATTTATTAGGTTTATGTGAAGAAAACCTTAGCGGGGAAACCATAAACCAGACCAACAAAACGCGTACCAAATTCCATCACTTGCGTAAGAAAAATCGCAGTGATCTGTGTAGTAATTTGGGGTTTTTAGAGATCAGTCATTTGCGTAAGGAAACTCGCAGTGTCCTATGTAGAATCTGGATGAAAGATCTGTCATTCTTGCGTAACATAAATCGCAGTGACCTATGTGGTGTCTTTCATAAAATAACAATAGAAAATCAGACGCAACATGAATATATTATCAAGGCGGATTGAGTGGCAATGGTGTGCCGAAACCCTAGGAATTCTCATCTCTATCTTTATTTTAATTACTTTTAATTGCTTCCTAATTTACATTGATCACAAAAACATCTCTCAATTTTCAGATTTCGTCTAGCCTTTCGAAAGATTGTGATTCGATCGCTCAAAGCACTGAACCAATATTCCCTGTAGATCGATCTCAAATATACTACTCGATAGGATTGTGCGCTTGCAGTCCGAACCGATAGTATTTTTGAGTTTATAAATATTAAAAGAAACATTGCTCTCTTTTGAGTGATCAGATATATCCTGTAAAATAATACCTATATCATGTAAAACTGTTAAACATATCATGTAAAACTGTTAAATATATCCTCTAAAGTAATATCCTTCAAAATATTACATATATTATGTAAAACTGTTAAACATATCATGTAAAACCAATAAAATAAAAACAATTAATAGATCCTGTAAGCTGTTGCATATATCCTGTAAAACTGTTAAATATATTCTATAAAGTACTGTACATAACCTTTACACCTGATTAATACATCATGTAATAAACTGCATACATACAATAAACTTACTAGATAAATATCAGAATTTTAAATCAGTACAACTGTTAAACACTGTATATATCCTATAAAGTACTGTACATAACCTTACTAGATAAATACCAGAATTTTAAATAAGTACAACTGTTAAACACTGCATATATCCTATAAAGTACTGTACATAACCTTACTAGATAAATACTGGAATTTTAAATTAGTACAACTGCTAAACACTGCATGTATCATGTAAACTTATTAGATAACTACTGGAAATTTAAATAAGTAACACTGTTAAACAGATCATGTAACTATTGCATATATGCTGTAAACTATGGCATATATATCCTGGAAAAATGTCAAACATATCCAGTAAAATCAAGGAAACAAATAAAACACATAGGTCCTGTAATATATTTGATATATGCTGTCAAACTGTGAAACAGATCATACAAAATTCTATAAAAAACATTTAAACCTAACAGATAAATCCTGTAAAATAATAACTATAACCTGTAAATCTATTGCATGAATCCTGTAAATTAAAATAACTAAATAACTCACTGAATTTAGATTTCACTGCTGGCCTTCAATCCAAATCCAAAGTGAAACCTAACAGATAAATCTTGTAAAATAATAACTACAACCTTTAAATCTATTGCATGAATCCTGTAAATTAAAATTACTAAATAACTCACTGAATTTAGATTTCACTGCTGGCCTTCAATACAAATCCAAAATGATGAATATCGTCAATTTTCGTCGTGTTCTTCTTTCGAAATTGAAACCGAAAACTGTGAAACAAAATATCGAATACAATAATTTCTTACATCAGACAAATAAAAAAAATGACATTAAGAAAACGATCGGTGTAATTTTGATTTCAATAGAAGGAAGGAAATCGCGATTATCAATTCAAATAAAAAAACTGAATTAAGAAAACGATCAGTGTAATTTTCATTTCAATAGAAGGAAGGAAATCGCGATTATACATCTATTCAAATAAATAGAAGGAACGAAACTTAAATAGATCAGCAAAGAACTCACTCAAATTGTATTTTGATTTCTTCTTCAGTCCCTAATCGGAAGGAACGACTGGTACTTCCCAAATCGAAAGGAACGCCTGATCGAGACAAGCTTCCCTAAAAGATCCGCCGCCTGAAGCTTCCGTAATCAGAAGAGAAATGGAAAGAAGAAGAAGATCGCCACGAAATCGCCTCTCAAAAGGAAAGAAGAAGATCGGAAAAGGAAATTAGCGGGGAAGGAAGGTTTTAAAAGGCTGTTAATTAGCGGGGACCGCTGGAGACAGTTAATTATCATTAATTATAGTTTAACGCTGAACGCATCAGGTTTGGTACAAACCGGATAAAGAAGGTTGGGTAAGAAAATCTTTTCTCTTTATTAAAAAGTAATCATGAATGCTTAGCGATCATAATGTTGTTAATTTAATTAAGTATTCATTACAAGTGAAAATATAAATGCTTGTGAATATATTCATGTTATTTGTCTCAGGCATATATAGTTGGAATTGTAACAGGGTCTCGAGCATTTTGTCAATCTTAGCGTCTCTTGATATAATATAATTTGGTGACAATACAACATGGGGTTCATGATCAAATAAAGAAGACGATTAGAGAGAAAATTTGTGCTTTGATCTTTCTGTTTGTCATTTTTTTCTTTAAAAAAAATGTACAGTTAGATACTATTTCTATAAATGCACTATAATTTCTTAAAATCCTTACTCCTTAATTAGTTGAATGCATGTTTTCTTGACGCAGCAATTAAATAGAGTTTACTTGGTATTTTATAACCTCCTTTTATTTCAACAAATAAAATAACGAACTAGCCCCTTGTTTTTCCTAAAAAGAAAAGAAAAATTCTGAGTTTGTGGTCTCTAATTTTGTGTAGTCAACTTCTACAGATCATGAGAGCCATAACCACAACTTATACCGTGCACAAACAAAACCTCTTTTCTTCTTAATGAAAATGCAATAACTGCAATCCAAAATGGACAAAATATCTCTAATATTTGCTCAGCTTCTCGTTGGCATTATTTTCATATGTTTATCATGCATAGCAGGCACACAAGTCAGCCTAACACATGTCGACTCGTACGGGTCGTACTCCAAATCCGAGATCATATCGCGTGGAGTAGAACGGGCGACATCAAGACATGAAGCCATCAGATCGACACTAGAACAATCATCTACCTTAAATGGTCAAAGCCGACTACAGTCCTCCGGCTCATCATACCTAATGGAACTATCCATCGGTACCC
This sequence comes from Carex littledalei, assembly GCA_011114355.1. Lineage (NCBI taxonomy): Eukaryota > Viridiplantae > Streptophyta > Magnoliopsida > Poales > Cyperaceae > Carex > Carex littledalei. The sequence goes on along the minus strand of CM022106.1, from coordinate 3,430,265 downwards.
CTCCGGTACAACTTGTTTCTATCATGGACACTGGTAGCAACCTCATCTGGACGCAATGCGAGCCTTGTATCAATTGCTTTAAGCAAACAACTCCAATATTCAACCCTGCCAAATCTACATCCTTCAATACGGTCTCATGCAACAGCGATGCATGCACAAGACTCCAATTTTACTCTAGAACCACCTGCACCTCTTCCAAATGCCAATACACGTACGGGTACGCAGACGAGTCCTCCACCACTGGATCTTTGTCAAAAGAGACCTTCACCTTTGCATCGAAAAGTGGATCTGTCTCAGTTCCAAATGTGGTGTTTGGTTGCTCGAGTAACAGCACACAATCTTTTGACAATACATCGGGTATAGTCGGGCTCAGTATGGGTGATTTCTCTCTGATAGATTATCTCGATACGCCAAAGTTTTCTTATTGCCTGACACCATTATTAGACATGAGCACAAGTACCCTTTTGTTGGGCTCTGGTGCATGTTTGATCTCAAAGAATGCATTATCGATTCCGATAATAATTAATCCCCGTATACCGAGCCTTTATTACCTTAACTTGAAAGGGATATCGATCGGTGGGGATACCCTACAGATACCAACCAATAGTTTCAACATAAATTCAGATGGATCAGGTGGTGTGATCATCGACTCTGGTTCGACATTCACAGGTTTAATTTCCAGTGCTTATGTGGTGGTACGAGAAAAGGTCCGTTCTATCGTGAACTTACCTTTGTCTGAGTACACATTCGATCCGGCCATTGATCTGTGTTTTGTATCAAAATCAAATTCAATGCCAAACATGCCAGACATGATATTTCACTTTGACACTGGTGATTTTATTGTGCCAAAGGAGAACTACATGTTACTTTTGCCAGGGAGTGGATTGCTTTGTTTAGCGATGATCGAGTTTCCAACTCTGTCAATTTTCGGTGCCTACCAGCAGCAAAACACACATATACTTTACAATGTCGGGAACAAGATGTTGTCATTTGAGCCAGCTCAGTGCAACAAGTTACGGAGATTTCTTTATAATGTTCTTTTCTTAATTTATTATCAAACGGAAATTCAACTATATATATGTCAGTATTCCCCAATTGCTTATACCCTTAATACCTGATTCACATGAAAACTTGGACTGCCAAAAACATAAATTACCCATCACAAAACAGGGGATAATTTACAATTTGGGGAATTTTAGAAGAAATTTATTAAGATTTTTATCTAAATTTTAGGTAATTAATTACTAATTAATTATGACTTCATTTGGTGAAATTTCAGGCCACAACAGCTGCAATGCGGCGGTACCAATGGCACAACTACCTTTTCATCTGGTCGCTTCAGTTCTTCGCCAAGCTTGTTATTCCTGATCCTACAAGTTTTTATCGCCTTGATTTTCACTTAGCTATGTATGTATCAAGACTTACTTCAATCAAATTTCAATTGTGCAAACTAGAATTCGATCGGATGCAATGATTTGGAATATTGGAATTTGTAAACATATATATTGTACTGGTATGTTTTCTTCGATCTTTGCATCATACTATTTCTTATGGAATTTTGAATGGTTTATATACAGGTACAATTTAATGATTCTTTTGGCCTCACTAACTAATGAGTTCAGGATAGTAGGACATCAATAAATTCAATGTGTAGCATTAATTTATTTTATTATTGTATCAAATTTTCTTTCATTGTAATTGATTATGGCTTTGAAATTCACTTTCAGTTCATTTACCAGCGTTCCATTTCTATCGAAACAAATTTTGGATTTAGATAACTGACGGTTAAATAGTCTCAACAAATTGTCCAATAACACACACTGTACATACAAGCTATATAATATCAAAATATACACAATATAATCAATAAAAAAAATTCTCTGTTATATTGTCTAACATGATATGGGAGACATAGGCTGGACCTTGCCAATGACAAACCAAGGGTCAAAGAGGGCTGTCACTGCAGCCCAAGCAGCCTCTATCTCTGTTCTCGATGGTGTTCATTGTTACATAGCAGCTGCTCTCACTCGTCTTGCTTCCGACTGCTCGACGGATCCCTCTTTCCCAAGCGTCGATTGAGTTATTTTTCATTCTCTACCTCCCGATCGATTAGATCAGGACAAGAGCAAGTGAAACAGGGCTCGATTCTGTCTGTTGTTTACAATTTTCTTTTCAAATTTCAAGTAATGATACATATGAGAGAAACCAGTCTCCATCGAAAATTATGAAAACAAAATTTGAACAATATAGAAACAATTATACTTATTTGCAGAATGGGCGATCTTTTGTGCCATTCATTATGCAATACTAGCATGTAGTTTTTTTGAGCTTTTGATTGAAAGTAATTCTTATGGCCAAATTATTGATATCAGTGGCTAATTAAGGTTTTGTTTGTGGCGATTCATTCATGCTTTCAAACGGTGAAAAACATCAGAGAAAATAGTCAAAATTGTATTGCTTATTTTTTACAAGCTGCACAGCCACATTAGTTAATTTCGCCCTTGAAAAAAAAAAGATTTTCAAATTTGAATACAACCAATAAAATAGTTGGAATACAACCAATAAAATATTCCTTGGTTAGAGGGAAATTCCTCTAGTTAGAATCCAGCAATCCAATCTTTGTCAAGTTCAGCTCACTTCTTAACCTAAAATTAAAGCAGCATGTACCGCCATGAGAAAATTTTCACCTAACTAATAGTTGGAATGAGATTAAAAATCAAAAGGAAAAAGAAAAATACCTGAGAGTAGAGGAAGGTGCCGAGGATAGCAATGCCTGTACCAATAGCATTTATTGGTTGTACCGGTATGTGAAAGATTACTATAGACGATACAATGACCGAAATACGCTTCATGGTGTTACCGATGCTGAATGTGAGTGGCGATATCTCATCCAACGACATGTACGACACTTGATTGTATAAGTGATAGAACACACTTTGTGCAGCAACCCACCTGTCAAAGAAAATGCAAACAACATGGTCAGAATTAACCAGTTCATAAACACTGGTATGAAATATATATAGGTACAAAGGAAAATCAGTGCATGCTTGTCATTTAATTAGCAATTACCAAACAAAGTTAGGACCAATCTGTGAGACTGCCTTCTGCCAGCCAGCAGCCCACAGTTGTGGGCCCTCGACAGCAATGGCGAATGGGGTCAGAATCAAGAGAGACATAATGGAGAGGCATGCATAGTAGTTCATGCCGCTTACCGATTTCCCTTTCATCCCTTTTTTCGAGAAAATATTGCGGAATACAAATGCCAAGTTGGAAATCATTGCCCCCATAAATCCTGTGTAAACCGCAACAAGGTAAATTCTCTGAATTAACTAAAGAGTAAATCGGCACAATGTTTTATGTAGCTTTAGGTTTTGCCAATGTTAACAATTTAACATTTAAATTGCACATCATCCATGATTGCCACAGTTCATCGATCATTGCTGCATTTCACAATTAATAGACTATAATTTATTGTTGTTTAGACTTTGACTGAAAAATAGTAATGATGTTAACTCCAACAAAGGAAATTTTGTTATAAATAACAAATAAACCTCTTGGTATCTACCTGTCATGTTAAAATTCAACTCTGTCGCAGCAGCCAGAGCACAGCCACCAATGATGGGCAAGAGAGAGAGGTACGTCGGTAAAGGAAATTTCTCGCCCAAGAAAAAACGTGAAACGAACACGGTGAAAGACTCTTAATTATATGAGTGAAGGAGACGGCCACCTTGGACATGCTGACGGTTGCTGCCACATGTCCAATGGTGTGTGCAATGGCAACCTAAATTACATAGATATAATGAAATTCATTAAGTTAAGAATTATATCAGTTAATGTATGCATGAAAGGAAAAAAAAGGAACAAAGGGGTAAAAGGTTGTATTCCATTAGTGAACATAATTACTTTTTTTTTTAAATAAATATTGAGAAATGAGAAACAACCCCCCTGATTTAATTTCATAAGAATATTAACAAAATGCACTACCATTATTAAATCCCATATTACATTATTGGTTACAAATTTATAAAGGATCACCATCCTTCCTAAACTCAAAAATATTCTGACAACTCATCCATGTTACCTTACCAATTAGTCCTTGAATGTCTTACAAATCTGACAAACCCTTGTAAAGAAACTCATGTGTTGTATCTATGTATAGTGTTTTATGTATTCTTTTCCATCATCTCGTGTTGCTCCTCGCCTCATATAATGGTATCAGTACATGCAATCCTCTTGCTTGCATGCTTCCAAATAATAACTAAAATTCATTAAAAAAAAAAAAAGAGAAAGTTTTCACCGGAGCAAGAGCCTTCCAAAAATCCATGTCAGTCTTTGGAGCCTCCGCAATGTGGGTTGCCCACGAGACCAACATGATAAGGGACCCGGCCGCCAGAGAAAGAACCGAAGTAAGCCAAGGGAAAGGAAATGCATTGAGCACCTTCTTGTTGTATATGTTGAACACTACATTCAGAGCCCACCATGTCGCGAAATATATCGAGATTTTGATTGTCTGTTTTTTCTCACTGTCGATCGGAACCACCGGGGGCAGATCAGAGGGTCTATCCCCGTCCGCCCGAACCTCCGTGGATCGGAGGCGGTTGTGCATCTGTTGGTGAAGGGGTTTTGCATTTACAGGAGAGAATCTGGAGTTGGTGCATCTGTTGGTAAACCAACAAATAAATAAATTTTGCAACTGTAATGGTGCTGTCACAGTTATGGTGAAGTTGTGCGTCAACTATTATATTATTTCAATTTATAAGCAATTGTCTTTGACTTCCTGTTTCAGATTTCCATTTATTTACAAGAGCATAGTGGGAATTTTTTTTCTAGATCCCACTCACAGTGTGCTCAATTGCCTTCACCCATTCAAATTCAATTGTGGTACAGAGCAGGTGCAAGAGCTAATACCAGAACTCATCCAAGCTAAAAGGAAAAAAAAAAAAATATATATATATATATATATATAAGCCACGGAAAATTACCAATATCCAATTTATATCCCAAATAAGATCGATTTCACAAAGAAATGAAAACTATTGATTTCTCCACTATTTTTTTTTAAATAGTTCAGTGTTTGTTTATTAATTATTAGTATAACCAAAGATGGCAATCTCCGAATCAGTCGAAATAAAATTCTGGTTCGACATTCACAGGTATAGTTACATCTAGACACCAGCTAGTAGGTTCTATTGACTAATTAAGCCTATAAGTTTTTAATTTGACTATTATGTTGTCTCTATATATAAGTTGCATCTAAAAATGAATGCAAAAGTTTTACAAAGAAGCACAATATTACAACCATCAAACATTAAAGAAAATGTTTTGCAAATTGGGAGGACATTTGAGTTAACAAAAATAGACAACTTAACATTATTTCTCATTCTATTTCGTAGTACGGATAGAATTGATCAAGCTTCGTCTGTGTTTATTTGTCAATTGAAATTTAATTTATTTTTTTGTTCTTGACGAATAAAAAAAAATGGAGATGTCCCTGATGGTTTTTTAATGGAATAAATCATTTAGAGTGAGTCTATGGTACTATACATATCACAGATTGGTTCGTAATACGGAAAAATATTTTCATTTTCAAAATTTTAATGGTCAATCTAAACCGTTCAACATGATCTCCATATGAATATGTACTTGCAGAACGAATTTATATTTTTTAAATTTTTTTTACTATTTTCTAAGATAGGTAGAAAATCACTAGATCTGAAAATTTTGGACCATCCAAAATCAGTGATTTTCTACCCATCTGTAAAAATAGTAAAAAAATTCTAAAAAATATAGAATCCGGTCTGCAAGCACATATTCATATGAAAATTATGTTGAATGGTTCGGATTGACTATTAGAATTTTAAAAACGAAAATGTTAATCCGTATCATGGACCAAATCGTGCTATGCATAGTACATTTAATATGGAAATCAGATGTTGGATCAACTTGGGTTAAGTTCGGGTGTAACATACATTCAGTTTACCAAACTACGAAATAGAACTTGGCAAGTCCATCAATACGGGCTGAAACAGGCCTTAAAAAGGCCAGACCCGGCGGTCAATAAACGGGTTTAGTAACCAAACTTTTTAACCCACTTTTCCGCGGATTCGTACCCGTTATCAACAATGCGCGTGTCGGACTCTCGATTGAAAAGGATACACATCCGCAAAACCACGAGTTCTAATCATCTGAAGTAACTCAAAAAATGAGTTTAGATCAGAACCGTCGGATAAGAATCCGGGCCAATCCGGCCCAAGATGGAATGCACGGGGTACTTTAATAGCCGTGCTGAAAAAGATCTGACGGTCCAGATATATACAGGAAAATTAAGTTACTTTAGGTGATTTGAATTCCAAATCCACGACCATCTTAGCTAGAACAGACTAGACTAATAGAGTTGGTGCTTTTTATCTCCAGTTGTGAGTTCTCTCCTCCCGTCTCAAGAGAGAAGAGCAGGGTGGACTCCTAGAGAGATGGACCTCTCTCTGACGCACTTCCCTTTACAGGCTGACAGCTGGCAGATTAGATCCACTGTCAGTAGGCCCCGCCTCCTCTCTCCCCCTTCTCCGCCTCTACGACCTGGCCCCTCTTTATCTCTTCGTCACCTCCGTCACGGTATACTACCAGTGAACAGTTAGTCTGAGAGTGTGTGCGATTGCTTCTAGTTCTAGATTTGCTTGACTAATTTTACTTTTCTTAATTTAGTAAGATATGGAAGATGCACGGGAAAGTTGAAATGGGAACTCTGTGATGTCAGAGCACAAGCTTCCAATGTGGGAGCAGGAAGCTTTGAAGGAGGAAGCGACTCTTCTGATGCCTCTACTTCTTCTAATCAGTTAATACTTTGCGTTTTCGAATTGTTGGTTTATTTTGTTTTTATTTTCTTGCAATGGTAATTGCTGTACCGGTACTAGGCAATACCCCCTTTGCTGTACTGGTACACACACACACACTCTTAAATATTCAATGAATTTGCAATTAATGTGTCAGTTTACTTTGTGTGGCCTTGTAATTTTACTTACATGTGTAGTTATAACCATGGTGTCTGAGTAACCGAAGCTAGTATCGGTCAGCCCCGGGCATTTGTGGCCAAAAAAGAAGCTTTTCTTGTTCTATTTCTTTTGTTGCAACTAAACCCCAAATGGTGGTCAAACACTCTGTGGGGGTTTCAAAAGAGAGGTCAGAAACAAGAGACAATTTTATGAGGAAGCTTAATTGTATTCCTTGACTTCATTATTACATAGAATACAAATGAGATATATTTATAACATAAATCTCTAAAAAGAGAAACCTATAAATGACACCTTCTAAAATACCCTATATTAAATATTAAATTATTCCTCCTTAATATAGCCTGCCAAACATAGCCTACTATTTCAGACATCTGGCTAAATTAAGCCTTATGAAAATATATGATGAGACGAGAGGCATACACAACACACTCGAACTGACCTAATTCTTTAAAATTCAGATTGGTACCAATCCCAGGAATTCGATACCCACTTTCTATAGCTGGGGTACTTGCTGTCAGCGCTGTTGCATTTGCACTGATTGTTTCCCTGAAAGGGGGGCCATCTACTGTTATAGATGCTCTTGCCAAATCTGGATTTACTGCTGCTTTTACTTTGATTTTTGTCTCTGAAATTGGCGATAAGGTACAGTAACTTATTATATTTTTTCTAATAGAATCTATACTTTGGTTAGAGCAAGCTTAGTAAAACTAATTCTTTGTTGTGTCATAGACTTTCTTTATTGCCGCACTATTGGCCATGCAGTACAAGAGAGCTCTGGTAAATTTCTTTTGCCCATATTAAACGAAAAATCTAGTACGTTGCCTTATTTCAACAAAAGAAAAATAAAATTGTTCAATTTGTAATATGATCAGGTGCTAGTTGGATCAATGGGTGCACTTTCACTCATGACAATCTTGTCTGTTGTCATTGGCCGCATTTTTCAATCTGTACCCTCCCAATTTCAGACCAGTACATCTCTCTCTCTCTCATTTTCTTAAACAAGCCCAAAGTACCTCATTATTATTTTTTTGTTAATCCACCTCTTTTTGTTTTTCTCTTTCATAAGAGAACTGAACTAGGGTGCGTTCTTATTTAAATGCAGCGTTGCCTATTGGTGAGTATGCAGCGGTGGCGCTCCTTACATTCTTCGGTCTAAAATCAATAAAAGATGCATGGGAGCTTCCCTCCAGCTCAAGCAAGGACAGTAATGAGAGTTCAGAGCAACTGGGTGAGCTTGTAGAAGCAGAGGAACTCGTTAAAGAAAAGGTAACAATTACATTTAATGGTTTCAAAACCAATTGCGCCGGTCAAATCAAGTTCAGGTGAAGGTTAGGTATTATTACCGCACTGGGGTAAATTTGAAAAGTAAATGGCTGTATCGGTTCAAACCTAGTCCAATCTGAGCTGATGGTACATTTAAGGAAAGGAAAGGGGTAAAGCCGGGAGAAATAATGGAAACAGAAACCTTTGGGCTATTATTTCTCTATTTTTGTGATGGCCTCTTGCTGCGCCTCTTGAATTTTCACAGATACTTATGTGTTGTATATATTTTTGTTTAAATTTCGGCAGGTAGCAAAGAAGCTGACAAATCCTCTGGAAATAGTTTGGAAGTCCTTCAGCCTTGTCTTTTTTGCGGTTGGTTTTTTTATGATGCTAACTTGCTACTTTATGAGTTAAGTGTTTTGAATCATTTTCTAATAGATCATGCAAAAACACAATTTGTAGGAGTGGGGAGACCGATCTATGCTTGCAACCATTGCTCTGGGTGCTGCTCAGGTATATTCTTAAGTAAAATTAAGCTTAAGTTAATTTTTTTTTTTTTAGAAAAGCCCATAGAAATATTTGAATTAAACTGAGAAAAGTGTTCAGGCTATAGCATACAACCCAAGACAGTAAATTAAGCTTAAGTTAATGTTGTTTCTTCAAAACGGAGAGTCTGATTGCCGTTTCATCAATTGCTTTTTTATTTTTTTTTCTGTTGTGTCTGGCAGTCTCCTTTTGGGGTTGCAAGTGGGGCCATAGCTGGACACCTAACAGCCACTTCTGTTGCCGTCTTAGGGGGTGCATTTCTGGCCAATTATATCTCTGAGAAACTGGTATGCAATTTTATGTTCGAATATAAATTTGGCAATGGCAATGGTACTTGAGCCAATTTGTCAAAAAAAAAAAAAAAAATGGTACTTGAACCCAAAGTAAACAAGAAAGTTAAAATTCCCTCATAACACTATAGGAAAAATATAAAAGAAAATGAAATAAAGATATTATAACAATCTCATTCCTACTTCATGATTTATTAGCTTGGTAGTAATACCGAGGGATTTTGGGCCCACGTTAGATGGATGTTAGTATGAAATTGTAAACTGGTCACAAAATAATGGCATGACCTTTTTTTGGATGGTTGACGAACTTTGTTTTTAATTTATTATTGGACAGGTTGGGTTCTTGGGAGGAGTGTTGTTCTTAATCTTTGCTGCCGCTACTCTTCTTGGTGTTTTCTAGTGTTTTCGTTGTACATTCGATTAATTTTTTTGCCCTGTAATAAATTAGATAGATTTCATGCGGTGTCTTTTTTTAATTAGGGTTTGTAGCTTGGATGTATCACAAAGACATCCGTAATCCTGTATTTACGTTTAATATGTATAAAAAATAAACAGAACAATAAACCCTGGATCATAAATTCTATTCAATGGTTTGGATTGGATGTATGCCATTTCTTGGAGAATATTTAAAGATCAATGGTTTTCTGGCAAATCAAGTATTTCTTGGAGAATATGAATACATAAAGCATTAATCATTTATAATATTCATATCCAATCAAGTCAATTATTAACCAACCTACATATATACGTGCTATCCACAATGACCATAGCTTGCATTGTCAAGTCAATTATTCTCTTGTTTATCTATCCTGGTGCCATCTAATGTACTAATGCATTTGAAACTATCAATAATATTTCTCATTCGTTGCAACCCCACTATGATATATAAACCAGGGCCAAATCACCATCTAATCATCTCTTTCCCTCACAAACCATGTCTCTTGTACAACCTCTTACCATTTTCTTGCTCTTCCTTCTACCCTTTCTAGCCTCTAGCTGGCACAGTGCACGTCTTGAGCTCAAGTATGTCGACTCAACCACTTATTTCTCAAGGTCCGAGCTTATTCGTCGAGCCACTCATCGCAGCCTTCGACGTGTCTCCAACCTCGCTAGCCTTGGTCCCTCAAATAATTTCAGTGCAGGTTGCCATGCTAGCACAGCATCATATGTAATAGATATATCCATCGGGACTCCACCTGTGCTCATGTCAGCCATTTTAGACACCGGAAGCGATCTCATCTGGACCCAGTGCAGCCCTTGCATTGCATGCTTCTCGCAACCGAACCCTATATTCACACCGGCCAATTCGACCACATTCTCTAAGGTTCCATGTTCTTCTTCCCTCTGCAAGTCTTTGCCAAAATCTCTGTGTAATTCTCAATGTGACTATGAATACTCGTATGGTGATGGTAGTTCAACAAAAGGTTTAATGGGTTTTGAGACGTTCTCCTTTGGGGCTGATAACTCAGTCAAGATTCCCGGTATCGGGTTTGGGTGTGGGACCAACAATGTCGGGGCAACTGATAACTCCAGCGGGATTGTAGGTATGGGGCGTGGTGCTTTGTCTTTAGTATCTCAGCTAAATATAACAAAATTCTTGTACTGTTTCAACTCAATACATAACAAAAGCTCAAGCATTCTCCACCTGGGTTCCTGGGCTAACATTACTAGTAATGCCAGCAAATCAACACCATTCATGCCTAACCCAACCGGTTCACCCATGAGTTCCTTCTATTACCTATCCTTACAAGGGATCACTGTTGGTGAAGCTCTTCTTCCAATCCCACCAAGTGTGTTCCAATTGACACCAGATGGAGGCGGTGGGTTAATCATAGATTCGGGCACAACTGTAACTGCATTGGAGGAGAGAGCTTTTATAATGGTGACACGAGCATTCATGTCACGAATCAAGTTGCCACAAGCGAGCGGGGCCAGCCTTGGGCTGAGTCTTTGTTTCACTTTGCCAGAAGGAGGCATTAAATCAGTCAATATTCCGAAAATGATATTTCATTTCGCCGGTGCAGATATGGACTTGCCATTAGAGAATTACATGGTGGAAGATACAGCGAGCAAGTTACTTTGTCTCGGAATGGTTGGCACGAGAGGCATATCAATCTTGGGTAACATGCAGCAGCAAAATATGAATATACTGTATGATATGCAGGAAGGGATGCTCTCATTTGAGCCTGCTGTGTGCAGCAAATTGTAGATAGTTAACGATGGATAGTTCCATTTTTTTTTTAAATATTTTGATGATTGTGCCAAGCACGATTTGTTTTTATAGCGTGATGGCCATTCATCAATTATGACCGGCCACAAAAAAATTATTTTGAGAAGTGTATAATTCTATACGATTTCATTGCATTATATACATATTTACAAAAGAATCTCTCATTGTCAATAAGTCCATTTTGTCATTTCGTTTTGAAGATAATTTTTATAAAATAAAATTATATGAATTTCATGACAATATAAATGAAATCTTTCTTTCTGTTAACGAACTCAACTTGTTCCTCTACATAAATATATTTGAATAGGAATCAGAATTGGATGAATCGATAGGAATATATAAGCCGAATCAATTGAAAATTTGGATTATTTTTTTTCAAAAAGATCTTGTCTTTTATTCAAAAAATATTTTTTTTGGTGTAATAAATTAGTTTGTTGGTAAATTATGTTAAGACAAAAAATTATACTCAAATAATCTACTAATATAACATGATACATACATCCAACACTAAACAGATGGCCTGATGGATTCTAACTCATGGTAGAAAAACTAACAAAAATAAAACATTACATATTCAAATTAAATAATAATACAATTTTATGGATTATGTATTTTACAAAAAAAAATATAGGTCATAAATTAAATCATTGAAATAGGTCTAATGTAAATGAAGATAAGAAACTAATAAAAATGTTTTATTGATACTAAATTATTTTAAATTTTTATTTGTGTAACATTAGTAGTTCTGGTATATAATCTTACTATACTAGTTCGTTTGGCACAACATTGAAAGCTAGTCCATCAAAAATCTAAGTTTATAAATAACAAGTAAATCGAAACTTTTGATTGGAAGAAGGAAAAATTAATTAGAACTTGGACAAAAAAACCCGAATTTTTTATTAATGCCCTCCAAAAAAAAAATAGCAAATCTACCCTCTCCATTGAATTTTTTTTTAAAATAACCTAATCGTCCCACGTTGGGGCGGTTTGCTCTTTTTTGTTTTTTTTACAGATGCTACCTAACCGCCCCACAGTGGGGCGGTTTTCTATAAATATATATATTATTTAGAGATCTTAATATTTCCGTATAATCTGTATATTATATGACACCTATCCTAGATGAGTATATATGATACGTAATCATTTAAAAAAAATATAAGCGATCGATAAGAGCTAAGACGATTATTACAGATAATAATGATCGTCTGATCCTTTGCAAGGATCGGATTATGTGTTATTACATCGATCAGATTTTGTGATAGAATGTGCGGTGCCCCACAAGATCCTGTCACATTAGATTACTTCGAAGAGTCATTCTAATTTGCAATCTCAACTTGTTATAGCATTATAGGTCTCATAAATAATGGACACATCAAGACATAATAAGCCGAATACCATGCTAGAGTATCATATATACTTTTTATAAAGAGTATGATTACAAGACTTCTGTAAATATTAGATAAAATATTAGCACTTAGCTAATTAACAACATCATAAGAGCACTCACTTGAGATGAGATTATACAGTACTGTAAATATTAGATAAAATATTACCCTACATATAGACAGTTTCTACAAGAAATTATTTTTCTAAACAACTTAATATCTTTTAGGCCACATAATACAAGCAAAGATACCGAAACAGTGTAGCTACGCTAATATATCCCGAAACATCAAGTACCACCTCCCAATGAACAACACACAAAACAAATCCAGAAGAGATATTCGAACAAATTGCTTCACCAGAAAAAATCCTAAATCAAATGATACTTCAATTAAAAAATAATTCTCCACAATTTCTAATTCAACGACTAACACATAAACCCAAATTCTGAAAAGGGGAAAATAAAACAGTTAACTTGGATCAATCTAACAAAACTATATATTACGTGGATCTGCACAATATTCAATTAGCACACCTTATTGGATCCAGCAGAGATCCAACAGTGATTATGCAAATACTTGAACAGCTACCAGGCACCAATTGAAGACGTAAAATTGACAAATGCATATCTAAAGTTGCCAAAAAATAGAGGGATGAGCCTTAAAACTTGCGTTGAAGTTTCCGATTAAGTTTTTCATTTCTATTTTTCGAATATGTAGAATACCAACTTTTATAGCAAATATTCATTTTACTAAATATCTCTAAAAAAACAAAAAACAAACCGCCCCAACTTAGGGCGGTTAGTTATTTAAAAAAAAATTAAATGCAAAGAATATATTTACTATTTTTTTTAGAGTATTAATAAAAATTTCAGAAAAAAAAAAAACCGAAAGAACCGAAATCTTAAGAAAATAAATATGAAATAAGAAAAGGCCCAAAAATTGTGGCCCATTCCGTTGAAATTATAATGGCATCTTCCCCTAATTGTGGTCCTACTTGTCAAACCCTTCATCTCCCCTTCTTTCTACTTAGTCTGTGATAATGGAGGGGACCAAGGAGAAGGTAAGGAACAAAAGCCGAAAGTCACGTGCTCCAAAAATTAAAATTGAAAGGAGGAGGAAAGTGACGGAGAGGGACTTCTTTACTCCAAATCAGGGTACATCCCTATTTATATCTTAATGCATGAAGAAAGACAAAGGGGTTCACCTGGTCTCGAAATTGATAAATTTTCTACTCTTTTCACCTCCCCTTGCTTGATAATTTATGTATTCAATTAACTATATCATTTCAATTACTACTATTGGTTGGTAGATCTCTTTAATTAAAATTTAAAAAGCCTTTACTCACAGCATTTGGTTAATTAATTAATTTGTTCAACTTTAATTTAAAAGTCTGACCTGCTCTCCTTTCTTTTTTATAGTGATCAGTTCACATCTGTTTTCGAAATAGTATTTACGAGAAAAATTATATTTCGAAATAGTGTTTTCAATTTTCATGTGCTGATTCTAGATAAACATCTCAGGGTTAGAACAGAAAAGCCCCACAAACTGTAAATTGGTGTCTTATCTTTCTGTTTAGGGCTGTCAATGATACCCTTTTAACCGTTTATCCGACCCATACTGTATTCGATAAGGCAGGTATGGTTAAGATAGTTTTCGTTAGCTTATCGGGTATGGGTAAGCATTTTTTTTCGTTAGCTAAACGGGTAAGGGTACGGGTAAAGGCTATTTCATACCCGTTATACTATAGAGTAATTATATAAAAAAAATGATATGATAATGTTTGAGCAATAATTGGTGATGGTGAAAACTTTATTTGTGTGATATTTCATATAATAATGTTTGAGCAATAATTAGTGAGTACTTTTTTAGTGTATTTTTTTTTGTTTATAAGAAAAATATTAAACATATTACTTTTATTTGCATGTCTTGTTCTTTAGTTAAATATTGAAGAGTAGAGCTAGGGTGTTCTTAAGCTCACCAAGCCTCTTTGTAAGCTTAACTCAAAAATCTATCGGATTGCCTTCAAACAATACATTTAAACCGTTGAAACCGGTCTACTTCACGAGTGATCCATTTACATGTCAAATTTATAATTTTTCGAACTAGTTTAGTATAAAGTCAAGCGGTAAAAAAATGATGAAAATGAACTCATTAAAATTAACTTATAAATCATTTCTTTTTACCGCTTGACTTCATACTAAATTAGTTCAAAAATTTAAAAATTTGACATGTAAACGCATCACTCATGAAGTAGATCGGTTTGAACGGTTTGGATGCATCATTTGAAATCAATCCAATAGGTTTTTGAGTTAAGCTCACCACACAAAGGGGCTTGGTGAGCTCAAGAACACCTTAGTTCTACTCAATATTGAATTTGTCGGAAGATATATTCGTGTTTTTGAATTCTTTTGCTTTAATAAAAAACAATTTAGTTGAAATTGATTGCACATTTGTTTTTTTTTTTATTAATAATGTCATTGCCTATGTGCGAAATGAATGAGCTTTGATGTTCTATTTGCAAAATATAATAAAACTATTATTATTAGTATTATTCGTTATTCACCCGCTACCGTTTTGTTACCCGATAATTTTAACGAGTAAGGCCATTCTTAGGGGATATGGGTATGAAAATGCTTCCATCCTACCCGTATTTCCGTTCCTAGAGCATTAAATGGCGTTGAGACTCGAGTGCTTCTTTGATTAACTGGGCAACTTGCTTATTGAGAACATTGAACAGGAAATATGGTCAGACTTGAGACTCCAGTTATCCAATTGTCAGTATTTTTTATTCGGATACAGACATTGTCAATTTTGAATTAGGGATTTAAAAAAAAGGATTTATAGGTAATGGGCGGCATTAAAATTTCAGGAATTAAGAACATTGTCTTACAATTGGCAAAGATCAGCTTAATACATGTTAGAGAACAAAAACATTAGAATTTAATTGTTATCAAATTGTCTTAGCTTATCTTGAAGGCATACAAACATAGACTACCCCGTTTCATTAGTAAGAAAAATTGAATAACAAAAAAATCCTCTGAATTCCAGGAGTAATGGCCCACCTCAATTATCAGAACTGAACCACAATTATCACTTTATCAGAACTAAATGAAGAATGTAATATTTTACAAGACCAATTAGCAAAACAAAATGACAACCAAAATAGACCTGACATGCTTCCTACAAATTTCACATCAGAATAATACATTCTGATTCCTAACCCTTCTTCTAAAGGAATATGATGTACCATCCTTGGGGCAAAAGTAGATGGCAAGGGACAGTGACAAGAAAGGCATTATTCACATGTGGTGTATGACTTATAATGAAGGTAACTCTTTCAGTACCATCTCTAGACAAACACAAGCTTCTCTCCAGAACTTCATAGGTGAATATTTTTTTCTTTTATGTTTTAGTGTGATTTGTTTTTATATTTATTTTGCTATTAGCTTCTATAACTGTTTATCATATATATATGATCAAGATACATACAAATGCCTTGTTCTTGCATCGTACAATCACCTTTGTACTTATTATATTGGGTGCACTCAACATCTTGCAATGCAATGCCTTGGATTTAGAACATGGTTAATTAAATAGATGAATGAACTGACAGGACATAACTGTGAACTGATCCATATTACTTACAATTTACAAAGAGAATTATCTTGCTTATTACACTTATTATTTGCAGTAAACTAACTATAAACTTCAGGACTCGCCATTATATAACTTGTTGCTTTTTTTTTTTACTTTAGTAAAAAAGGAATCTCCAGAAACTGATTATGGATCCGGCACTGCATAAGGCAGTGACTCAAGGCAATCTGCAACAGTTAAAGCGTATTCTGACAGCTGACCCAAAAATCCTTCTCTCCAGAACTCCTGAACAAAACACAGCATTACACATTGCAGCACGCCTCGGTCACCGCCACTTTGCTGAAAGAATCCTCAGAGAATGCGAGACACTTATGCTTGAAAAGAACATAGACGGTGAAACACCTCTACACATTGCTTCAAAATTTGGTAAAAAGAAAGTTGTGGATCTGCTGATAAATTATTCAGTGGAAAGGCCAATTGATATTGAATCTGAAGGTCCATTTACAGCAACAAATAAGCTAGGTAGTGCATTAACTTTGAAATTAACTCTTTCAGATATATTTCTTTAAATACAGACATACAGCATAGAAACCCTGGGTAAATATGCTGCTACTGCTGTATGAGACTTCTTAACTATGCCTATCAGGGGCTACCTTGCAGCAATTGTAAACAAGAATGCTGCAAAGGCTCAACGGTATCAAGGGTGGACCCAGAAATTTGGCCAGGGGTAGGGAAAAAAAAAAAATTAAGCCAAATCTAGGCTGTAGCGAAAAAGAAAAAAGAAAAGGCAAGCATGGACTGTGCGAAAAAAAAGCAGCTGGGAAGAAAATGAGTTGGGCTGAGAAAAAATATCGAGCTCCAACAGGGGTAGGCAAACTTGTTCATCAGGGATAGGCAATAGCCCAGAAAATCATGGGCTAAATTTTTTATTTTTTTTTCAAAATCTAGGGGTAGGCAAATTTGTTCGATAGGCAATAGCCGAAAAAATCATGGACTAAATTTATTTTTTCAAAATCAAGAGGTAGGCAAACTTGTTTGCCAGGAATATGCAATAGCCCATAATATCATGGACTAAAATTTTTGTTTAAAATCTAGGGGTAGGAAATCTTGTTTACCAGGGATAGGCAATGGCCCAGAAATCATGGGCTAATTTTTTTTTTTTTGTCAAAATCTAGAGGTACGCAAACTTGTTCCCCGGGGGTAGACAATAGCCTAGAAAAATCATGGACTAAATTTTTCTTTTTCAAAATCTAGTAGGCAAACTTGTTCACCAGGGATAAGTAATAGTCCAGAAAATCATGGGGTTTTTTTTTTTTTTTTAAATCTAGGGGTAGGCATAGGCCTATTTAGGTCCGCCCCTGAGCTGTATTGTGTCATGCAGACCATACATTGTTATCAGACCCTGACTCGACTCTATTTGGTTACTTCTCTTATGGTTAATAACATATATATCCCAAGCATTAGAAAATATAAATTCAATACCTTGGTACTAACAACAGGTAATACTGCATTACATGAGGCGGTGATACATGGAAAATCTGAAGTAGCCCTGAGGCTATTAGAGGCAAAACCTGATGTGGGTCGTATGCTCAATGGAAGTAAACAGTCTCCATTGCATATAGCTGCACGGGAAGGCATGGCAATGGTGGTGAAAGAGATACTCAAACAATCATGGGTTGAGAAGGCAGAGGAAACTCAGCTGCCTGTATCTGGTACAGAGTTGCCGCTTCACCAAGCAGTGGTCGGCGGTCCTATCAGTTAGTATTAATTATAGCCTTTATAAGTTTCTGTGAGGATCGATAATAATCCAAAATGCTGCCAGTTTCCAAAATTATTGACTCAAATATCCAAAACTGCTAGACCTGAATGATCTAAACCTTGACAACCCAAACCAAAATGACCTGAGACTTGAGATAACCTGAACTTGAGACAAAGTGATCCCAAATTACCCATCAACTGAACAATATACAATAATGCAACTTCAACCTGGCCTAACCTGTCCAATAGTTAACTCTTATTATATCACAATTTACATTACACAAAATCATGAGAATTAAAATAACATGTACAATGAACCTGATTCCAGAAACGAGTGACTTTGTGAAGCACATGGACAGTGATGACAACAATACACTCCACTATGCAGCACAGAGCGACAATGCAAAAATAGTGAAGATGCTAATAATTAAGGATCGATCTCTTGCATACGCCAACAATAACTGGGGTCAACCCCCACTCCATGTGGCAGTCCAGTATGGTTACAAATCAGCAATCAAGGCAATCCTTAAACATTGTCCTGACACAGCAGAGCAGGTGGCGTCCTTATTTGTTTATTTATTTATTTTTCTTTTTAAAATTTTGTTCATTACAGTATAAAGTGGAAACTTGTTTCTGGAGCATGATATATGAAAAGCCTGGCAATAAAGGATTAAGATTTCCAACTCTTAAGATCTCCTTTGAATTCCATTTAAAGCTATTTTAGCTTCTTTTATTATTTAAATTGAGTCCCATTCTGGTATATGTACCCCTCAGGCCAAGGGCGGAATCAGACTTTCAAGTTATAGAGATGAAACGTGAATGGGGGTCATCATATGAAATTTTCATGATGTATATGGGGTCAATTTTACAATACTCGTAACATTTTACTCTAAACTATATAGAAAATAATGTATAAATAAAAAAAAAAGTAGGTTTCAATTGACCTCCATTGGATACATGTGCATCCGCCCCTCCTGAGGCTACACTATAGTTAGTAGCAGAAGCTTGAGACACAAAAGTTGATTGTGTTTTATTTGTGTTTTTTTTCATTGAAATGACCCTTTTTCAATAAAGTGAGTGTAATTTTATATTTTCACATGTCATTTTCTATACTATACAGTTTGGACATGATGGTAGGAAAGCATTGTTTTAATTTGTTTTATTTTCTTCATGTAACCAGCAAAACACCTATTATGATTTTCAATAACGAAATAAAAGTTACGGAGACCCTATGTAAAATGAAATTTGGTGTGTGTTTATTGTTGAAAAGACATGTCATTTTGTTATGCTTAACAGCTTGGAAAAGACGGTGGGAATGCACTCCATGTTGCAGTCAACAATGGGAAATTTGGGTCACTCAAATGTCTGTTGAAACTCATACAGCCAGAGGAGATCATAAACCATCAAGATTGCAATGGAAATACGCCATTGCATCTTGCGGCTATGCAATCAATGATACAATCATCTCTGTTGCTTCTCAGGGACAGAAGGGTTAACCCTTGTTTGTTAAACCAGAAGGGCCAAACTGCTCGAAGTGTGATTGAGATGCTTGATGCAAACATATATGAGGTATTAATCTAGTGAGTACCACATTATTTACGCTCACATGCCCTTTCTTTTTACCAAATTGACAGAAAACTACAAAATTGGGAACTTCTCATCCAATGGTCATTTAACAAAACAAGTTTGTAATGATATAACACATTTAATTTGCACTTTGTTGTAATATAAATTTATCACGCTGAAATCTTGGAAACTCATCTATTCATCCCGCCTCTTAAATATAACTGTTATTTCTTTTTACCATTCCTAATTAAAGACCATTCATTTTAAATTAGATGTATATTTGGAGGGAGCTAAAGAAACAAGAGAAAAAGAGATCCCAGAAGCAACAATTACCACCAGTTCCATCATCTAGATTCTTTGGAAGGAAGAAAGACTATTTCGAACTAAGTGTACAAACATATACACTTGTTGCAGCTCTAATTGCAACTGTCACCTTCGCAGCCTTCTTTACCATGCCTGGTGGTTATGACCAAACGAAAGGCTTTGCCATTCTTGGTAACAAACCCGCATTCGAACCCTTTGTTATATCCAATACAATTGCTATGTGCAGTGCCCTTGTTGTGATGTTCTGTTTCATTTGGGCTTCGCGAGACCCACTGAATTTACTGTATAAACTGAAGTGGGGCCATCGACTTACTGTTGTAGCATGTCTGTCCATGATTGTCTCAGTCATGAATGCAGTGTATCTCGTCATTGAGCCTAAGTCGAGATGGTTGTCAATTGTAGTGATATTGATTGGGTGCAGTACTCCTATCGGGGTTGGGCTTATACTTGGTCATGAGGTTCTGCTTGTTCCTTTCAGTTTGTAGGATACTTCTGCTGCTTTTTTGTGAATCTCTCGCTGGGCTTAATTTGTCAAAAAGAAAACTGTATCACAAATTCAATTTTAATGGATATGTAGGGTCACAGACCATTTAGATAGGCATTTGATAATTCTAACTCATATATCTTGTTTTTAAGTGAAAAAAATCAACTATTCAACTAGATAATTGTTAGTTGCATTTTAAGCAAGAACAATATATTTATTTGTATGCCTTGAAGGCTTGAAAGTAGGGTTGCCAAAAAAGCTCGTAGTTCGTGATTCGATTGACTTCGATTAAAAAAAAAATCGCAATTAATTCGTTCGATTGAAGTTCATTCTGAAACAAATCAAACAAGTTTGGTTCGAATCTTATTTAAACTCAAACTCAAATTGGGTATAGTTTATTCGAAATTAGTTCGCGAACTATTTAGGTTCAAATCTCAAATTAACATGTACCGTTCAAATTAGAGCAATGCTAGTGGCTCAGTGCAAAATTAAGCTTTCATTTCAAATTGGTAATTAAGTACTTGATATGATCAGATAAGATCCAATCAATGCTTAGTTTAAGCTATCCAATTTTCAAAAAATAACTAAGGGCTCCCAAAAAAAGCTCGTAGTTCGTGATTCGATTTCTTCGATTCGAAAAAAAATTCGCAATTAACTCGTTCGATTGAAGTTCGTTCTGAAACAAATCAAACCAGTTCGGTTCGAATCTTATTCAACTCAAACTCAAACTAGGGTAAGTTTGATTTGGTTTGATTCGTTTGCAGCCCTACTTGAAAGTGAAACTTAGAGCATCTACGTTCCTGGTACTATTAGAGTTTCTAATCTGATGTGGCAGTTTCTAATCCAGTTTCAGGAATGTGGGAGAGTTTTTTATTTAGAAACTATGCAGTAAAGTTTTCTATTAAGAAACTGTTAATAAACTCTATACTGACGAAATGATTGGTTCAAATTATTTCTCTTTTTTAATTTGTTACTGACGTGGCTTAATAGAAATTCTAAAATTAATTTCAGAGATGTGAGAGTTAGAAACTTTAGAGATCTTAATTTGTAAAAAGTGGTTAACAATTATATAGAAACTCATTTGAATTGCTGAAATGTAGATGCTCTTAACATAAAGTAAAAGAAGTTATATTTTCTCTCACAAACTAGCCAGCTAATAAAGCAACTGCTATTTTATATAACTACTATTTTTTAAGATAGGTAGAAAATCATTCAGAATATTCTAGATCATTGAAAAATAGTTATTTTGTACCTATCTAAAGAAAGTAAATAATTATAAATAATGTAAAATTTGGTCTCCAAGTACATTTTAATATGGAGATCAATTTGAGCGGTTCGGATCAACTATTTGGACTTTGAAAACTGAAATGAAATAATAATGTTAGGCATGATTGGGGCACAAAAATAAGAATTGGATCCTCTGAGACATCTCAAACTTTGAGTGTTTTTTGGAAACTCTCAACCGTTCAAATACGTTCTACACGAATCTAAAAGTACAAATAATACTGGTCCCCTGCGCTGGCACCGACGTCGGTTAGCAAAAATTGAGATATCATAGAGGATACGCATTCCAAATCAGCAGAACAAACTTCTGTGAAATGCCGGTAAATTTGTGAACTTCAACTGATCCAAAACTTCATTTACCAGTTCATGTACTTCTTTGCTTGATTCTCTGAAAATTCTAGCTCCCTTTCTCTCCATAGTACAAACTGTGTAATGAGTAGTATCGATCTTGAACTTGTACTATGGTCAGTGGTAGTCAGCATATGTGTGTGCGGTACTAGTATCTGTGGCGAGGACACATCACCAAGTTTGTAGTAGCAGCCACCATATCATATAGGGTCATAGTGAAGACACAATCATTGAAAATGGTGGTGTCTTCAAGGACCATATTCTATGAACATGCATCCTCATATTTGGACCTTGAATCATAACTGTATAAGCGCTGCTGACTGTAAATTGTCGTTGGTTGTGCCATTTCCAGAAAGGTTCGTCCGGAGATGACACAGTAAGCGGTACCTATGACAATATTGCCCCCATGCAGTTCAATTTTATTTAAGCTTGAGGCGAGACAGTGCCTCTCAACATAGTTTGCATTATTGGAGTTCGCTTGGCATGATTTAGTGTCATATATCAGTGCGTATTGCATATGTATACAGTGCCGGGAATTCATATTTGAAAATCCCTGCCGCCCAATCCTGATCCCAGACAGATATACTGGTTCCATCCTCTGATATTAATCTGACCGATATATCAAAGAACTGCTGTAGTGTGTCATCGAGAAAAATTATGGGGGCTATGAAATGTCTAGTAGATCCAAGAGAATCATTGCCAAATTCACATGCTTTGAAAAATAACATTTCTTCAAGTTATAAGATATCAGAGCACAAAGCCGATATGTCATATATATGTCTGCTTAACATTTAAAGAATCCAACAAAAGTTCAATTAATGAAACACACCAAAATGATACACAATAAAGAATCCAACAAAAAGCTACAAAACATTTAACTATCCAAACTGCTCAGTTTCAATAATGAAACTTTTTTCATTAAGATCAATTAACAAAAATATAATTGTTGATTGTCACGACATTGCTCTTAAAGGCTTGACTAATTTTATATAAATAATTTACTGGCAATTTCAATGCTTTTCAATTCACTCAACCTTTCTTTCGGAGTTGTTAGAAAGCTTGAGTAATATCTGAAAAATATACCAGAATAATACGGTCTTATTCGAACCATTAAAACCTCCTTCATACCTGACACAATAACATCACCAAGTAAGCTTTCAATTCAAGCTGGATGAAGATTGAATTGTGCACTTGTGATTCAATTAACCCCTACTTTAAATAAAAAAACTATAAATCATGCAATTCTCTCTCAATTCAAACTAGAGTAGAACTATGGTGTGATGTGCTCACCAAGCCCTTTGGTGAGCACACCTCCAAAAACCGCATTTCCAAAGTTCAAATAGTCGATTCGAACCTTCCAACGTGTTCTTCATATTAAAATGTGCTTGGAGGCCAAATTTTACATTTTTTGGAAATTTTTTACTATTTTTTCAGAATTTTTGAAAATCAGTGTTTTTTGAATTTTTTGAATTTTTTTTTATTTAATGAAAAGCTGTGATTTTCAAAAATTCTGAAAAAATAGTAAAAAATTTCCAAAAAATGTAAAATTTGGTCTCCAAGCACATTTTAATATGAAGAACACGTTGGAAGGTTCGAATCGACTATTTGAACTTTGGAAATGCGGTTTTTGAAGGTGTGCTCACCAAAAGACTTGGTGAGCACATCACACCCTAGTTCTACTCTTCAAACTACTCTCTACGGACTACAGTGAAATATTTCATTCATTTCTCTCCCTTGAATCCAACCATAGTGCACTGCCTACTTATCTTAAATGAAAAATGAATTTATATTATCTAACGAACCAATTTCAAATGCGACATTACACCTTTTGAAATCTCATGAAAAACACAAAATGCAATTTTAAATAGAAAGGAATGAACTTTTTACCACAACATCATGAATCGAAGCTGTCAATCCACAATCTGACACCGCTCAGCTAAAATCCACCAGACTTTGATCCAAATCTCCAAATAAATCGCCAATCCATACCCCAATGGACCAGTATCTTGCCTTTCCTGCTCTCCCTCCAAAAACCGCACCTTACAAAACACAGAAATGACCACGAAACTGTGTGCAAGAGCGACTTTGAGCTTGTTCAGGTCGACCAGTTCGGTCGACCGTCCGGTCCGGTCCGGTCCGAGGGAAGCGGTGGCAGCAGTGGCTGGGGAGAGTCTGGAGCGTTGGCGCGCATTGAGACTGAGAGAAAGACGGAGAGAAAAGGGTATGATGGTCTGGTTTACATTTTATCTCTTAAATATTATTATTTAATTATTTTAAATGATTTAAGATATTGCAAAATTATATTGGATAGATATGTGAATTTTTTGTAACTTTGAAGGATAAATATGATACTATAAATTTTTGAAGGGGAAATACATAATATTGAAGTTTTTAAGGGGATACATGAAATTCTCCATTTTATTTAGGTATCAACGAAATATAATTCAGAATATGTATTCTCTGTTGAATTAAACTCAACAAAATTCAATTCCGAATCATTATTTTCCATTGAATTGAACTCTATCGTAGTTAGTTTTTATTCCAATCAGAGAGTTAATCGAACTTGAGATAGAAGAGAGTTGTGCGGATGCTGAAGGGAAGAATTGAATCCGAAAGTGAGAGAGACAGTGAGCGAGCGCGTTGTTAGAGCTGAGATCAATGCGGGGGCGGCGTGAGCGACAGCGGAGGTATCTCGGTCCTTTGAGGAGGTGGTGGCAGCGGAGCCGAGCAAAACAAGGCACACAGTTTTCAGATACATCAGGATCAGCCAAGGAGAGAGGCAAATTAGTTCGTGCGCGAATCAAGGCCAGGAGTCGTCAGGGTTAGGTACACTAGATGTGGGAGTAGATTGTGGTGATGATGGCAGAGGATTGGTCAGTAAAGAGACTGGAGGCGTTCAGATCTCTGACAAGAGTCGGAAAGAACTGTGTTCACAGGTAATCTATGCTATGCACCCTACCAAAATTCATTGAGACTTGAGACTCCAGTTGTACAGTTGTCTGTATTATTTTTATTCTGATAGAGAAAAGGAAATACAAGACATTGTGAATTTTGAATCAGGGATTTAAAAAAAAAAAGGGATTTACAGGTTATGGGCGTCATTAAAATTTCAGGAATTAAAAACATTGTCTTACAATTGGCAAAGACAAGCTTAGGCCTGTAATACATGTTAGAGTATAAAAAACATAGAATTTGATTTTAACTGAATTGTCTAAATTTATCTTAAAAGCACACAAACATAGACTACCCCGTTTGATTTGGAAGAAAAAAAAAAGAATAATAACAAAATCCTCTAGATTCCACTAGTAATGACCCACCACAATTGTCTGAACTAAATAGAAAATGTAGATGCGACATGCTTGCTCCAATTTTGACATCAGAATAAAACATTCTGATACTAAACCCATTTTTGGAAAGGAATATGATGTACCATCCTTGGGGCAAAAGTAGATGCCAAGTGACTATGACAAGGAATGCATTATTCACATGTGGTGTAGACCTTGAAAAGGTAACCCTTTCTGTACAATCTCTAGACAAACACTAGCTTCTTTACACAACTTCCTAGGTGAATGTTTTCTTCTTTTATTATTTTAGTGTGATTTATTTTTATATTTATTTTGCTAATAGCTTCTTTAACTTTTATCAGATATATATGATCAAGATACATATAAATGCCTTGTTCTTGCATCTTATAATCACCATCTTATTTATTATATTGGATTTACTCAACATCTTGCAAGGCCTTGCATTTTGATAGGACATGACTGTTAACCTAACCATATTACTTGCAATTTACAAAAAATCATTATCTTGCTTGTTACACTATTATTTATGCAGTGAGCTAACTAAAAACTTCTTCTGAAATCACCACTACGTAACTTGTTGCTTTTTTTTTCCATTAGTAAAGATAAATAAGGAAGCTCCAGAAACTAAATTATGGATCCGGCACTGCACAAGGCAGTGACACAAAGCAATCTGGAACTGCTAAATCATAAACTGACAGCTGACCCAAAAGCCCTTCTCTCCATAACTCCTCAAGAAAACACAGCATTGCACATTGCAGCACGCCTTGGTCACCGACACATTGCTGAAAGAATCCTCAAAGAATGCGAGACACTTATGCTTGACAATAACATAGACGGTGACACACCTCTGCACATTGCTTCAAAATTTGGTAAAATGGAAGTTGCAGATCTGCTGATAAATTATTCCTTGGAATGGTCTATTGATCCTGAATCTGAAGAAAATGGTCCACTTACAGCAAGAAATAAGCTAGGTAATGCAATAAAACCTCGAAATTACTTATTTCCCACATATGTTTTCTTTAAATGCAGGATATAACTGTGGATATATATGCTACCGCAGTACCAGACTTCTTAACTATGCCTAGAAGGGACTACCTTGCAGCAGTTGTAAATGAGAATACTGCAAAGGCCTAGTGGTATTGTGGCTATTTTACAGGACTGTTGTATGACATAACAAGAGTCTCTCCAGATTATGTCTCTATCATGCTATTTTAGGACTATAAATTATCCTTATGTGGGACAATAGTCCATGAGCATGTACATGATCTGTGAAGAGTATAACTGTATCAGTCCCCAGTGTCGTGCTCATATGTCATGCACACCATACATTGTTATTGGAACAGGGCTTGGCTCTATTTGGTTACTTCTCTTATGATGAATAACCTATATATTCCTAACTTCAGAAAAAATATATGTTGGTGATAACAACAGGTAATACTGCATTACATGAGGCGGTGACACATGGAAAATCTGATGTGGCCCTGAGGCTATTAGAGGCAAACCCTGATGTGGGCCATATGCTCAATGAAAGGAAAGAGTCTCCATTACATATAGCTGCACGGGAAGGCATGGAAAAGGTGGTGAAAGAGATACTGAAACAACCATGGGTTGAGAAGGAAGAGGAAACTCAAACATCTGTTTCTGGTACAGGGTCGCCACTTCACCAAGCAGTGGTTGGCGGTCATATCAGTTAGTATAAATTACAGCCTTTATAAGTTTCTTTGAGGATTGGTAATAATCCAAAATGCTTGATGCCTCCAAAATTATGGACTCAATATCCAAAACTGCCAAACTTGAATGACCTGAACCAAAATGAACTGAGACTTGAGATAACCTGAACTTGAGACAAAGTACCCAATCAACTGAACAATGTGCCACTTCAACCTGCCCTAACCTGTCTTATTTTTACCCATAATTATATTATAATTTACATTACATAAAATTATGAGAATTAAAATAACTTGTACTATGAACCTGATTCCAGAAATAGTGGAGATGCTGCTGCACCTGAGGAGTGACTTTGTGAAGCAAGTGGACTGTGATGGAAGCAATGCACTCCACTATGCAGCACAAAATGACAATGCGAAAATGGTGGAGATGCTAATAGCTAAGGATGCAACTCTTGCATATTACAACAATTACTGGGGTCAACCCCCACTCCATGTGGCAGTCCTGTATGGTTCCAAATCAGCAATCAAGGCAATCCTTAAACATTGTCCTGATACAGCAGAGCAGGTAGCATACTTATTTGTTATTATTATTATTATTATTATTATTATTATTATTTTGACATTTTGTTCTTCACAGTATTCATTGGAAACTTGTTTCTGGAGCATGATATCTGAAAAGCCTGGGTGATATGGGATTAAGTTTTCTATATACTCTTAAGATATCCTTTTGAGTCCCAATCTCGTACGTGTACCTCACAAGCCACAGTAGTTAGTAGCAAAAGCTTGAGACATAATCTTGATTGAGTTCCATTTGTCTTCTTTTTTCCCCTTGAAAGTTAGATGTGTGGTCAATTGTTAATAAAATAAACCCTAATTTTACTCTGATTGGACAATTCACAAGTATATGAACCTACCGTTTAGTATAGACTAGGGTGTCGACACAGGGACTAGATTTGAGTTGTAGGTTTCTAATTTTACAACAAGCTAGACTAAATTTAGAATTTTAGAGGTTGAAAACTAAATTCCTAAATTAACACAAATCTTAATAAGGAAAGTTCTTTGGTCTCTAAATCCTAGGGTTTTCGGCTTCACTATAATATCTAATTATTGCCTAATCAATTACTTAAACTAAATTTCTGATGATTATTTTGAGAGTTTCTAATCAGCAATTTTTAAAATTATCTATTCTAATGTCATAACACCATATCTAGGAGTGGATCCAATTATGGCTTGCTAACCTAGACACATTAATTTCTGTGATTAGCCAAATTCTATTCTAGTCACCAACTTTCTGTGATGATCCTAATTTCGAATATTGGTTTCCTCAAATCTAATTGGGATTCTCCTCTCGGTACTTCACCTATTTTCCTAAGTTTTTCTTTGTGGTTCTAGTTTCTAAACGTCTCCTCTCGGTGCTTAGTCTAAAAGCCTAAGATTTTTAAATAAGCAATTCAATTTGGTAAATTACTACCCTAACCTAGATGTGGCCAACACCTAAATGAAGTTTAACAATTCACAATTCAAATCATAAACATGCAATAAAAGCGCAAAGATAAATCAATCACAACAGAAAATTTAATCTAAGCAAATTAATTAAACAACAAGTATTGAGTTACATGCCTAAACCCTAAGAAAAAACTACTCAGCCTTAGCCCTAGAAGAAAGAGTAAACCCTAGAATGACGATCCTCTTCCTTAGCCCTTCCCGAAAGCCTACAGCCAACTTCCATAATTTCCCTACATTCTACCCCTTTATAACCATCCTAACAGATCGAAACGTGTAGCCATTTCCTAGGGACATGCCAGAGTTTTCAGGAGGTTTGGAGGTTGAACGGTGGAGAAACTGCTCGTATAATGGTTCCTAAGCAGGTTGTAACTTCCCTTTCAACCTCCTCCTTCGACCCAAAAGCTGTCTTTTGGCTCAGACAGAAGAGGGGTACTTTCTGCGTTTCTTCCTTCAGCTCTAAAGTTAGGTAAAAATCTGTGCTTCGGCCTAGACAGAACGAGGGTGTTCTTGCGCTGCTTCTTGCCGTCCGAAAGGGCAACTGAAAGTGGACTTTCAGCCTTGACTTGATTAGGGTTTTTCTTGTCATTTATGCTTTATTTCTTCTTCTTTTCACTACTAAGTTCCTACCTAGAATAACAAGTAAACTAACAGCAGTATCCTCAATCTTGGTATTAGAAACAACACATTTAGTCAAATTTTCAAGTTAAACACCTATCCAAAATGTATGTTCATTTGGCACTTATCAAAGGTCCTCTTATCTTTCTGTTTCATTTTCAAGAAAGTGAGTGGGTTTTTTTATTTTTCATGTCATTTTGTATACTTCACAGTTTGGACCTGATGGTAGGAATATATGGTTATTGACATGTCATTTTGTTTTTTTGTTTTTTTTTTCAAGTAGCAGACAAAACACCTATTATGATTTTCATTAACCAAATAAAAGTTACATATAAGATTTATAGGAAAATAAAATGAAATGAGAAAGAAGATGAATTGCTAGCAAATAATATAGCCATTCTCTACATATTTTTTAAATTACCCCATGTACAATAAAATCTGCAGTGTGTTAATTATTGAAGAGACATGTCATTTTGTTATGCTTAACAGTTCGGACGTGACGGTGGTAATGCACTCCATGTTGCAGTCCAAAAAGGAAAATTCGGTTCACTCAAATGTCTGTTAAAACTGATACAGCCAGACGAGATCATAAACCATCAAGATTTTGATGGAAATACACCATTGCATCTTGCAGCTAAGCAATCAAGGATACAATCATCTCTGTTGCTTCTCAGGGACAGAAGGGTTAACCCTTGTTTGCTAAACCAGAAGGGGCAAACTGCTCGAAGTGTGATTGAGATGCTTGAAGCAAACACATTTGAGGTAATAATCTAGTGAGTACCACATTATTTATGCTCAATATGCCCTTTCTTTTTATCAAATTGACAGAAACTTTCAAAAACTGGGAACTTCTCATCCAATAGCCATTTAACAAAAAGAGGTTTTTAATATCAAATGTTTGTGATGATACAACACATCTCAATTGCACTTTGTTGTTATATAAATTTATCACTCTGAAATCTTTGAAACTCACCTGTTCATCCTACTTCTTAAATATTACTTTTGTTTTTTATTACCATTCCTAATTAAAGACCATTAATTCATTTTTAATTAGATGTATGTTTGGAGAGAGCTAAAGAAACAAGAAGCAAAGAGATGCAAGAAGCAACAATTACCTCCAGTTCCATCTTCAAAATCCTTTGGAAGGAAGAATCCACCCAATGACTATTTCGAACTAAGTGTACAAACATATACAGTTGTTGCAGCTCTAATTGCAACTGTCACCTTCGCAGCCGTGTTTACCATGCCCGGTGGCTACAACCAAACAGAAGGCTTTGCCATTCTTGGTAAAAAACCCGCGTTCAAACCCTTTGTTATATCCACTACAGTTGCTATGTGCAGTGCTCTTGTTGTGGTGTTCTGTTTCATTTGGGCTTGGCGAGACCCCGTGAAGTTTAAACTGCATCAACTGAAGTGGGGCCATCGACTTACAATTGTAGCATGTCTGTCCATGATTGTTTCACTCATGAGTGCAGTGTATCTCGTAGTCGAGCCAGAGTGTAGATGGTTGTCGATTGTGGTGATATTGATTGGGTGCAGTACTCCTATCGTGGTTTGGCTTATACTTGGTCACGAGGTTCTGATTGTTCCATTGTAGGATATTTGTGTAAATCTCTCTTGCTGCTTTTTTTTTTAATAAAAGGAAACTATACGCATTATGTGGTTATATATATGTACATCTCAAATTCAATATTAATGGTAAATGTAGGGTCACAGACCATCCAGAAGCACATTTGTAAACTGTGACTTTATATATCTTGTTTTTAAGTGTAAAATTCAACTATTCAACTCGCTAAATGTTAGTTGCGTGTTTATAAAAGCTAGCAATATCTTACATTAGGATGATGTCTACAATTTATCATTCATTTTAGCTATTATGATGAACAAAAGAAAGAATACCTACCTGTACCATTAGCTAACGACACATTATAATCTCAAAGAAAAAAATAGTAAATACAAAATATCTAAATTGCAAAATCAAATTTGAACGCAACAGCTGAGATATTAATAGATTCAATACAGCCATTTCTGGTAACTTAAATAGGATGAGGAACTTAAAGCAAAAAAAAACAAAAAAACTTTGATCTTATTTCTGGATTATCAATCACTAAACTGGATCAATTTAGGATTATTGACCCATAGATCTATATGACACAAATAATCAAGGCTTATATATGAATAATCATGAGACATCATCATGTCATAAGAAGGCTTAATATAAATTATAGTTTTCAAGGAGTGATAACACATTAAATACCACGTCACTATCCTAACTTACACAAATAAAAACATACTACAAGTGAACCGTAGCTCACATAGATCAAGAAAGAATTTTTCCTCAATACACACTCATTCATAATAAATATTTCCCTAAGATTACAAAATTTATTGCCATGTCAACCGAACAAGGATGATACCTTAAAATAAAGAATGCTGACATGGCACTAACAAAAGAAGGGTATTTTAGGAATTACTGACCGTTAATACTATGACTTGGGAAGGTTTTTCATGACCGACCTGATGGCAGCTGACAGCTCATGTTTCTTTGACGAAGTTTTTTCAGTAGATACGTGATCTACCTTTCTATTCTCCGGATTTTCCAGTGCATCAACATGCTTGGCTCTTTTCTTACCCATCTTTTTAGGGTTTTTCAACTTCTCTCTTAGATATGCCGGTGTCCTGTTGGAATGAAAAAAACAAGTATTTAATCAAGTCCCATCTAATGAGCTCACAACAAAAAAGGCGGAAGCTTAGATAATTCCTGAAAACATATCAATCATTTACTGCACGTTAAGATATTGCTATCTAAAAAAACGATTTTATTATTTTGACAGACTAGCCCTTCACCCCCACTACACTTAAACTATCCTTGACGGCCAACGGGAAGGTCAAAATAAATTACATGAAAAAAAAAAAAAAAATGAAGTGCATTTTCTTGAACAGACTTTGACAGCCAGAAAAAAAAGAGTAGAACTAGGGTGTTCTTAAGCTCACCAAGTCCCTTTGTGAGTTTAATTCAAAAACCTATTGAATTGGCTTCAAATGATGCATCCAAACCATTGAAACTGATCTACTTCACGAGTGATGTATTTACATGTCAAATTTATAAATTTTCGAACTAATTTAGTATAAAGTCAAGCGGTCAAAAAAAGTTGGTTTATAAGTTAATTTTAATTTGTTCATTTTTCATCATTTTTTTACCGCTTAACTTTATATTAAATTAGTTCGAAAATTTAAAAACTTAACATGTAAACTCATCACTCGTGAAGTAGATCGGTTTCAACGGTTTGAATGCGTCGCTTGAAACCAATTCGATGGATTTTTGAGTTAAGCTTACAAAGAGGCTTGGTGAGCTTAAGAACACCCTAGTTATACTCGAAAAAAAATATATAATACCTCTTGTACTGAGGATCAGTGGGATCCAATGCGAACTCATGGGAATTAACCAAAGCACTGAATCTTGGATCAGCTTTAACGTTAACATCAGGAAATTTATCGTCAACGTCATTGATTTCTTTCTTTCCTTTCTTGCCCTTTGCCTTTAGCCGTTTCATGTTATACCCCTTCTTCTCACTCTTCTTATCTTCGTCACCTGCCAATAGCAACTCCAGCTCTGCCTGAGTTGCAGCTCCTGTCTCCTCGACTTCCTCTCTCCTCTTGCCTTTATCCTTCCTCTTGGCCTTCTCTTTAACCTTTTTCTCTGTGGGCTCTTCCATAAAGAAATCATCATCATCACTGGCATAATCATTACCATGATCATCATACAGATCATCATCATCATCATTATCTTGCATGGATTGGGACATCTTTCGAGCTTTCTTCTTGTCCTTCTGCTTCCTCAGAACTGACTCCCAAACAGTCTCTTCTGACTTGCCTTTCTTTTCCACGATCTTTTTACCAAGGGCCTCAAGATCCGTGTTGAAGGTGATCTCCATGTCACCCTCTTTATCTCCCCCCTCACTCTTCTCTGAGTCTGAGTTATTTCCAGAATTCAAAAGGGAAAGGAATTTTTCTCTGGTCGCTTGCTTCTTGGCCTCAGGGTCTAAATCATTTTCTTCATCTTCACTGTCGTCAGTGGAGGCCAAATACATGCTCAGCTCATCCAGCTATATATGTATATGACAATGTTACATTAGAAGGGACAAATCATATTGAAATACAGATTCCATAAAAGAATGCACCCCAACAATATTTTTTTACTAATGTTTAATTATACACTAGCATCACCATCAACCATAACCCCCCACAAGATAACAACAAACATAAACAGACACTTCAAATCGCACCCTTCTCCTTTCCCCAAACTGAGAGAGAGAGTGCGGGAAGCAAATTAAATCCAGTAGACAGAAATCCACATGAGAGAGAGAAAACAAGGGAGGGAAAGAGTACTTCATCAGGATTAAATTTCCGTCTCAAAACCTTCTTTCGCTCCGGCTCTTCATCTTCCCATGTTAGCTTGACTTTGCTGTGCTGAAGTGCCCTTGTCTCAAAATCAGGTTCCTTGTAATTCACTGGTGCCTGTATAATATACCAAACTTTTCAGCTGAATGTTCAACAAGCTCAAATCTAAATGAGGTATAAGGTAATTCCACAACTTCTTTCAAAAAAAAAAATTAACAGCAATGAAGCTATTACTACCTCAGTTGCAACATCGCGGGGTAGATGATTGAATTCCATGGAGTCTGGAATAAACCTAAGGTCAAACACATTTGAGGTTTTTAAAAGCTCTGTACCATCCAGTGTTTTGTACACGTGATTGGCAGTTGCACTTGAATCACACACAACTACTGCAAAATAGTACCTACAAAGAAAAAAAAAGGCAAGAAAACATAAGTGCCGTACACTAAGTTCTGGACTAATTAATTACACGACTCCAATGTTGGTAAACTAACAATAATTAGTCAAAAGCTCAAAGGATCAGTTTCGTATAGTTTAAATTCATACCCCACAACTTGTAAAATGCATAGAGCATCATATCAGAGTTAACAGGTATTGACCAAACCTAAGAGCAGATCTCATATGGTTTGACTAGGCAAGCAACCACATTGTATTAATTTGGTTAAGTTCCATAACTCAAGTGACATATTTTAAGGAATGCACGTCCCAAAAAATTCTTCCTAATAAACAGCACAAAAAAAAAAAAATTTGTCTTATCACCTCAGCTTATTTAGCTCATAAGTTCGAAGTTTATTGTTGATCTCATCCTCATTTTCATCACCTGTATCCTCATCAAAATCACTTGCATCCTCATCATCATCCTCATCCTCATTCTCATCCTCATCCTCATCCTCATCCTCATCATCATCATCATCATCATCATCATCATCATCATCATCATCACCATCATCATCATCATCATCATCATCATCATCAGCAGCAGCATCAGCATCAGCCTTATCATCGTCAGGCTTTATATCCAACAGAGCAGAGGGGCCATGAGTAGCTTCAATATCCATGCATTTAAGGCCAAATTCTGACGGATACACAGATACTGACAAAATCTTTCCACCTTTTGGGAGGCACGAGTTCATCACCACATACAAGTCAACTGCCTAAAAACGAGATAATAATCACAAATGATTTAACACAAGATTTGAAAGTTTCAGTCAAAATAACCACTAACTTTTCCATTTTTAGGTTTGTTATTAATCATCTGCTTACAAATTAGTTTCATAGGTACAAAAAAAAAAATAGAAAAAGAAAATACCAAAAGGATGCTCAAGTTATGATCGGGACTAAATGGTGTGGTCCCCAACTGGTTCAGATAGAAACTTTGGCAATTGTATAATGTAACCCACAATGCCACAAAGAGCAAAACAGCACTAATATCTCATACTGCAGTTATTTTTCTTTAGAGAATCATGGACTTGATACCACAACTTTTCATATACCAGTTTGTAAATATCATGTACCTTAAGATGACTCCAATCCAAATTAACAACCGCAAGCCGGTAAGTCTCATTCTCTGTTGTTGGTGTATCGTCATGGTTTGCCATCAAGTAATGAACAATGTCACTGTTCACCGAATTCTATACCCAAAAAAAAAAAAATCAAGCACCTCATCAGAATATTAAAGCAAAAAATAATTGAAAAATAAGAAATAAATAAACAATCAAATTAATAACCTGATCATCGTCGTCATCATCATAGTCATCATTAGAACCGCTCTCATCACTCTCCGACAAATCATCACTCTCTGACAAATCAAGTCTCATTTTATCTTGCACCTCCAACTCTTTGTCACTATCTTCCTTCTTTTCCCTCTCCTCATCTCTCTCTTCCAGTTCCCTCTCCTGATTGAGATAATGCTGCATCAAGAACCTCTTTCCCTTCTCATCGTTCTTTGGCCTCCCCCTTTTATCCACTGGTGCGGCTGACCCAGCAAAATTTTTATCTTTAAAAATTTTATCGAACCGAGAGTCAATCACCACTTTGTTTTCTTTTCTTCTCATCCTCCTAAACAATGGGTCCTGGCGCATAGTAGCAAATCTCTCATCAGTTATTATTTCGTTCTCTCCAGCATCATTCTCTTCTTCATCAGGACTGTTACTTATTTGCTGCTGATGTTTCTTCTTTTTGTTCTTTTGCTTTGAGCCTGCTTTGTTGGACATGGTAAGAATTTATTTATTTTTACTTTGGGCATTATCATACCAGGTTTAAAAAATGTTTTGGGTTCAATTATGGTGCTATCAAATCATATCAGAACAAACTTACCATATTACATATTTATTTTGCTATTAGCTCTTCCTGTGTTGAACCAAATGGTCGATTATAAGAGTAAGTACTTCATTTGGGGAACATAACATGTATTTTCTGTGTTGAATTTACAGTATTAATTAGGAACAAGGGCTTAATTTGGGATTATGCACGTACTTGGTACCCTGGTAAATATAGGTTCTTTTCAAACAATACACTTATTGTATACGCATATCATTCGAGTAAGATTACCAATGAAGAATGTGGTACAGTTTCACAAAACTAAAAGAAAAGGGACCATTCCAGATTAAAACAAACAGCGGAAAGTACGCAAAACTAAAACAATCTGCTTAACCTGAGTTATCCCTCATCTCATCGTCTCCATTTATCTCGAGAGAAGACTCGAGCTTGCGCTTCTTGTCCTTGCTCCTGTTCTTCTTCGGTGGGTTTTGAGATTCGTGCTGTTCCATTCCCGACTCGAACGTCTCTTTCTTATTCTTCTTATTATTTTTGTTCTTGCTCTGCTTCTTCCTCTCGTCGATTACGGCTGAAGGTGCCATGGCGGCGGCTGGGACGAAATTGGAAAGGGAGAGACCGAGAGACCGACGAGACCGCTCTTCGGTTTAACAGAACCGAATAAATTATAAGCGGTACTGGTCCGGTTTTCTTTCAGCTGTTTTTCGTGCCTCAGATAGCAGCGCATTTCCGTCAATATATACACCGCTTGATTTTAATCGAACCGCTCAGATCGGTTTTGTGTTACCTGGGGGATTATATTCCCTACTTAAATAAAACCGAAATTTTTATTT
This sequence comes from Carex littledalei, assembly GCA_011114355.1. Lineage (NCBI taxonomy): Eukaryota > Viridiplantae > Streptophyta > Magnoliopsida > Poales > Cyperaceae > Carex > Carex littledalei. The sequence goes on along the minus strand of CM022106.1, from coordinate 3,393,582 downwards.
ATAACATTTTAAAAAAATAAATTAACCAAATAACCATCGTTTTCTGACAATTCTAATTCTAGCACGGCCGCAGAACACCGGAGCGGACCCATATGAGGGAGGCCGCAGAATGCCGGAGCGGACCCCCATATGGGGCCGCAGTATGCCGGAGCGGACCCGGGTCCGCAGAATGCCGGAGCGGCCCCTGTTCTTTATATCCCGAAAATGACAGCGAAATTTCATTCCACACTCTCACACCTTCTCTCTCCTGAGTTAGCTCTCTGATCTGTAAGTTTTTTCTCTCTTCTTTTAAATTTTTTATTTTTATTTCAGTAGATTAATAATTTAATTAGAATAATTAATTTAGCAATAATTTAATTAGAATAATTTAATTAGAATAATTAATTTAAAATAATTAATTTAGTTAATTTTTAATTGTAGGTTTCTTCTGTATTGGATTGAAAAAATGGCTCTTATGGTATCCATCTACACTGGTGGGGATGTTTTAACAGGTCCTAATGGGGTTTACTATAGTATTGGACCTGTTACTGTGATCCCGGTATTACCGGGTACTGATTATTTGGGACTTAAATCAAGTATATGTCAGAATTTGGGGTTGGATCAGGGTCAGTATGACCTTAAAATTGATGCCAAAATTAGCATGCCGACTAGTTCGGCACAAACCTGGTTCCAACTATTTCCAATTCAAAATGAGGGAGTCTGGCAGGTATTGTACAACCAAACCATGAGTTTTTCTGGGGGTGCATACAAGATAATTGACCTATATGTGGAGGTTACCAGAGCCCGGCGTTCGAACCCAGTTATGAGGTTAATCCAGGGTCGTAGTCGGGGTAACTCATCCGGCTCTAGTCCGTCCCCTGTCCAAATTGACCAACCGTCCAGTAGTCGGGCCCCAGTTCAGAGGGACCGACCCTCCCGTCGGGCCCCATCCCAGACTGACCAGCCTTCATCTAGTCGGACTGCTCATTGTGGTCAAACTTGTGATCCGGATGAAACCGATGAAGAAGTGTATCCGGAGGCAGAGGAAAATTAGGGTCATGTTGATCCTGAGGGTATGAGCGATCATTCTGACCAGGAAGATACCGGGCCTGTGCTCGGACTACCAAGGACTTTCAAGATGGATCGCGGGTTTCGGATAATGGATCGCGGGTTTCAGCACCCGATTCATGCTTTCAACGACACATCAGGGTTTATGGAAGCCAATTCGGGTTTGTTTGGAAGTAGGGCAGAGTATGAGAATGAATTGTCCGAGGGACAAACATATGACTCAAAAGAGGCAATGAAGAGCACACTTGCCAGGTTTCACATCCTATGCAACAAAGAGATAATGAATACGCACAGCGACCGCACAAGAATTAGGTTCAAGTGCAAGGACAGTTACTGTGGGTGGTACATACTCGCAAGGGCCACCGGTTATGGAACACAATGGCGTGTCTCCAAGTGCCCAACACAACATTCATGCCACGCGGATGCGACAAGAACAGATCACGCCCAGTTGTCAGCTGCTATGGTTGCCGAGTGTATATCCGCTCACATGAGGAACGATGTCGACTTGAGTATTCAGGCTGTCCGAATTGCTGTTGCTGAAAGGTACAACGGTCAGATACCGGCGTACAACAAACTATGGCGTGGCCGTGAGTTGGCAATAGGCCGTCAATTTGGCAGTTGGGAGGGGTCATACTATCTTGTAGTTCCATTGTTGGAGGCAATCAAAAGAAGCAACCCAGGTACTACATTATTCCTTCATTTTTTACGTCATTTCATTATCAATCAAAAATTCAAAATTGAACTTATTTTTTTTAATTTATTGACAGAAACATTGTTTGAGGTGACCTCATATCCCACTGGTGAACCTGGACCATGGAGGTATTTTTATAGGGCGGCTTGGGCATTTGGACCGTGCATAGGTGCTTTTCAACATATCAGACCGGTCATCACCGTTGATGCATGTTTCCTGTCAGGCCGGTATAAAGGTAAGTAATTTGATTGTTTTCACTTTATTTATTTTAGTTGATTTCGGCTCTTAAAGATAATTAATTTGATTGTTTTACCACAGGCAAGCTGTTGATTGCAACCGGGTACGATGCTGAAAACCAGCTCCTTCCGTTGGCTTTTTCACTGGTAGAATCAGAGAGTTATGATGATTGTGCGTGGTTCATGAAATGGTTGCGCCGTAATGTAATCCGCTCCAGATTCATGTGTGTTATCACTGATAGGGGAAAGGGTATCAAGAAGGTGTTCAGACAAGATGATATGGGGTGGAACGAGGAGGATGAGGATCAATGTGTTCACCGTCTTTGTGCTACTCACATAGCCGAGAACATGAAGAAGAACGGTTGCAGTGATAAGGCAATCTGTTTTTTAGAATATGTGTGGCTAAGAGGAAGATGAGGAGATACGAGCAAGGAATGCAAGCAATGGGGCAGGCATGTGACATTGCCCTCAATTGGCTGGACGGTGTGGGTAAATATTTGGATCAAGATGAGAACGAGTGCCTCAAACCATGGAAGATATTCCAAGCACTGGACGGTGGTTACCGTTGGGGCATCATGACTACAAACGGGTCCGAGTCGCTTAATAATGTCTTCAGGTCCTCTCGTAAGCTACCGGTTGCAGCAATAATTGAAGACACATTTTACAAATGCATGACATGGTTTGCGCAAAGGAGGGCCAAAGCGGAATGGGAAGTCAGTCAAAGTCAACAATTCTCGTGTCGTGTGCATCAGGTACTTTTATTTGTAGTTCTTTCTTCATAATTTTTAATGAACTTTGTTAAAAAAAAAATCTGACTTCTTCATTATTTTTTAATTTTTCGTAGCTGATCAACAAACGGTTCGAGAGGTCCGATAAAATGAAGACGCTGGGGGGGCTTTGGAAACAATAACGAGTTCGAGGTAACCTCCACACAGGAGAGAGTTCATGCTTTTATACCTGACGATTCTGGTCGGTTTACCAAGGCCAATTACAAATACACGGTGATAATCGGGGATGATCACACAGTAACTTGCACGTGCCAGAAGCCTCAATTGGAGAGAATACCGTGCTCTCATGTTATGTCCGTGTGTCGTCTCCGAGGCATCGACCCTGGCGTCTTTGTAAGTCACTACTATCACATCCATACACTGATCAACACATGGAGCGCTCAATGGCATGTCTATGGAAATCAGTCGGAATGGCCTCAACACGATGGCCCGGTCCTTGTTCCAGAGAATAAAAATATTTCTGTGGGCAGAAGACAGCACAACAGAATTTCGATGTGGATGGACGTTCTAAATAATAGGAGAAGAGGACACCAAGCCGGCCGAGATACACAAGAAAGACAAAACAGAGCTGCTCGAGCTGCACGAGATTGAGAGTTAATGTTGCTTTTTTAATTGTACTCGTAAAAATGTTGTTTATTTTCGGTTAATTAGACGTATTTGTAATTTCTGATAACATTAGCATTGTTCTATTGTATGCTTCTTTATATGGCTCATTGTTCTATTGTAATGTTTCTTTTGATCAAACAAACGACGAACAACAATTTCAGATTAAACGACATTTCAAACATAAGTAATTACACACAACTTCCAGTACAAACTTGATAAAAATTTCCAAAACAAAATCATAATCAACTTCAGAATCAGATCAAAAAAAAAAAAAATAGGGGCCGCTCCGGCATATAGCGGCCCCGGGTCCGCTACGGCATAGTGCGGCCCCATATGGGGGTCCGCTCCGGCATTCTGCGGCCTCCCTCATATGGGTCCGCTCCGGTGTTCTGCGGCCGTGCTAGATTTATAATTGTCAGAAAACGATGGTTATTTGGTTTATCTTTTTTTCCAAAATGTTAGAAATAAAAATTTCGGTAAATAAAATAAACTCTTCTTTAGGCCGAAATTTTTATTTATAACATTTTCAAAAAAAATAAATAAACCAAATAACCATCGTTTTGGAGCATTTCTGGATCTAGCATGGCCGCACTGGTATTCTGCGGATCCATTTCAGAGAGACCGCAGAATGCCGATGCGGACCCTTAAATGGGTCCGCAGAATGCCGGTGTGGACCCCTACAGGACATTCTATAAGGGTCCGTTGTTTTCATTTTTTGTATCAATTAAAGGAAGTTTCAACCCTCCGACTTCGGGTAAGTTTTCTTCTTCTTTTCTAGTTTTAATTTTTAGTGTAAAGTAGTAATTAGGTTTAGGTTTAGGGTTTAGGGTTAGGGTTTAGGTTTAGAATTAGATATTAATTTAGGATTTAGAATTAGAATTGTACCAAAATTTAAATATATTGTACCAAAAATTAATTGTTTGAGCAAATATAATTGTACCAAAATATAAGTTTAGGTTTAAAATTGTACCAAAATTAATAGATTTTGTCCAAAAATTAAACATGTTTATTATACCAAAATTTATTGTTTGAGTTAAATTAGACTTGTACCAAAATTTAAGTAGGTTTATTATACCAAAATTTATTGTTTGAGTTAAAATTAGACTTGTACCAAAATTGAACTAGGTTTATTTCACCAAAATTAATTATTTGAGCACCAACATTAAACTGGACTTATACCAAAACTCTCATATTTGACCAAAAATTATCAAATACATCATGACATCCAGTAGAGATATACCGTCTTTCAGTAGGGGTGTACCTTCTGCTAGTAGAGGTACACAGCATGGCCCTACAGCCATGCCGTACGAGATGTCTCAGTACATCGAGAGTGCGCTGGCAGATGTTCCGGGTATCCGGAGTATCACCGACAGGGTCAGCGACTTCTTGTGGTACCCGAATAAGGAGCATCTGATTTTAGAGGCTGCCACTGGGGTAAGTTATAAATTTGTCATATTTATAAATTTGTACTGTTAGATGTTTTGTTAGATTCTTATTTGTAGTATTGATAGATGTTTTGTCAGATACTTATTTATTTCGTTGATTAGTTTCTTGTTTGTTTGGTTTTGTTGTTATTTATTTATTTTGTTGATTTCATTATCTCATTGTACACAAAAAAATTTCAAAGGAACCACATGTCTAAAATATTTACGAATGACATATCTAAAATATTCCAAACAAACGACATATCTAAAATACGATATGACCAAAAATCAATTTAAATTTATGTAGTTTTTAGATTTTCTTAGGGATAGGAATAGAATTCCCCCTAATTATTTAGTATTCCATGGACGGAACGATTTCAACTATTTAAAATAAAATAAAATTGAACAATCTAAAAGGACCTAGATATTAATATACAATATATATCAAATTAATACTTATATTATTGGAAAATTTCAGTTCGGTTCACGGTTTGAACCAAACTGACTAATAAAATCCCCTAATTACATTATTTTATGATGATACGCACTTATTAAGAAATCTCTGATATGACAAGCCTTTTAATTATTTTGATTTTTGTTATTTTTATGCATAAAATAATAGAATTTTAAACTTCAGAAATCTAACAATGGTGAACAATATGGGAGTTTGGATTCGGGTTTGGATTTGGGTAGTGGGTCGGATTCAGTTTGGGTTAAGGTTGGGTTCGGCTGGGGTTTTGACTTCGGGTTTTTTGTTGGGCTAAGGTCTCGGTTGGTTCGGCTGGGCAAGGGGTCTGAGATGGGATAAGGGTTCCGCTTAGTTTTGAATTTTTGTTGAATGCAACCTTCATTTGAGAAGTGCAGCCTGAATTTGGGAAAATGTAGGTTGAATTTTTTATGACCTTCAAATTTCAATTGATTTCAAAATTTCGCGTCTACTTGTGTAAGAAATTTTTTTATCGGTAGCAATTAATAGAAAAGAAGAGAAAGAAACAAAAAGAGTACAGTATATTTATATTAATAGTAAGATCGGTAACAATTATGCCGATCTTAACTTTTTTTTAATCTGATGTATAGATGGAGAGAATTCTTATATTTGATTTCTAGTAAATTATGAAAAGTTTTTCAAAAAATAGATGAAATGTTTTTGATATATCTAAATTTTAAGGTACTTTATCTATTTTTATAAAAAAAATATTTTACTAGAAATACTACTGTACTCTTTATGTTTCTCTCTCTTATTTTCTATTAATTACTACCGATAAAAAATTTCCCTGTGTAAGGCCGATAAAGCATATGAGAATCTTCAATAGTGGTAGTAAGGACGGATCTAAGCCAGTCAGTCACCCTTATAATTTCAAATTTTTAATTATGTATATAAAAATTTAATTAAATTTGTTTTTAAATGTTTTTATATAGTTCAGTACTCATAAAATAACAAATGTTTACTTGTAGTCTCACATCTTGTTTAGATGGAGAGCAGAGAAAAGGAGGGAATGGAAAGAAAATAATTTTTTTTCTCGAATCGTGTTTGGTTGACAAAATTATGTCGGAGGTGAAGGGTACAAGAGGGAAAAAGTTTAACTTTGCATGATTATAATTAATAGAATCAATTTTCCTCCCGATTTGAGGTGTAACGGATGGAAAAAAAATGGTTGCAAATATTTTTAAAGAAAATGACACATATGTCCAACACTATATTACATATTTGTGCATTCCTTTATATTACATTACATTCCCTTCTAATTTTCACCTTCCTTCCCTTCCTCCACTCTCTATCCAAACAAAGTGTTAGGTGTGGAGAATTGGGTTCATATCACACCTATTACATATTTGTGCATTTTAAATTTCAGTCCTCTATTAAGATTTTCTAATTCCGCTCTTATGTGGTAGTGAAATTGGGATAAAAAGAATGAGTTCAAAACATAGTTCCCTTTGTTTCCTTCAAATTAAAGCCATCGGTTCTAGATGAAGTTCAATATTTGTAATCCGTTTCGTCGATGCCCAATATTAACATTCAGCATTGTGCTTCTATAAATATTTACATTGAATATTTTTAAATTTTGAATTTTGTGGGAGATTGTTGAAACCTAAATTTGAAAAAACCCAAAATGTCATTTCCATTTGTAATATTCGTAAACTTAAAGCCTCCACTGAAAATTTCATTTCTATTGTCAGTCAGCCTAATGCATCGATTAAAAAAATAAATTAATTAAATGAGTAAGCAAAAGGGTATATGATCTGTATGGAAAATTGATTTACTCGTGAATTATGATTATTCTCACAAAAGCGACCATATCACTTACCACTCTCTCTGTTTTTGTTTTCGTAAAACGAAACCTCTGATTATCCCCCATATCTTCATCCGAAAATTGAAGAAAATCTCTAATTAATTCTCCAATTGATAAACTGTTGCCCTAAATAGCAACAAACCCAGATATTGTGATGGTGATTCCAAGTTTTACGTTATATAGACAAAATACACTTAAGGATAGTTAGGGGCGGACCCACATGGTCTCGGGAGAGCAGCTGCCTCCTTTTTGGATTTTGAGTTTTAGTGAAGATCTATCGGTCCCGACAGACTTTGCCCTCCCTGAAATTTTTTTTCTCTCATCTCTGGATGTTTGATTTGTAATTCGAGTTAAATGTAGGGTTAAAATTGAAATAAATTTGTTGAATTTAATTGGTAATTAGAATTATAAGTTAGAGCATCATAAATTACAAGTCAAAACATTAAAAAATATTAGTTAAAGCATTATTTTTTATCGAGTATCCAATTAGTTAATGAATTTAAACATGATTAGCTATTTAAACCCGATTCGATATTTTTCTTGCCCCCTGACGAAAATTCTGGATCAACCCCTGAGGATAGTGCTTCGCACAATCCAGATATATTGTTTCAATTTGATATAGTTTGATAAAATTTTTAACTATTTGAATTTCTCATAATTTAACCGACACCGCCTATGTAGAGGTGTTATCGGTTGGGTAGGGTCCGGATACTATTATATTTGGACCCGTACTCTAAAATTGTTCGGGTATGAATTTCGATCCATATACTTATTTGTTTCAAATCGGGTCGGGTCCGGATCGGGATACCTATCTGCATGTAGATATTTCGGGTCCAGTATTTCGGTTCTGGGTAGATATATACCCATAACTTGTTTATGGATTATCGGGTCCGGTTCGAATTCGGGTCCGAATCCGGAGCGGATACATGTTGCAACTCACAAGCATTTGAGAAACCCTTTACGTTTAAATATAATTATAATTTCTTAAACATCTCACATAATATATCATTATAATATAAATCAAATCTGCTCAAAAATATTGAAGGTGAGATAATTTTAGAAAGTAAAATAGTGGAGATGGTGATTTCATTGTATGGTTCCAAAAATCCAGGAATATAATATTAATACTAATTTGTTTCAATCAACGAAGAGATCAATAAATTTTAATAATCCGTGCAGAAAGATAGATACATGATAGACAAAGAGATCAAGAAAAGGAATTAATTAGCTTCGAAAATTTATAGGCAAAAGGTGAACGTGATATTTGATTTCAATAATCTGTGCGAAAAGAGCAATAAATATCATTCAAGAAATAAAAAAATACTACAAATGATTGTCTTTTCATAGTTATTAATAGATGTGTTTATGTTAAATAATTATAAAGAAATGATATTATCATTTTATCGGGTATTTATATGGGTATCGGGTTGAATTCGGTTATGGATCGCATAATTAAATCAAATTTATATTCTATCCATTACAGTATCAGTTCCGGTTCATACCCGGGTCGGATATTAAATTATTAATTTTGTAACCGTGCCCATAGTTTAACCAGTTATATTTTTTAAACCATATCTTATCCAAATTAATTAGATTCTGATCGGTTCCGGTTCGGATCCGGTCAGATACGAATAATCCGGTAAAAGTAGCACCTCTACGCCTATGTACATAGAGATACGATTGGCGCTACTTCATAGTTTTTCATATTCTTAATTAGTTCATGAATCGCCATAGACCCATAGTGAAGTGGTTATAATTTAATGCTCATTGTCAAAATTTAAATCCCTTTTTTTTTAATATCACTAAGGAAGTTAACAAGTTTCTTTCCAATAAAGAATCAGTCTAAACAACGCAAATCAATTATTAACAAAACATGCTTGAATAATATTTATAAGAACAAGTCCGAGAAATCACAAGATAAGCAGTACAACACATCTGACCTAATCAGGTTTTAAAATCATGAATGACAATACATCAAACAATTATATCCAAACCAAACTAAATTGCTAAGTTCTTCATTAACTAAAGTAGTGCCAACAAAAAGATAAGACCGTAAAGAGATATATTTAAACCCACATTGTAGAGGACGAAGTCCGAAAACTTGCGCCCGAGCCCAAATACTCCATTAATGGTCATCCTAGTCTGAGGATGAAGGTGGGACTCAAACAATCCTTTCCACCCTACCCGTTTCACTATAGGTGGTGCAAGTGACAGCACTCCCCAGTTAGCTGGATTGCTATACAGAAGTAAACTGAATGTAGCAGCACAAACCAGTATGCTTAGTCGCAAATTTACTTGATATAGCATTGTATATATTGCTAAAGAAAATGCACAGATACTGGCTTTGCCAGCAATTTTCACCATCAATGCTGAATATACAAGGCATGCGCAACGAAGCTTAAAATCTACAGTAGCTGACCCGGCATAAATAAGCCATGCTGTTGCAAAAGAAGACAATAAAAACGCCAACAAATCTGCAACAATAAAAGCCTTGAAAGCATATTTTTGGGACAGAATAGGTGTGCCTCTGTTCACATGGTCATCAGTAATATATCCACCTGGCATGGTGAAACTAGCGGCAAAAGTCACTGTTGTAATGACTACTGAGATAATTGCCAAATTACGGGTATCACTCTCGACCTTCTGTATCTCTCTCTTTTTTTCTTTGCTGGGGAGTTTTAAATCATCACTGAAATAATCAAACCGATGGGGACTAGGAAGTGCACCAGTCCACATCAAGCAACGAAGTACATTGAAATTTGTGGTCTGAGGAAGGAGAAATAGCAAAAGTTAATTCAAACAAAAGGAGAGATGACAAAGTTATTATAACATTTATTAGAAAATTTATGTGTGCTCTATTAATCTATAATTATAATTTTTTATTTGGAAAATTCAGGTGTTACGCTTTGAACTATCCAAAAGAATCATGTTGATCCTAAATTCATTACTAGATTTTTCAAAAGGAGCTCAGTTTGCCCTTCAGTGGGTTCTACTAATGGTATACACAAATGATCTCCCTTTTTTACCTTGGAAAAGTTTTGAGTCCAGAATTAAAGGAGAAGGAAGTATGATTTGGTGGTAAGAATTAAAGTGAATATGTTAATTAGTTGATTTTGAGAGAAGTTCTGTCACACCCTGAGTTAGGACGTGATTAAAAAAAATTATGTATCCATCCACCGCTCTTTAATCTATCTCACTAACAGAATCAGAAAGAAAGAAAGGAGGCAGGCACAAAATTTAGCATGTTATTCAATGAGAAAAGAAGGATCTTTAGAAAAAGGAAGGGCAATGATGAGACAGAGAAGCTCGATAGAAAAGAGTAACTTGGAAAGGGAAATCACAAGAAAATTAGCTCAGTGAAGAAAACTATCACTAGGATAAGAAAGAAAACAAATTATATGAAAAAGAGGAAAGAAAATGAGTATGGTCCTTACCAATACGAATCTAAATCCTTGGTCCACCTCTTTTATAGCAAGATCAACTGGTGTTGCACCATCCTTATTCATGATGCTCGAGTACACCATCTTCATTGATATTAGAAATCTCACAATGCGGTATTCTCCTCTTTGACTAGCTAAATGAAGTGGTGTGTTTCCTTGATAATCCCTGGCATTGAGCATTCTCAAAAAGGTGTGATTATGACGAATACTACCAATTATGTTTCCTTTTCCACTTAAAATGGCAAGCTGAAGAAAGTTTCTTCCTTCTTTATCAAGTAATTCATCCGAGTCGGGAAACTGCTCTATCAGCTCCTTAATTAATAATGCTCTGCCACACTTTGCGGCTATGTGTATTGGAAATAACCCATCCTTGTCTGCCATATAAACTGCTAAAGTCTCATGCTGCAATAAGAGCTTCATGGTAGCTAGATTTCCTACTGATGCTGCATAGTGAAGGGGAGTGCTTTCCAAGTCGTCTACCTTAGTTGCAAGTGATTTGTTCCATTCCAAAAGTGTGTGCGTAATTCCTGTGTTGTTAAGGTTTTTGCATAGCAATCAAGGAAAGGTGTAGAATATGTAAATCAATCCAGAATAAATGAATCTTGTTCCAAATTAAATGTTACATGATTAAGGCTTGGATAAATGATCGGTCAATTTGGGTCAGATCTGTTAGTTTGGGTCAAAATCGGAGGGACAAGAGCTGATTTTTACCAGAGAATTCATCTGAGAGATCCTTTCTGCAATAATCAATCGAGGCAGTGGCTTCATCCTCGATACTTTCCAGCATTGACCACATTGGAACACAACTGCACCGCTTGTAGAGCAAGAAGAAGAAATAAAAGAGGGGACGTGCTTTAGTTTAAGTGAAGTTTTCAGTTTTTAACGATATCTATGAGAAAGGTCGACACGGAGCGGGGTATAATTTTTTTATTCTCAAAGGCTAGTAAACAAACAATGGTATCAATTTAGAAGTTATATCTCCTATTATTTCCTAGATAGTAAAAGTTCCTTTTTCTGATCAAAACCATTTGATTTAAAACAAACGTGTCAGATTAAGCTGCAGCTGTCATCTACATATGGGTTATTGATGCTTTCAGTAAAGAAATGTAATGGATTTGCTCTAGATCAAACAATCCTGACAAAAAAAGCAAGGTCCTCTCCTCTTATTCGGATAAGGAAGAGAGGAGTGAAAAACAAAGGCATCCATCTAAGACGTACGGAAACAGGATGAAATAGTTATGTTATTATTTTAGCAAGGCTATGTTCATAGACCATTCTTTTTCTGGACAATTAGATATAACTGATTTATCATAAAGAGGGATGGTTCAGACATAGAATGTTTAATTATTTCTCTAGCTACTTGATCTTTTAACATTGTTTTAATGTCGCAGGTCAATTAATTGATATACTTAGTTTTTGTTCAGGGGATTTAATAATGCCAATGCAATTTAGTATTAGTCAAATTCTTTGACAAACACATATATATATTCGTTTAATACTAATTTTTTGAATATTTGTCATGCTTTTAAAGTTGTAAACAATTAAAAACTTTTACGGTTTTGGTCAAATAAAATCTAATAAAATCATGACAGAACCTTAAAAATAAAAATATAATCATGACAGAACAATACGTACCGGCATGTTCTAGCACAGCAACGTGTAGTGCAGTTTGTCCTTTTGGCCCCACAAAGGATACCATGGATGGCTCTTCTCTTGTGAAGATTTCGACTATGTTAAGCATGTTCATCATAGTTGCCAGGTACAGAGGAGATACCCCTTCGGTGTCCACAATACCAGTTAAGCTAGGTTCAAAAAGTATAAGCTTATTCACTATATCCCTGTGACCAACTCGCACCGCCTCATGCAGTGCAGTCTCACCGTGCATATTTCTTGCTGTTAGAAGGGGTTCCTCTCCAACCTGATGCTCATGTTCAGCAAAAGATATCAAGAGGGAAACCATTGTATAGTTCCCGGCCTTTGCAGCACAGTGGAGAGGGGTCTCCTTCAACCTATTGCGTGCCATCAGCAAGGATCTGTTTCTGATGTAGACTTCTTTTGCGAAGTCTACATATTCTCCTTTGAGCTGCCATGTGAGGCCACAGCTGGAAGTAGCAGCAATATGTAATACTGTGTTATCTCCAATTGTTACTCCTTGTAGTGGACTAGGTCCATCCAATTGTTGCAAATCTAGCACAATCAAATTTGCGGTTAAAGATATATATAATTAAGTACATAAATTTAGATCTTGAACTCATCCCAATAAATCCTTATGTTGGTCAAAGGCAAAGAGTCTCAAGCATTATTTTGACTCAAACACAGTTTAAAACTTACAATTATATGCTAAATTGCTAACAAGCAAAGAATAAAAATTGCTCCTTTAGACGACGGCAAAGAACAATATCAAAAGTACATCTACTTCGAAAGTAAGATCTTTCAAAAGCTCAAATTACTTTATAGTTTATTATTGTAAAATATTACGAGTACGTCATTAAGAAAATTACCACTATAGATCAAACTTGTTCACTTAACAGTAATAATGACATTGGAGGTTACTTAAGGCAAAAGGGACATCCTACCAACTTCCCCAATGATCCAGGATCTGTTTGCATTAATCACATAATAAAGTAATCTTTTTGGTTATTTGGATGATGGAAACATGCTGTGGTTATTTTATTGTATATATGCTGACTTTCTCTATGTACTGCCTCGTGGGCGGCATTTTTTTAAGGGGAAATTTCATGTATATCCCTCAAAAGTTTCAATATTACATATTTATTCCTATAAAATCAGTAATTACATATTTATCCTTGAAAATTGTAGAAACTCACATATTTGTCCAATCTAACTCTATAACATATCAAATACCTCCAAAAATAATTAAATAATATTTTTTTGAAACTTTAAAATTAATTTTATAATATTAATTAATAATATATTAACCACTATGCCTCTTCGTTTCTGTCTTTTTAGTCCTCCTGAGTTCTCTTCTATCTAAAACGTCAAACCTCCCGCCTCTCTCTCCAAACGAAGATGGAAAAATTAAAGCAGCGAGGAGCGACATAAATTTATGAGAGGGGAGGCGATGAGGGAAGACGGGGATAAATCTGTGATTTGGCACGTTTGGAAAGAGAGGCGGGATGTTTGGTACCTTAAAGAGAAAAGAACTAAGGCATACTAGACAAAAACGAAGGGCATAATGGTCAACATATTCTTAATTAATATTGTAAAATCAATTTTAAGTTTTAACAAATATTATTTAATTATTTTTGGAGATATTTGATGTGTTATAGAGTTAGATTGGACAAATATGTGAGTTTGTAAAATTTTCAAGAATAAATATGTAATTATTGATTTTGGAGGGATAAGTACGTAATATAAAAACTTTTGAGGTATATACATGAAATCCCCCCTTTTTTTAATGTATAGGCCATTTAAAGGCGCTCGATGCTCTTAGCTTTTGTTTTGAACTTACAGGCTGTTTTCTGGTGATATATTATTTAAATGCCAACTTAACTGTATTGCTCCAGACTAGTGTGAAGTAAGATTCCAAATTAGGTATAGATATAACGAGGACCTTTTATATCTGTTGGATTGGAATATATCTGTGATATCTGAACCTCTTTCTATCACATCAATTTAGGAATGAAGCGAGTTAAGTTGAGGTTGCTAAGTTTAGTTTGCTTCCTATTCTATTGTTGCGAGTCTGTGACAAAATTATAAGCTCAAATCGTGATGTTTTGTTTGGAAGGATTAGATGAGTTGACAAAATTGCAACACCGATATGTTTTGGTTATGCATACATTCAAAAGAAAAAAAAGAAAAAAAAGAAAAGAAAAAGGAAACCATCTTTATAAAAGAAAACAAGTTATCTTATCAAAATAGTGTTGTTGAATTTCACCTTGAGATTGTAGAAATTCTTTCAGAAGCTTGACATCTCCTTCCACTGCAGCTTTGTACAACTTGGGATGTATTGGGATTCGTCGAGGCCGACTCCCTTCTGGGGCATCTCCTGCACGAGAGCTTTGTGCTTCTTCCACTGCACCTTTTATTTCCTCCAATGGAGGTACAGTTGGTGCTTGAGACCCAACTGCAGTTAATCCATTAGATGTGGTATGGGGAATGTTTTGCACAACATCTCCTGGAGCTTGTACCACAGTGTTAGATGTGGTATGGGGATTAGTTTGTACCACTCTGTCATCAACAGCTGATGAATTTCTGATGAATAATGGCAGAGTCTGATGAGAGTTAGCATTTGAATTAGTTATTGACACGGGGGAAGTCATTTCAGAGCTTGCTGTGTACAGAAGAATTGGTAAATGAGGTTCTGAAGTTTGCAATTGAAGGTTTGGTTGTATAAAGAAGTAATGCCAATTCTGGAGCATATAGCTGGTACAAATGTGACTTGAATTGAAAATAAAATATACGCCAATTGAAATATAATACGACTATCCCGTACATCAAAAAGCAACTAGGCACAAAAAAAATATAGCTGGTCCAACACATCACCTTGGCACTCAATTTTTAATGGCACGAATTTTGATGAGATACTAATGTTAACGAGGAATCACCCATTTGATATATATTTGAACTCCAGGTGATGACAACAGCGACGCCTCCATTCCTCTCTACTCCACAACTCAGCCACCTCATATCAGGCATTTCGTCAAACACAAGGCGTGCAAAGCAATTTACACAAATAACTCACTCAGGTATTTCATCAAACACTTGACGTGCAGAGAATTTTACACCAGCCCCTCGCCGACTCCAGCTCTGCCCCAGCTACGTGTCCAGACGTCTACAAACCTGCCCGTACTTGTTCCCGTGGCGTGCCCGAATTCCTTAGCCCCGCACACGACACGGATCGGTCTAGAGCAAGCCGCGCGCCTTGGCATGTTGTGCTGTGAATCCATATCCTCGACGGTACCGTAAAAGATTCCCTTTTACAATTAGCTATTTACGGTTTGAGATTAACTCTCAGCCGGTTTGGAATTCGGGCTGACTGAGGAGGCAGTATTATTGGGCTTTGAGATTCGTGCCAAGTTAAAAAGAACAGTGCAGATCAAGTAATTGTAAAAGATTCTCTATTACGGTACCGTCGGTGATGAATTCCGAAACTTTTATTAATAGAAATAATAATAAATGAATGTCGACATAGAATATTGAATTCGTCAGAATTTCAAATCTAACAAAGACGTTACGAACCGTAACGGCCAACTTAACTACATGGAATCGCTAATTGCAGCTTGCTAAGGGCTGGCCGTTGAGAACGGTAACGTCCAGGGAAAAAAGAAAAAAAAAAAAAAAAAAGCTATGGCCGTCGCCAACGATGACGGCCTGCGCAAAAAAAAAAAAAAAACTCGAGGCCGTTGCCAACGATAACGTCCAGACTCAGAAAAAAAAAAAAAAAATTTTGAGACCGTTGCCAACAATGACGGCCAGACCTCTTATTTTCAATCTCCGTCAAATAAAAGTTTGTTTGGGTATCAGTATTTAAAGAGGTCAATTCAAAAGCCTTCATCTTATTATGCCTCAATCCGTTGGTCATACTTTCATTTCCAATTTATCAGTATAAGTACCTTTGTTTGAGAACAAGTATCCTCTCCATTACTGTAAAAGATTCCCTTCACTTTACGGATTGAGATTAACTCTCAGCCGCTTTGAGATTCGGGCTAGCACAGGGGCAGTATTATTGGGCTTTGAGATTTGTGCCAAGTTAAAAAGAATAGTCCAGATCCAATAATTGTAAAAGATTCCCTATTACGGTACCGGTGAGGATGTGAATTCTTTGTTTGACGGGGTTATGCTTAACAAAAAGTACCAAAAAAAAAAAAAGACAGTAAAATAAGAGGTCTGGCCGTCATCGTTGGCAACGGCCAACTTGCTAATAGTTGCCACAAGTCAACTTTATTCCATCCATCATAAATCAAAATATAAAATAAAAATAAAGTGTGATTTTGAACTTCTAGTTGTTATATTTAATCAAGTTTCATTTAATCTCGGTCTTAACTAATTCTTAAAGATTATTTCCTTAATATTCAGACTTAATTCAAATTGGTGTTTCAATTAGTAACTACTGATTTACATAATATCAAATTTGATGATTGTAACAAATAATGTAAGGTTTTACATAATCAAGTCTTAATTAATAATGTCAGAGTACAAATTAAATTAGCAAAAAGACAATTATTACTTGATAAAATTATTATGTCCAATAATAGAAAATTTTGATTGAACAAATAATTTTAAAAAATGAACACAATCAAATATCCGATCAAATACAATAATAAGCAGCAAAAAAAAACGAAAAACGATTAAAAAATTTATTATTGGCGAAGATTTTTCCCAGAATCTCATTGATTCCAATTGAACCTATTGTTGTTTCATTTCCGATCAAAAGAAGGGTTGCTTTTAAAATTGGAACCAAAGTAGCAGCACACTGTACTTGGTATTTGTCGTCCCCCACTGAACAAAATTCTGAGTCTGGCCGTTATTCATCGGAACGGCCACACTTTTTTTTTTTTTTTCATTTTTTCCGGGACGTTATCGTTGGCAACGGCCTCGAGTTATTTTTTTTTTTTTTTGCGCAGGCCGTCATCGTTGGCGACGGCCACAGCTTTTTTTTTTTTTTTTCTTTTCTCCCTGGACGTTACCGTTCTCAACGGCCAGCCGTTACGGTTCGTAACATCCCCTGGACGTTACGAACAGTAACGTCTTTGTTAGATTTGAAATTCTGACGAATTCAATATTCTATGTCAACATTCATTTATTATTATTTCTATTAATAAAAATTTCGGTGATGAATTCGTTGTGCTGTGCCCGTGGCGTTGAATGTCGTGTGACTCATGTCAGATGCGTGCCGTGTTTTATTTAGAAAAAGGGAAGCACCGTTAATTCCCATTTCTCTTCCCTTGAGAGTGGGTCCGATGAGCATCGGACCTAATTTGGTTTGATGGGTTTAATCGCCGTCGATTTTCTTTAAGAAACGTGCGGAACGCTTTAAACTTCGTGTGTCTGTTTCAATGTTTGTGTGCACAAAAATCTTAAATTAGATCGGACGGTCATCATGCTCGTTGAACCTAAAAGTAGATCCGATGAGTATCCGACCTACACCGTTCTCATTTCTCTCGACTCTCATTTGAAATTGGATTTAAATTTTTTACAAGTGACCCAATAACAAAGACATAATCTTATGTATTTATGAAACATAGCAGATTCGAAATCTCAGTAGAGAAATCTTTTTGGATATTAACTGGTTAGATAGATAGTTTGACTTTTTAACTTTTATATTTTTCACAAGTCCACTTCACCTATTTATTTTATAAAAGAAAGATTCAAATGCCTTCATTTTTTTATACTTTTATTATACCTCAATTTTTAGAACTTTAATAATAAAATTTAATTTCAAATTGCAAAATAAAAATAAAAATATTAGACAAATTGTCCATGAGTAAAGTTTTACAAATTCCTAATATATACAATCAAAACAAAGTTAAAGTATCATAATATTTAGCATATGTATATGTATAGAGAAAATGATAAAAAAATCATATCCTGCGGTTTTATTTTGATATTTAAATTTTAAATTTTAAATTATTGAAGTGGAAGGCACAATGAAAATACAAAAAATAAATAAATATTTGCACGTCATTTTATTAAGGATTAATATTGTTTGCCCTTGTTTGAAACTTGAACACGGCTCCTCAGGAATCACGTGAAAAGAATGGAAATAAATCTGTTGTTATTCTAATCCCAACCGTTGATCTTCGCTTAGATTCACACATAAAAATATTTCTTCGTTAAAATTTGTGAATAAGAAAAATTGAACGGTTAGATTCATAACCTGTTATTCCACATATTTATTTCCGAAATTGTACAATTCTTTCTTGCATTACATAACATCTTATCGATGATCGCCACATGCATGTACCCTTAACCCTAATTTATTACAACTAGACTTTTCATATATTTTCTTTTTTTTTTCCTTTTTCTTGTCATTATTAAACTCTTGAACTTGTTGACGAAAAGAATGTGTGCATATATGAGAATTTCAAACTAGAAATTTTTAAAGCCTTTTTCTATCTAGTATTGTATATATTTTTCAAAGCAACGAACAGAAGTAACGAATTTTATAGCATGTGTGCATATATGATATCTCTATGTGTGCATGGTATATATGACCGCACCTGAACTTAACAGCCGCCAGTAAACCATTTTTAAGTTTTCCTGTGTGCTTTTGTATTGCAAAAAAAAAAAAAAAAAAAAAAACCACTACAGTTATGAACTGACCTATATAATGGTCTACAAATTTTTTTCAGCTTATTTTTTAGATTTCAACAAAATAGATAAATAAATAAACAAATCAACTACAGAGTAAAAGACTTAACTAAATATTTGTTGTATATATATTAATTTCATATGATTTTATGGCATGATATTAGTTTACTAGGACAATTAATCAATGATTACCAAAATTCATGCTTGAATAATTATTACAAGAACAAGTCCGAGAAATCACATGATAGAGCACACAGTACATCTAAAACAGAGCACACAGTACATCTAAATCACATGATAGAGCACACAGTCCGAGAAATCACATGACTTAGCCAAAATACAATCATGACATAAAGGCTTTTTATTTGGAGTAAAGGGAAGATTATTGGAATGTAAAATCTTTTGAGTAGTTGTAGAAGAGGGGTGACCAAAGCGAGCATGCCAAACATCACTTGACACTCGTTCGCCAAAATGTGCTTGAGGTGAAACAAGACATGGAAGAGGGAGAGGGTAGAGGCCATTAGTGAGCTTGGCTTGAAGAAGGATCCTCAAGGTGGGGCGCTCCTTAATAACACAAAGATTAGAAGAAAACTCAATAAGAAGAGAATTGTCAAGTAATAATTTGGACAAGCTCACTAAATTTTTGGTAAAGGATGGAACATGTAACACATCATGTAATGAGATTGTATAATCGGAAATATGAAAGAAGGTAGATCCAATGTGAGAAATATTCATACCCGCACCATTACCAACATGAAGTTGGTCGAAGCCTTCGTATGGCAAGAAAGAGGAGAGGTTGTTCAAGTCATTTGTAACATGATGGGTAGCGCCCGAGTCAATGTACCATTCGGAACTCATAGCATGAGGTGTGGTTTGGGCATGATTGGCTTGGAAAGGTGTATTTTGAACAAAGTGAGCTTGAAAAGCTGGTTCAGGCTGGTCTGGAAAATTAACAAGATCTGTTATATACCAGCAAATTCGAGCTTGATGACCTCTCTTAAAACAGATTTGACATATGGTGTTTCTGTCCACATTCGGGCTTGGGCCCGAATAAACAGGCATGTGTGTAGTCGGCATGGGATTATAAGTGGGCCTGGGACCCGAAAGGGCCTGTGAAAGATTAGGCAAAAGAGGGGGTCGGCTTTGACTGCCTTGATTCGGGTAAGGATGAGAATTGCTGCGGTAACCTCCTCTCGGGCGATAACCTCCTCTACTGGGTTTAGAACCCGACTTTGTGTTCGTGTAAAGAGCTGTCAGGTTTTGAGCAGAAGGAAGAGAAGAGAGAGTATTACCACCCGATTGAGATTGAAGGAGGTTCTCGTGAGATTGGAGCAAGGACTGAAGCTCGGAGAAAGAGAGCCGATCCTTGGTGTTAGCGGCGACGACGAAGGAGTTGAACTCCGATCCGAGACCGCTGAGTACTTGAAGAACCAGATCCTCATCGGTGACAGGATATCCTATGAAAGAAAGCTCATCAGCAATCGATCGCATTTTCTGACAATAATCGGAGCAAGTCATGCCTCCTTTTGTCGTGGTTTGAAGAGATCGGCGGAGCTCTGAGAGACGTGCGCGAGAGGTGGCAGAGAATGATAGCTGAAGATAGGTCCAGAGGTAGTGCAAGAGACTACTTGGCTGAGAATCGTGTCAGAGAGGGAAGAACGCAACCAGCTGAGAATGAGTTGGTCTTGGCGTCGCCAGTGAGCAAAACGAGGGTTGGAGCTGCGCACGCCATTGATTGTCACGAATTCATCAGGTGGAGCATCAGTGAGATACTGGTATAGATCATGCCCATGTAGAGCTGGAGTAATTTGCGATTTCCAAGGTAAGAAATTGTTTCGGTTTAGTTTTGTAGAGATAGGGATATTGAGTATCACAATTGAATCAAGAGGGGTTGGAGAGGTTAGGGTAGAAGTGGAATTGCGAGAGGGAGAAGAAGAGCCCATGGCTCTGATACCATAAAACAGAGAGAGATAGAGAGGGAAGAATGAATTCTATTATTTCATTTCTTGATCTTTACTGTACAAACGATGGTGTATATATAGCCAACATAATCTCATCTAGACATTTCTAGAATCTGCCTCAACTAACTCTCTAACTAACTCTATAACAGCATTGACTAATCATACACCCTTTGACTAACAATGTTGACTAAACATCCATCTGTTGACTAACTAAGTACATCTAAGGCAGTGGCTTGATTATCTCTATTAACATCACATCTGACCTAACCAGGTTTTGAAAATCATGAATGACAATACATCCAAGTTCCAACGATTCTAACCAAACCAAACATTCTGCGGAAGATGACGGCTGAGAAGTTGCGCCGAAACTTACATACGCCTATAACACGCATCCAAGTCTGATGATGATAGTGGGTTATAAACATTCCTTTCCACCCTACCCGGTTCACTATTGGTGGTGCAAGTAATAGCATTCGCCAGTAAACCGGATTGCGAAATACAAGTAAACCGAATGAAGCAACACAAACCAGTTCGCTTATTCGCAAATTAACTTGATATAGCATTGTATATATTGCTAGAGAAAACGCGCGCACAGACAGTGGCTTTGGCAGCAATCATCACAATGTTTATTGATAATCCAAGGAATCTGAAACGAAGCTCAATAGATACATTAGCTGACCCGGCATAAATAAGCCATGATGTGGCCAATATAGATACAATAGAAGCCTTGAAGGCATATTTCTGGGACAGAATAGGTGTGCCTCTGTTCACATGATCATCAGCTATATATATATCCACCTGGCATGATGAAACTAGCAGCAAAAGTCACTGTTGCAATGAGTACTGAGATAATACCCAAGTTACGGATAATACTCTCGAGCTTCTCTATCTCTCTCGTTTTGTCTTTGCAGGGGAGCTTTAAAACATCTTTATAATGATCAAACCGATGGGGACTAGGAAGTGCAAAGTAATAATGATCAAACCGATGAGGACAATTGGGGGCTGGGAATTCTGAGATACACTTTTCCAAACTTGTTCTTTTATGCAATTGACGAAGAAATTAATTTAGCAGAGGCACCGCAAAGTAATACTCTACGTTCCTTATTAACATCAGGCATATCCACTGTTGCGGAACTGGAATTACACACTTTAACACATCAGATTGAAGATCTTGGATTGCAATTAACAAATAATGTGGATGATGTAAATTGAAAACGGTCACCATCAGGAAATTTTTCTGTTAAGTCTGCATACCAAGCGTTCAAAAATGGACCAAGGAGAATTACCAGAATCCATAAGGTTTGAAAGCTACTGGTACCACCAAGAGTTAAGATTTTCTCTTGGTTGGCATTTTTTAATATAATTATTACAATTGATAACCTCACCAAAAGGGGCTGGAATTTGTGGTCAATGGATGAAAGATCAATTCTCCTAATAAAACAATTTATGTTGTGGAGAGAAAGATGGTGTAGAACGTTCAGAGAGACATCATATTCCTTAACAGAATTAGTGGTACAAGTGCAAATGCAGTGGAGATACAGCTTGATGGCTAGCAATCAAGTTCTCGCCAGATGAAGTGTTTTTTTAATTTTCTGATTGTCTTTTTCTGCTTAAGGCTTCTCTTTATTTTCCTTTTTTCATTCTACTTTTTCTATTTTTCTTTCTTTTAAAATTCTGTTTTCAATTTTATGCTCAAATGTTCTGATATTCTTGCTTTCACCATGTAAGTTACAACTCCCTTGTAACTAAAAAAATCTTATAATTAAATGAGGTCATGAATAAACTAGAAAGAGATGATGAAAAAATCCATCTATCTTTTAATGAAAGTGCGTAGACCTCGAGACCTGCCATTGAGTTTGACTAATGGAATTAAATATACAAACGAACAGTTGGCAGTGCACCATGAAGTCTGAACTACACTGTATCAAGTCATGAACTGAATTAATTAAACCAAATAATTAAATGAATGACCCTTGTTTTGCCTCAAGGACTTGCTATGGAGTAGAATTAAATATTTCCTCCATGTTAATGCTTTGGTTTATCTGGATCCACTTTCGATTCTTTCTGTCTTTTGAGAAAAGGATTCCAATTTTAGAGAGAGAAAGATAGAAAAGTTCTAGGACTAGGACCATTGGATATTCAAAGGTCGAGCCTCTGTGAAGCTTTAAGAGAGAGAGAGAGAGCAGATTTGGAGAAAGGGGAGGTAGTACAGTTGGCTAGGAAAAGAGTTTTAAGACTGTTGGTTACTCAAAGGTCGAGAGTTCGATTTCTTCTCACGACTTCGCAGCCTCTGCAAATGTTTTCAAAAAAAAAAGAGAGAGAGAGAGAGCAGATTTGGATGCAGGAGGCGTGACCATATATAATCTAATTGCGGAGTTGGATTAGAAAACAAGGGAAAGCATGCAAAGGTGAAGAGTGCTGCTAGCTGCTGGCATGATGTCTGTGTAAAGTAGCATAGTTTGTTGTAATTTTCTGAGTAGTTAATTGTTCTTACTATGGCTGTTTGAAGCACTTGATGTAATGAAATAAGCCACGAATTAAAAAGAGGGAAATGAGGGCAATGAAGGTTCTGACCGAAATGAGTCAGTCCTGGGTGCTTTCGATTTTGACAGTGGAGAAGAGCTGTCAATTGAGGAAGAGGATGGATGGATCCGAGTAGGGATTATCCGCATTTTGTGTATGTACCATCTATGTGTCTTTTGTGTAACCATTTGCAATGACTAGTAACCAAATCTATTTCAAGTTTACTATTTCGTGTCTAAATTGGAACGTTGGTGGATTAGGAGATAAAAATAAATGTGCTGTAGTTAAGAATTGGTCACAAGTGCAAATTCTGATTTAATTTGTTTTCAAGAAACAAAATGGAGCGAGTGCAGCAGTGTATTTAGGGTGAGGCAAGTGCGTCTCCCAAAATATATGCGCTATGCGGCTCTGAATGTAGAAGGTACTAAGGGGTCAAGCCGAACTGATCAGTGCCGAGAGCGCGGTATCGTCAGACGTCTCTACCTTTTCGAGCGGAGAAGACAATGAGAGAGAGGGGAGAGAGTCGAGCCGAGCCGATCGGAACCGAGAGCGCGGTATAGTCGGAGTTCGGAGCGTAGAGTCTCTACCAATTTTGATCGGAGCAAGGGGTGGGTAGATCTGGCCATTGGAGTGCGGCGATGAGTAGATCCGACCATTGGAGCGCGGCGGCTATCAGACGGAATCGAATCCGGTCGTGGAGAGAAATAGAGTATGAGATATTATGGTGTTTAAGAGTGTAAATAAGTATGATTAGATGATGAGAGTAGTTTAAATTAATTAATGAGAATAAAATATTTTAGATCTAGTAATTAGAGTCATTTGACTCAATGTAAATATATTTTTTATCAATGAAATTATTAGTTGGCATTTAAAGCCACTAACTTTAAAAAAAAAAAAGGACTACTACTCACGTGGAGTTCGGTATTCCACCTATATATTAGATACCTTCATTGATTTATTTTCTGTTACTGTGGTGCTTAAGAGAAATAAACTAATCTTTATGTTAACAGAGGTCTACGGACCACAAGATGAGCAACAAAAAATGCAATTTTTAACGGAACTAAGAATCATAAGAGACAGGAATGAATACCCGTGGGGGAGCTTTCTTTTATCAAAAGAAGAATATACTTTTGTTGAGTTTTGTTTGTATTACAGTTCTCTATATATCCATATCTATTGCTTCCGATACAATTTTGGAGAAGATTTTTTTTATCTATCTTAATCTTTCAAATGGATAATATTTCTTACTTTAAAAAAATTACAATTCTATGTTTACAAGGGTTATAGTAAACTCATGCATTCACCGCTGAGAAATACTGAACTTGAAAAATACATAAAAGCTGAACCAGAAGCGGAGTCAGACTTTCAAGCTATGGAGGTCAATTATATAAAAAAATTATGTTATAAATAGAGGTCAATTTACAATATTAATAGTATTTTTGCTCTAAATTATATAGAAAATTATGTTTAAATACAAAAATTTTGAAATAATAGAAGTCAATTGACCCATTCAACAAATTCAGCCGTTTCTCATTTCCCACAAAATCACATTTTTGTAAGAAAAATAATAAGTCAAAGCACGATTTCCTAAGTCAAACAAATGGCACTGTTGACTCCAGGAATTTTTTTAAATTTGTTTTAAGATGCTTTAAGATAGGAGTTCAAAACCTCTTCCCAAGTGAAGTTCAATCACCATATTGTTAATTTTTTGTATTTAATTTTGGTATTTCAGTTGTTAATATAGCATATTAGAATAATTTCATCATTTTTTTAAACTACATCTATTTCAAAAATTCATCATTTTTATATCCTTGCTATTTTACTATTTCAGTGCTGCTCATAGAGTATAATTAAGATGTAACACATGTACAAAGAAACAAGCAAATAAAAAAATGTTCAAGAGCTATCACATGTCTCTCCTCTCATGTACCACTTGAGAGTAGGACCGACTCTAGTTCGATGGGTTTCATCACCGTTGATTTGTTTTAAGATTCGTGCGGAATGCTTTAAACTTCGTGTGTGTTTGTTTCAATTTTCGTGCGCACAAATCTTAAATTAGATCGGATGGTCATCATGCTCGTTGAAACCAAAAGAATTAAATCCACCAAAATTTCAAATTAACAGTGCCCACATTTTTGTTGAAATGTTATTTACATCTTTTTAAAAAGTAGTAATTGAGAAAAGAGAATAAATAACGCAGCATTAATTCAATCCGGATTAAATTGTCTATAATTTGTTGTTGTGGGATGTGGTCCCCCGAAATTTTTATCAATCAAAAATAAATTAAAAAATAATCAGTAAAGGTTATCATTTTGACAGAATTTCAAAATGTAGGTAGAACGGGTTGATTTATCCCGTCCCACTAACTCATTCCTGTTTGGCTTAACCACCGCTAATCAAATTAACTTAACAGGAAAAAACCACGGACGGTATAAATCGTCCCGTTTAAGGAGCGAAAAAAAAAATTCACCGACGGGTTAATCCATCCCGTCCAAGACCAATGCATTTTCTCAAGGTTTCCAAGGTTCTTAATTCATTTAGAAAAAAATTTGCTGGGTTTGAATTGGTCAACCGTATTTTCATTCAACAACCAATGCATTTGAATTTGCTCGGTAATTGACCAATTCATTCAACTATTCATTCAATGACCAATGCAGCCAGGGACGGGACAATCCATAATGTCTCGACTTTTGTTTTTTCGCGATCGGACGTGATGGAATTTACCGTCCTGGTTTTTTCTGATTAGCGAGCGAAGGTAGATTAGGAATCAGTATCCGAACGGGTTAAAATTTCACGTCATGTGGGAATGGATAAACTAATCCGTTCTACCTATATATGGAATTTCCGCCAAAATGATCCCTTTAACGATATTTTTTTTTTTTAATTTCGATTAATAAAAATTTCGGTGTAGCCCCTGGTGAACCTTCAATTGAATGAAGTCTAATATTTATAATCAAATTGATTCTTATTAAGGAATTGGAAGTTTTTTTTTATATATATTCATATTATTTTTTTGAGTAAAGGTTGAAGGTCAAGCCACCCAACTAATTAATATCCACAATGGATTGTCCCTTCCGGATTTCGAACCTGCAACCTCCCACACGGAGAGCATTGCCTTTGCCACATATATTCATAATATTATTTGACAGTAAATACTTTTCAATTTAGTATACATATTAATTTTTTCGAAGGAATTGGAAACTTTATTTCTTTGACAGCAAATATATATCCTAGATAAAAAAAAACTGTACGTAATTACCGATTTAGTTCAAGACATAAACAAATTTGTGGTCTCATGAGAAAGTTCTACAAAAATGCCCCAGATCGAATCGGGTTGTGATATAATCCTTCGATGTATCATTATATATAGGTTTGGGAGCTTCCAATAATTTGTTACAACGGTTTTTCAATTGCATCGATGTCCCTGACTGCAGCATCTTCTCCATTGAATATAATACGAAATTTGAAATTTGGAATCAACTCTTGTAGCGTTTGTGATTGGTTGCATATTTAATTTCCAAGTGGAGCCATGTAATTTATTTGCATGGAAGATAGCGTCTGACAGTCATTTTATATATTGAAGTCTAACAGAACATATTGGAATTTTTTTGTAATGTGCATATATGTGCATTGTACACCAGCTAGCTAACTATATAATACTGGCAAACCATCCATCAACAGCAAAACTGAAAAACCTTGCTAATTTACCAGTTTAGTTTTGATTCGGCCGCTCGCAAGGTCTCAATAAATGAGTTCTTTGCAGTCACAAACCAATTTATCTGATAACTTACTTCATGTGGAAATACGTATTGATCAGGATTCTACTAACGAAACAAGTGAAGAAGATCCTGTAGAAGGCGAGGAAGAAAGCCCGCTTCACCGGATGACAATAGATCTACAGCTGTACAGAGCTTTCTTTGAAGGGGATGTCAGATATGTCACTTCTCTAAAACCTCAAGGTCAGGTCGTGAATGTTTTAGGATAGAGCAATTTTTTTCGTGAATGTTTTATATTTAATACAAGTGCGAAAATTTATATTAACAATCACTTCTATATTCTTGAGTTGATTCGGTCATTGATATGGTAAGATCGATCGAGATTGTAAATCCTGCCATAGGAACTTGTTGGTATTAGTCCGATCGAGACTAAATTTTATTTAGTTGATTAATTATTAGATATATCTTTATAAACAGAAATTAATTTGATTGTGCTAGATTTGCATCAATTGGATGGAGTAACACTTGGAGATAACACAGTGTTACACATTGCTGCTACTTCAAGCCGTGACCTTACAGACTTCGCAAAAGCAGTGTACGACAAAAACAGATCCTTGCTGATAAAACCCAATAGGTTAAAGGAGACACCTCTCCACTGTGCTGCGAAGGCCGGGAATTATACAATGGTGGAGAAGTTTATACAACTTCTCCAACCTGCACGTGCTCACGTGCAAAATGGAGAGGGGTCTTCTCCTGAACCCGATACTCACGAGCAAAGTAAAGAGGGATTTACCCTGAAAACCCTTCTAACAGTAAGAAATATGCATGGTGAGACTGCACTGCATGAGGCAGTGCGAATTGGTCACAAGGATATGGTGCAGAAGCTTATAAACTCTGAACCTAGCTTAAGTGGTATTGTTGATGCACAAGGTGTATCTCCTCTGTACCTGGCATCTATGACGAATGCGCTTAACATAGTCAAAATCTTCACAAGCAAAGACCAATCCATGGTATCCTTTGCGGGACCAAAAAGACAAACTGCACTACACGCTGCTGTGCTAGAACATGCCGGTAGGTATTGTTGTCTGTCGTGATTTTATTAGGCCAATTTTCTGTCATGATTTTATTAGGTTTTGTTATATTAAAACCTTAAAAGTCTTTAATTGTTCAAAACTTTAAATGTTGAAAATATTCAAAATTACTAACATTGAAATGCATTAGCATTTTTTAATTTACCCCTGCAGTAAAACAATGTATATCACCTGCGAAATTTAAACAATGCTAAAAGATCTAGTAACTGGAGGAATAATTAAACAATCCAAGTTTGAACGATCCTTGTTTAAGTTAAATCAGTTATATTATGATGTTTAGAAAAAGAATGGTTTATGAACACAGCCTTGCTAAAATAATAACAGAAATATTTCATCCTGTTTCCTTCCTAGATGGATGCCTTTGTTTTTCACTACTCTTCCTGATCCAAATCAGAGGAACCCTGCATTTTTTGTCAGGATCGTTCCTGATCCTAGAGAAAATGCATCAGATTTCTTTACTGAAAACATCAATGACCCATATGTAGATGACATCTGCAGCTTAATCTGACACAGTTCGTTTTAAAAGAGACGGTTTTGATAAAAAAATATAAAGGAAATTTTACAATCTAAATAGGAAAAAATAGAAGATACAGACCTTTCTTCTAGAAATCTTGAAAAACTGAAACTTCTCTTAAATAAAGCATTTCAACTCTTTTATTTCTTCTTCTTACACTAAAAATCAGGGCAGTTGTGTCCACCTATTCCGACCCAAACTAACAGATCTGATCGAGATTGGTCGATCATTTAATTTGAAACAAGATTCGATTTATTTTGGATTCATTTATAGATTCTAGCCCCTTTCCTTGATTGTTATGCAAAATCCTTAATAACAGGCATTACGCTCGCACTTTTGGAATGGAACAACTCACTTGCAACTAAGGTAGACAACTGGAAAAGCACTCCCCTTCACTATGCAGCATCAGTAGGAAATCTAGAGACTGTAAAGCTCTTATTGCAGCATGAGAAATCAGCAGCTTACATGGCAGACAAGGATGGGTTGTTTCCTGTACACATAGCCGCAAAGTGTGGCAGAGCACTGATAATTAAGGAGCTGATAGAGCAACTTCCCCACTCGGATGAATTACTTGATAAAAAAGGAAGAAACTTTCTTCACCTTGCCATTGTAAGTGGAAAAGGAAACATAATTCGTAGTATTAGTGATAATTGCACCTTTTTGAGAATGCTCAATGCCAGGGATTATCAAGGAAACACACCACTTCATTTAGCAAGTGAAGTTGGAGATCTCCGTTTTGTGCGATTCCTGATATTATTCAAGGAGGTGTGCCCCAGCATCATGAACAACAAGGGCCTTACACCAGTTGATCTTGCTATGAAAAACACGGAACAAGGACTTTTGCACAGATTGGTACGATTTATGGACTTTTTGTTTCATTTTCATTTTTCTTCCTCTTGTGAAGATTTTTTTCTTGTTTTCTCACAAAAAAGTTTCAAAATACTGCCATCTTTCATCTGGCATGATGATGTTACGTTGCGCACAACAAGTCTCAGATAGTATGCTAATTTAATATATAATTTGAAGATGAAATATTTCATTGATTGATCATTCTCATTAACTGCTTAATTACAAGGATTTATATAGTCTAATTAGTTGTTATAATATCTCTTAATTATTCTACTAGCCGTTAGGCTTTCCTATTACACCAATATCTAATCCAGCTGATTAGGCTTTCCTATTATACAAAATCTAATCCAACAAATTGATCCTAATTGATTGGATATTAATGTGAATGATATTGTAATCTTGGAGAGACTAAATGATAAATTTCCTATGATGCTGCTAAGTCTCTCCAACAACACTCCAAGTCTTGCATATCTAATGATGTGTATTTTGTTATTAATCTGCAACATTATTTAAAAAATTGAATTAATGTTTTACAAGCTTCAATTTTTGAAAGTCAATATACAGCAAAAACTGTATGTATAAAAATAGTATATTGATTTTTTATTGGCAAATAAATTAAGAAGGCGAAATTTTGGTTTGTCATTTTTTATGTTACTTAGTTAACATTTTGTTCCGTTTTCAGAATGTACATTACAATCTACTTCGTCTATTGATGTGGGCTGAGGGACTTCCCAGTGCCCATCGACTAGACCGTGTGACAGTTGATTTAGGGCTTCCCGAATATGATAAAGAGAAAGAGATAAAGAATGCTGAAAGTGTTACCCATAACTTGGCCATTATATCAGTACTTACTGCAACAGTCACTTTTGCTGCTAGTTTCACAATGCCAGGCGGATATAGAGCTGATGCCGATCAACACAGAGGCACACCTGTTCTATCTCGGCATTATCTTTTCAAGGCTTTTACTGTTGCAAATGCAATGGCGTTTGTGTTATCTATCTTAGCCACATCATGGCTGACCTACGCTGGGTCAAGTAATGTAGATTTCAAGCTTCGGATGACATGCCTCATCTTTTCAGTACAGATGGTGAAAATTGCTACTAAAGCCACAGTCTGTGCATTTGCTTTAGCAATAAGTTCAGTACTATATCAAGTAAATATGACACTAACCATACTGATATGTGTTGTTACATTCGTTATACTTCTATTCAGCAATCCGTCTTTCGGAGTGTTTTCACTTGCAGGACCAATACGGAAGCGTCGAGGGTGGGGAGCATTTTTAAAACCCGTTAATCATCTTACTAGGGAACGCGTTGATGTAGGACTTGGGCACAAGTTCTCTTATATGTTCTTCGAAGTTAACGTGGGAGTAGGCCAGAGGTTCTCAGTCATGATCTTGTCTCGTATATTTCTGAATACTGTCTTGTTCGCCATTATCTTTCTATTTGCTTTAATTTGAAAATTAACATACATACCAATTTAGTTTGGTAGTTAGATGTATTTGTATTTCTTTTCTTTTTTCCAAAACCTTGTACCGTCTACTGTGTTTTTGTTTAGAGTTTACGATGGATTTCATTTTCTTATGGCTTATATATATATTCATTTTCTTATGGTTTATTTCTTATTCTGAGCCCATTAAAAGAGACCCATATCTAGTCTATAGTGAGATTACCAGTTACAAAACATTTCAAACATACAGCCCAAGAAAATACTTTCCGTGGCCCATGGATAGATGACTAATCGTACCAGCAGGAGTGTCAAACAAGAGGAAGGTTCAAATGCACCATAATTTTTGTGCTCCAATATGCTCCACATCGTTTATCTCTATTTTCAAAGTCCGAACAGTAGATCCGAACCGTTCAACATGATTTTCATAATAAAATATATTTGGAGACCAAATTTTATATTTTCTAGAATTTTTTTACTATTTTTTTTAGATAGGTACAATATCACTTTATCGGATGGTCCAGAATCTCCTTAAAAAAGTGATTTTGTACATATCTAAAAAATACTAAAAAAATACTAAAAAAATATAAAATTTGATATCCATACATATTTTAATATGAAGATCATGTTGAGCGGTTCAGATCGACTATTCGGACTTTGAAAATGGAGATAAAGGATGTGGAGCATATTGGAGTACAAAAATAATTGTGCATTTGAATCTTCCTCGTCAAACAAATAGATATATGAGGAGGGATCAAGTTACAACAAAGTTACAATAACGATTTTCTACATTTTGAAATTCCAAATCGTCGATCTAAACCGTTCAACATCATCTCCACAATAAAATATGCTTCCAGATCAAATTTTACATTTTTTTTGAACTTTTTTACTATTTATTAAGTATTTTACAAAAACTAGTCAAATTCAGACCATTGAATTTTGTACCCATCTTAATAAATAGTAAAAAAATTCAAAAAAATGTAAAATTTGATCTGGAAGCACATTTTATTGTGGAGATCATGTTGAACGGTTTGGATCGACGATTTGGAATTTCAAAATGTAAAAAATCGTTGTTATAACTTTGTTTTAACTCAAAATTATTGTAACTTAATCCCTCCTCTAGATGTGTGTGTGTGTGTGTGTGTGAAAATAAAACAATTTTATACTCGATCTCATGATTCAACTCAAAGCAAGGTACTTATAACGTGAGGGCACATGGCTTCCTAAATCAAGTCAACGCCCTTGATTAAGCATGAATCAAATTTCTTAACTTAATCATGTTAATGCATTGCTAAATGTACTCGGTGAGGATATATGCATGAATGTGTAAAGATGTTGTTTGATAAAATGTGGACATTTTTCCTCTGATTTCTAGTTTATGTATTTTTCTCTATGGTCCATACATTTTTTTTTTCCTTTTAATCTATGTTTTCACAGACAAAATAATGTATTTTATATTATTGCGGTACTATTGACATTTAGTATAGCACAAGTTTCATAATGGATCGAAATCCAATATTGTTCATTAGATCTTTATAAACTAATTAATACTAGAAAAGAGAACAAAAACGCACAGTATTCCATCTTCATTTAGTTGTGCAAATTTTTTTATCCCTGTGCTGATATATATATATATATATATATATATATATATATATATATATATATATATATATATATAGGATTTCGCTTATATTCTACGCTAAGCATAGAGCCTCTCCGTGCTACGGCTCATTTTTTGAGTTTTCAAAATCCTAACGGTCGATCCGAACCGTTCAACATGATCTCCGTATTAATATGTACTTGCAAACCAAATTTTACATTTTTTAGAATTTATTTACTATTTATTAAGCCACTTTGAAAATCGCTGATCCAATGGTCCAGCAGATTTTACTGTTGTGTACAAATTAGTGTTTTTTCAAAGTGGCTTAATAAATAGTAAAAAAATTCTAAAAAATGTAAAATTTGGTTTGCAAGTACATATTAATATGGAGATCATGTTGAACGGTTCGGATCGACCGTTAGGATTTTGAAAACTCAAAAAGTGAGCCGTAGCACGGAGTGCTCTATGCTACGCGTAGCACGCTAGCCATGTCCTATATATATATATATATATATATATATATATATATATATATATATATATATATATAGAGTATGGCTAATGTGCTTCCTCTAGAACTTCGGCCTCGTGCTTCCGGGGGCATATCTTAGTGTTTGATGTTCAAACAACAAATTCAAACCGTTAGATGTTCAATCTATATTAAAATGTACTTGGAGACCAAATTTTACATTTTTTGGAATTTTTTTACTATTTATTAAGCCACTTTGAAAATTCCAGATCATATGGTCCAGACTGTTTTTACTGTTTATCCGGATCTGGAATTTTCAAAGTGGCTTAATAAATAGTAAAAAAATTCAAAAAAATGTAAAATTTGGTCTCCAAGTACATTTTAATATAGATTGAACATCTAACAGTTTGAATTTGTTGTTTGAACATCAAACACTAAGATATGCCCCCGGAAGCACGAGGCCGAAGTTCTAGAGGAAGCACATTAGCCATACTCTATATATATATATATATGAGGAGGGATCAAGTTACAACAATTTTGAGTTACAACAACCATTCTTTTCATTTTCAAAGTCCAAATCGTCGATCCAAACCGTTCAACATGATTATCTAAATAAAATGTGCTTGCAGATCAAATTTTACATTTTTTTGAATTTTTTACCATTTATTAAGATGGGTACAAAATTCAATGGTCTGAATATGACTATTTTTTGTAAAATACATAATAAATAGTAAACAAATTCAAAAAAAATGTAAAATTTGATCTGCAGGCACATTTTATTGTGGAGATCATGTTGAACTGTTTGGATCGACGATTTGGACTTTGAAAATGAAAAAAATAGTTGTTGTACTTTGTTGTAACTCAAATTTGTTGTAACTTGATCCCTCCTTATATATATATAGAGACTGGCTAATGTAATAACGTTAGAACTTCGGCCGAAGTTCTAACGGGTCATTTTTGCAATTTCAAAATCCAAACAACCCATCCGAACCGTTCAACATGTTCTCTATATTGAAATGTGCTTGGAGACCAAATTTTACATTTTTTGGAATTTTTTTGCTATTTATTAAGCCACTTTGAAAATTCTGATCCGGTGGTCCAGAAAATTTGGCTGTTTTTTACTGTTCACCGTTGGATCAGAAACTTTCAAAGTGGCTTAATAAATAGCAAAAAAATTCCAAAAAATGTAAAATTTTGTCTCCAAGCACATTTCAATATAGAGAACATGTTGAACGGTTCGGATGGGTTGTTTGGATTTTGAAATTGCAAAAACGACCCGTTAGAACTTCGGCCGAAGTTCTAACGTTATTACATTAGCCAATCTCTATATATATATATATATATATATAGAGCTTGGCTACTATGCTTATATAAGCAAAAGCCCACATATGCTTATAACTCATTTTTGCGTTTCCAATGTTCAAATGGTCGATCCGACCGTTCATCTTGTTCTCCATATTAATATGTGCTTGGAGACTAAATTTTACATTTTTCTGAATTTTTTTACTATTTATTAAGCCACTTTGAAAATTGCTGATCTGGGTGAACAGTAAAAACAGTGTTTCCAAAATTCTGGACCACCAGATCAGAAACTTTCAAAGTGGCTTAATAAATAGTAAAAAAATTCAGAAAAATGTAAAATTTAGTCTCCAAGCACATATTAATATGGAGAACAAGATGAACGGTCGGATCGACCATTTGAACATTGGAAACGCAAAAATGCTCATTTAAGCATATGTGGGCTTTTGCTTATATAAGCATAGTAGCCAAGCTCTATATATATATAGAGGATGGCTACTATGCTTATATAAGCATATGCCCCCATATGCTTATAACTCATTTTTGCGTTTCCAATGTTCAAATGGTCGATCCGACCGTTCATCTTGTTCTCCATATTAATATGTGCTTGGAGACTAAATTTTACATTTTTCTGAATTTTTTTACTATTTATTAAGCCACTTTGAAAATTGCTGATCTGGGTGAACAGTAAAAACAGTGTTTCCAAAATTCTGGACCACCAGATCAGAAACTTTCAAAGTGGCTTAATAAATAGTAAAAAAATTCAGAAAAATGTAAAATTTAGTCTCCAAGCACATATTAATATGGAGAACAAGATGAACGGTCGGATCGACCATTTGAACATTGGAAACGCTATTATGCTCATTTAAGCATATGGGGGCATATGCTTATATAAGCATAGTAGCCAAGCACATATATATATATATATATATATATATATATATATATATATATATTATTTTCTTGGCAACTGCATAAAGTCCCATATGATGAAGTTAATTAATTGTTTCTTGTGGTTGACTTGGACCTTAACAGGTTAATTGGTTCACTATGGGCAGCATGAAAAACACGGCATCTGCATCATTTAATTATCAAATGAAAGGATTGCTTTAATTAATTACTATATGGATCAGAGTTTTTATTAGCTCTGGTGTTAAAACCATGACAGGAAGTTTCCTTGCCACCAAAGAAAGTTGCAATGAAAGCAACATACTGATTTTTCTGAGAGAACTGAGATTTCTCTTGTAAGCACATGTTGAACAATGTGTGTGGATCTAAGTTTGTGTTTTTTTTCATAAAAATTATTTATTTGTACTTGATGAAATTTCAAATCATGCTATTTTATATATGAGAAAATTATTCTTATTTGTTGACAAATGAAGTCTCAATTCATATATTCATATCTTTGATTTAATTTATAGTGGACTTTTAGGATGTGTTGGTATGAATTCAGATTAGAAGAACTGATCAGATCTGCTTTGAAAATTTGCTGTGCAGCAGCCAGCAGAGAATACAATATGTTTTCATGAATTAATTCAACAAGAAATGTGATCTAACTTTTCTGGGTCATTAAACTATATGTCACAAAATTATCCCACTTGTGTTCATTTTATCTTATTTAAGTCAAAGTCAGACTAATCTCTTCTGTCCACTGTCCTACAGCAAAGCATAACATATATACATTTTTTATTTTTTTTTATCTATATTATTATCGAGTCCGGCTAGTATGACATCGGTGTCATATGACACTAACTCCAAAATTAATTGAATAGACTTTAAACGACTAATCCAAACCGTTCAAACCGATTTACTTTATGAGTGATGCGTTTACATGCAAATTTTTTATATTTTTGAGTTATTTTAGTATCAAATCAAGCGGTAAAAAATGTTGAAAAATGAATGTATTAAAATTAACTTAAAAACTTACACATTTGACCGCTTGACTTGATACTAAATAAATTCGAAAAATTATAAATTTTGCATGTAAACACACAACTAATGAAGTAGATCGGTTTGAACAGTTTGGATTCACCGTTTGAAGTCGATTTGATAGGTTTTGGAGTTGGTATTATATAGGCTGAAATGACACTGATGTTATACTAGCCAGACTCATTATTATCACGCTGCCTTTGTACCTATGCCAGGATTTACAACCTCCAATTCAAGCTGATTGGAGGGCTTTTAAGGAAAATAGTGGTTTTGTTTGCCAGCATATCCTGTTCTGAATTTTTTATGATTTTCATATATTTTTGTAAGGGGGGCCTGATACTGATTTAGATAGAACTGATGTCTTTGAAATTTTGATGATTTTTCATATACTTTTTGTAAGAGGACTGATACAGGTTTAGATAGAGCTGATGTTTTAATTTCTATTTTACCAGTATCCTGTATCTGTAACTGCCTACAGGCGTTTTAGAAATGCAAAAAAAAAGTAGGCAGGACAAGTGGCTGAAAGAAAGAAATTATTAGAAATGAGAAATTAAAATAAGAATCTTATTGGGTTCGTGTATTGATTGAAAAAGAGACAAATTAAATCTGGAAACTCTCTGATAACCAATCAGAGACAGCTTCCAATTTGAAGATCCAACCGAGAGGTTGCTGGTTTTAAAATGATTCAGTTTTGGAATTTAATCGAAATAAATTTATGTTGAATAAATATTGTTTGTTGTTCGGTCACTTGGTTCAATTTGATTTAAAAATGATGGTAATTATAAATAAACTTAACAAATCAAATGAATCAAAATATTAGCATATTATTATAGTATTAATACCTACATTATTATCTTAATACATGCAATTAATATTGTTTGAAATTGAATATTTTATACAGACCAATTGGTTTAACCGAATTCAATTGGTTCATTTTGTATACTAATTTGTACCTTAAAAATATAGTTGAACAAATTTTAATTCAGTTTGAACTGAGCCAAATTTTACTAATTTGTAGCTTATTGTTGAATGTATATATGCCTATATTCCCTATTATATTATTTATTTTAAGTGTTTCTTTTTTCTTCTCTCAGTTGTGCTTTATAAGTTTGTTTTCATAATTTAAAACTTTATTTTTAATTAAATAAATTGTCAATTGGTATTTGCTAATTAACATTAAAAAATATATTTTTTTTCTCTTTTTTTTTTTTGCAAAATTTTCAGTTATAAAATATATAAGCTTCTATTAATTTCAGTTTCTATTAAGAATAAGTACCGATACTTGTATAATAATAATAACAAAAAATATTCCTGAAATCTCGCAATTATATATCCCTTTTCTTTCAAGCAAGAAATTTTATAAAGAAGCTAGCCATGCTTCATGCATGTGATATTCTGGCAAGGTGCTGCGTTATGTATGGTTCAATCAATCTATAAACTCGTTGAAAAATTATTTCAAACCCTCAAATTTGACCAAGACAACCTTCGGTAGGTACATATTTTGAAAGGAAATTTATTTTCTTCATACAGGGGTTAATAACAGGAAAAAGATATACCAGTAGAAGTGTCAGAAACAGAACACCTTGACATGCCTCAAATAATATTTTGTTGATGAAAGAAACACAGTATAATATGTGTGCATTGAACAAATTAGTTCAAATATCAACCAAGAAAACACAAATAATCAAATATCTAGACAAGAAAGAGAATATATATATATATGCTACAGTTAAAATTGCTTAATTTGTTGATGATTTTTATTCAGCGGCAAAATTGCTTTGTCCTTTTTGAATTTTTTTACTATATTTTAAGATAGGTAGAAAATCACTTGATCTGAAAATTCTGGACCATTCAAAAACAGTGATTTTTTACCTATCTAAAAAAATAGTAAAAAAAATTCTAAAAAATAGAAAATTTAGTCCACAAGTATATTCTAATATGGAAATCATGTTGAACGGTTTGGATCGACAGTTAGAATTTTGGAAACGAAAATATTGATCCGTAGTACGGACCAATCCGTTGCTATGCATAGTACCATAGACTCACTCATACTTATTTCTTTCATTTTCATCTTTTATGTCGGTAGGGAAGAAAAAAAATTTAGTATTAGTCAAACAAATAG
Source organism: Carex littledalei (assembly GCA_011114355.1). NCBI lineage: Eukaryota > Viridiplantae > Streptophyta > Magnoliopsida > Poales > Cyperaceae > Carex > Carex littledalei. The sequence continues at coordinate 3,355,263 of CM022106.1, read as the reverse complement.
ATTGACATCAAAGAAAAAGAAATTTAGGGAAAATATCAACAATTCAAAATATCGGACCATCTCCCCTATAATTAACAAACATATTAATATTCGATGAATTTATACCGCAGATGGAGCTATCTATCTACGTATTGATATTCCCTTCTTTAATTATCTATTTTCTCTTTGCTGTCACGCATTTTTTCTACTGAAAATGATATATATATATATATAGATGGGCTATTATACATTGCAATGTACTGACCCCTCTGTGCATTGGACTAAAATCGTTGGATTCAAAGTCCAAACAGTCGATCCGAACCGTTCAACATGTTCTAAATATTGAAATGTGCTTGGAGACCAAATTTTACATTTTTTGGAATTTTTTTACTATTTATTAAGCCACTTTGAAAATCGCTGATCCGACGGCAAACAGTAAAAAACAGTAAAATTTTCTGGACCACCAGATCAGAAACTTTCAAAGTGGCTTAATAAATAGTAAAAAAATTCCAAAAAATGTAAAATTTGGTCTCCAAGCACATTTCAATGTTTAGAACATGTTGAACGGTTCGGATCGACTGTTTGGACTTTGAATCTAATGATTTTAGTCCAATGCACAGAGGGGTCAATACATTGCAATGTATAATAGCACAACTTTATATATATATATATATATATATATAGAGAGAGATGGGCTATTGTGCTTTGCAAAGTAAAACCCTCGTTTACTTCGGCGCCATATTTTGCATTTTGAAAATTCAAACAACCGATCCGAACCGTTCAACATGTTCTAAATATTGAAATGTGCTTGGACACTAAATTTTACATTTTTTGGAATTTTTTTACTATTTATTAAGCCACATTGAAAGTTTCTGATCTGGTGGTCCAGAAAATTTTACTGTTTTTTACTGTTCACCGTTGGATCAGAAACTTTCAAAGTGGCTTAATAAATAGTAAAAAAATTCCAAAAAATGTAACATTTAGTGTCCAAGCACATTTCAATATTTAGAACATGTTGAACGGTTCGGATCGGTTGTTTGAATTTTCAAAATGCAAAATATGGTGCCGAAGTAAACGGGGGTTTTACTTTGCAAAGCACAATAGCCCATCTCTATATATATATATATATATATTTGACTGAAAGCTATAAAGACTAATTAAAGATGAGTTTGATGAAGACAATGATATGCTGGCGTTCTCGCTTCATATCAAATATAGACGGCTCAGATTTCTCCGATTGTTTTATTAATAAGAAAAAAAATATCGAAAAAGTGTATGATTCTACCAAATCTCGATTTATTGGAAGAACGCATGTCCAATAATCGTAACCATAAACACGATCGCTAATTAACTAATTAAATGATGTAGTTCATATCCAACGGTTTTATTTTGAATTTTTAAGTTTTAAATTTTGAATTATTAAAGTTTTGGATTAGAGGATCTAAATAGTAGGCAAAAAAATGTTAATATCTCTTAATAATTCGGGTGCTTTATTTAAAAAAAAATAGTTATTTTCTTTATAACTGTTTATCCAAAAAAAAAATATATAACTTTGAATGAATGTGTTTATTTCAATTTTTTATTTTTACGAATATCAAAGGAGCTGCTATTTTCATATTAATATTAGATATTTTAGATTGAATATTGATAGGGTCATGTTCCACAGGCTCTTAAAACTACTCATTTACGGGCCATGAAAGAACTGGGATTTGGACCTCCTTAAAAGGCCAACTCGGAGTCAATACGAAAAGCCCAGGTTATATCCAAACAAGGCCCAATAAAAAGCCTTGAAACAGCCTCACAAGGCTCAGCCCGAAATTGGCTTGCACCGCCGCCTCCACGCGGGATAACCGCCCATGTCTCCCATAACCGCGCGGGATAGCGGTTATGGACAGACTATATAAGGCAAGAAGACCCATTAAACAGGATCGAAATTTTTTTGCTAAGAGAGATATCGCATAGGTCAGAGTACGAATATCTCCAAACCTCCTCGAGTTCCAAACTCGGTCCACACTTCGGCCTGTCATCTCGCGACAGGATGAACTCAGCCCAATTCATTTTCCATACGGCCTACTCTCTCCGAGATAGGACGCATCAAATACAATTTTTGCTAGGCGCGGATTCCAAACCTAATTTATCAATTTATCATATATTATAAGTCTTAATACAAGCTGGCGCTTTTTATTATTCAAGTTTCACGCTTAAACGAGACATGATGTAGTATGACGACTTCGTTGATTTTTGTGATAACTTTTCTTTTAAGATATATAGAAGATTCTTTTTTGTTGATTATTGTGAGATCAAAAATAGAAAATTCACGAGTGATAAGATCACATGTGTCGTGTTTTTAAAATTATTGTTTAGTGAAATATTAGACAGGTCATACTAAGAAGAAATTGAATAACAAATTTATGAACATGTTATTAAATATAAAGATAGTCTAACAATTAAAATTCACACAATTTAAGTATTGTTTGATGAGGTCTCAACAACTATTAATTCTGTTTCATTCATAATTTAAGTCAGTTGATGTACGAAAAATATGCATGAAATCTCAACAAATTTTAGACATATCTATATTGTCTATGATATTAAATTTATATTTATATTTTTTTAAATTATCAATATTATTAAAATAAAAGTTGTCATGTGAGTATGTGCACTTGAGAGTAGGTCCGATGGGCATTGGACCTACTCTCGTTCAATGGGTTTAATCACCGTCGATTTGCTTTAAAAGTCGTGCAGAATGCTTTAAAAGTGGTGCGTGTTTGTTTCAATATTCGTGCGCACAAATTTTAAAATACATCAGACGATTATCATGCTCGTTGAATCTAAAAGTAAGTTCGATAGACATCGGATACTCCATTCTCGAGTATGTGACCTCGTCAAATATAAATATCATCTTATAAAAAGCCAAAATTTTTATAAATCTAGCACGGCCGCAGAACACCGGAGCGGACCCCCATATGGGTCCGCACTATGCCGGAGCGGCCCCTGTTATTTTTTTTTAATCTGAATGTGAAGTTGATTATGATTTTGTTTTGGAAGTTTTTATCAAAAATGTAAAGTTTGTACTGGAAGTTGTGTGTAATTACTTCTGTTTGAAATGTCGTTTAATCTGAAATTGTTGTTCGTCGTTTGTTTGATCAAAATAAACATTACAATAGAACATGGAGTCATATAAAGAAGCATACAATAGAACAATGCTAATGTTATCGGAAATTACAAATACGTCTAATTAACCGAAAATAAACAATATTTTTACGAATACAATTAAAAAAGCAACATTAACTCTCAATCTCGTGCAGCTCGAGCAGCTCTGTTTTGTCTTTCTTGTGTATCTCGGCCGGCTTGGTGTCATCTTCTCCTATTATTTAGAACGTCCATCCACATCGAAATTTGGTTGTGCTGTCTTCTGCCCACAAAAATATTTTTATCCTCTGGAACAAGGACCGGGCCATCGTGTTGAGGCCATTCCGACTGATTTTCATACACATGCCATTGAGCGCTCCATGTGTTGATCAGTGTATGGATGTAATAGTAGTGACTTACAAAGACGCCAGGGTCGATGCCTCGGAGACGACACACGGACAGAACATGAGAGCACGGTATTCTCTCCAATTGAGGCTTCTGGCACGTGCAAGTTACCGTGTGATCAAACCCGATTATCACCGTGTATTTGTAATTGGTCTTGGTAAACCGGCCAGAATCGTCAGGTATGAAAGCGTGAACTCTTTCCTGTGTGGAGGTTACCTCGAACTCGTTGTTGTTTCCAAAGCCCCCCAGCGTCTTCATTTTATCGGACCTCTCGAACCGTTTGTTGATCAGCTACGAAAAATTAAAAAATAATGAAGAAGTCAGATTTTTTTAACAAAGTTCATTAAAAATTATGAAGAAAGAACTACAAATAAAAGTACCTGATGCACACGACACGAGAATTGTTGACCTTGACTGACTTCCTATTCCGCTTTGGCCCTCTTTTGCGCAAACCATGTCATACATTTGTAAAATGTGTCTTCAATTATTGCTGCAACCGGTAACTTACGAGAGGACTTGAAGACATTATTAAGCGACTCGGACCCGTTTGTAGTTATGATGCCCCAACGGTAACCACCGTCTAGTGCTTGAAATATCTTTCATGGTTTCGGGCGCTCGTTCTCATCTTGATCCAAATATTTACCTACACCGTCAAGCCAATTGAGGGCAATGTCACATGCCTGCCCCATTGCTTGCATTCCTTGCTCGTATCTACTCATCTTCCTCTTAGCCACACATATTCTAAAAAACCGGATTGCCTTATCACTGCAACCGTTCTTCTTCATGTTCTCGGCTATGTGAGTAGCACAAAGACGGTGAACACATTGATCCTCATCCTCCTCGTTCCACCCCAGATCATATTGTCTGAACACCTTCTTGATACCCTTTCCCCTATCAGTGATGACACACATGAATCTGGAGCAGATTACATTACGGTGCAACCATTTCATGAACCACGCACAATCGTCAAAACTCTCTGATTCTACCAGTGAAAAAGCCAACGGGAGGAGCTGGTTTTCAGCATCGTACCCGGTTGCAATCAACAGCTTGCCTGTGGTAAAACAATCAAATTAATTTCGTAAGAGTCGAAATCAACTAAAATAAATAAAGTGAAAACAATCAAATTAGTTACCTTTATACTGGCCTGACAATAAACATGCATCAACAGTGATGACCGGTCTGATATGTTGAAAAGCAGCTATGCACGGTCCAAATGCCCAAGCCGCCCTATGAAAATACTTGTATGGTCCAGGTTTACCAGTGGGATATGAGGTCACCTCAAACAATGTTTCTGTCAATAAATTTAAAAAAATAAGTTCAATTGTTGATGGATAATGAAATGACGTAAAAAATAAATGAACAATGTAGTACCTAGGTTGCTTCTTTTTATTGCCTTCAACAATGGAACTACAAGAGAGTATGACCCCTCCCAACTACCAAATTGACGGGCTATTGCCAACTCACGGCCACGCCACAGTTTGTTGTACGCCGGTATCTGACCGTTGTACCTTTCAGCAACATCAATTCGGACAGCTTGAATACTCAAGTCGACATCGTTCCTCATGTGAGCGGATATACACTCGGTAACCATAGTAGCCGACAACTGGGCGTGATATGTTCTTGTCGCATCCGCGTGGCATGAATATTGTGTTAGGCACTTGGAGACACGCCATTGTGTTCCATAACCGGTTGCCTTTGCGAGTATGTACCACCCACAGTAACTGTCCTTGCACTTGAACCTAATTCTTGTGCTGTCACTGTGCGTAGGTTTTATCTCTTTGTTGCAAAGGATGTGAAACCTGGCAATTGCGCTCTTCATTGCCTCTTTTGAGTCATATGTTTATCCCTCAGACAATTCATTCTCATACTCTGCCCTCCTTCCAAACAGACCCGAATTTGCTTCCATAAACCCTGATGTGTCGTTGAAAGCATGAATCGAGTGCTGAAACCCGCAATCCATTATCCGAAACCCGCGATCCATCTTGAAAGTCCTTGGTAGTCCGAGCACAGGCCCGGTATCTTCCTGGTCAGACTGATCGCTCATACCGTCTGGATCACTATCAACCCAATTTTCCTCTGCCTCTAGTATTTCTGGATCCACTTCTTCATCTATTTCATTCGGATCACAAGTTTGACCCCAATGAGCGGTCCGACTAGATGAAGAATGGTCAGTCTGGGATGGGGCCCGGCGGGAGGGTCAGTCCCTCTGAACTGGGGCCCGACTACGACCCTGGATTAACCTCATAACTGGGTTCGAACGCCGGGCTCTAGTAACCTCCACATATAGGTCAATTATCTTGTATGCACCCCCAGAAAAACTCATGGTTTGGTTGTACAATATCTGCCAGACTCCCTCATTTTGAATTGGAAATAGTTGGAACCAGGTTTGTGATGAACTAGTCGACATGCTAATTTTGGCATCAATTTTAAGGTCATACTGACCCTGATCCAACCCCAAATTCTGACATATACTTGATTTAAGTCCCAAATAATCAGTACCCGGCAATACCAGGATCACAGTAACAGATCCAATACTATAGTAAACCCCATTAGGACCTGTTAAAACATCCCCACCAGTGTATATGGATACCATAAGAGACATTTTTTCAATCCAATACAGAAGAAACCTACAATTAAAAATTAACTAAATTAATTATTCTAAATTAATTATTCTAAATTAATTATTCTAATTTAATTATTCTAAATTAATTATTCTAATTTAATTATTAATCTACTGAAATAAAAATAAAAAATTTAAAAGAAGAGAGAAAAAACTTACATATCAGAGAGCTAACCCAGGAGAGAAAAGGTGTGAGAGTGTGGAATGAAATTTCGCTGTCATTTTCGGGCTATAAAGAACAGGGGCCGCTCCGGCATAGTGCGGCCCCGGGTCTGCTCCGGCATATAGCGGACCCATATGGGGGTCCGAGCTGGCATTCTGCGGTCTCCCTCATATGGGTCCGCTCCGGCATTCTGCGGCCGTGCTAGTTTTATAATTGTCAGACAACCGTGGTTATTTAGTTTATTATTTTTTTTTAAATGTTATTTGGTTTATTATTATTTTTTAAATGGTATTAATAAAAATTTCGGTATAAAAAGTGTGGTTCTCTTTTCAGGCGAGTGGGGCCCGGCTCCCATATACTTTTTTTGTTATCTTGGGAAGAAGATATGGGGAGCGGAGCGGAGTGCAATGGCCTTTTGATGAGAAGAAAGTGATAATCCAACGCACGCCTCTGATAATTACATGGATCCAGTCATCCATATATCTTTAATTCTTTATCCTTATTCCCCTTTTTGTATTCGTCAGAATAGTACTCAAAGAGTCGAATAAAACGACGTTATACGCTGTGATGTTATTATTCATCCGTCCTCTCCGTTTTTAGCAAACTGGGTGTAATCAACCAAAGACCAAATATAACAATTGACCCTCCAGTTAGATATCAATGGAGAAGGGAATGTGACTATATTCTGGATAATGACGGTAAAAGCGACGGCGGGTAAATTAATATTTCCCCAAACTGCCCCTGCTCTTCTATCAAGAAATACTTTTACCAATTTGAAACGGAAAAGTTATTATTCCACACCAATATGAAGGTAGCAATTACTTCCTTACAACTTTTGTTCAAGATATAAGATATTTTGCTTATATGAAGAAAATTCATCCTGTGGGCGTTGCTTGCTTATGATTGGTTAACGACTGCAGCGGGGACCACGCAGCCGGCACACGCATCACTCGCCTAGTCTCACCTCATCCTTTTGCTTTTCAATCGAAGCGAGTTAATTATTTACCCACTAGTCCCTGATTCTGACCCGTTTTACAGTACGTTACATAGTTCATATTACGGAAGAACATAAATGGAAAATTCACCAAACACTCGCACAGAACACACAATATTCCAGCAAACCTCGTAGGAGCATTATTCCAAACAGCATTTGCTATTTTGTATAAAAACTGTTAACTGATAGTGTTGATATTCTCATTTGGAAACGATTCAAATATATTTATCTTTTAAAATAGTGTTGGGTTAATTTTATTTTATTTTGGAAACCGAATATTTTATAGGAATAACATCTTTCCATCCTTCGAATTAGCACTGTTCAAATAAATTTATTTAAAATAACATTTACAGTATTCCTAAAAGTACAAAATTAGTACTTTTCTCTATTATCGCATTAGTTTTGCATACGAACCTGAAAGTATTATTCTTACATTATCATTTAGGCAAATTCTTCTATGGACATAAGGACCTATTTGTAAAATGAGCATATTTTCATTTTCAAAGTTCAAACAGTCGATCCGACCGTTCAACATTATCTCCATATTAAAATGTACTTGGAGGTCAAATTTTACATTTTTTTGAATTTTTTTACTATTTATTAAGATGGGTACAAAATTCAATGGTCTGAATTTGACTAGTTTTGTAAAATACTTAATAAATAGTAAAAAAATTCAAAAAAAATGTAAAATTTGACCTCCAAGTACATTTTAATATGGAGATAATGTTGAACGGTCAGATCAACTATTAAACTTTAAAAATGAAAATATGTTCATTTTACAAATAGGTCCTTATGTCCATAGAAGCATCCCTCCATTATTTATTATCCATACACACTCACACATAGGGCTGTCAAAAAAGCTCGCGGCTCGTGGCTCACTCGTGACTCGTCTCTAGCTCGCTCGCTAACAGCTCGCTCGATAGTGGACCGAGCTGTTAACGAGCCAGCTCGGTTCAGGCTCGGGCCAAAATAAACGAGCTGAGCCAGGGGTCAGCTCGGACCGGGCCAGCTCGGCTCGTTAAGCTACAGTGGATTTAGGGTTTAGCCCCGTATAATTTTAAGTCCAGTCTCATTTTCAAAGGCGCAATTATGCAAAATTGATGTATTTTCGGTTTGGGAAGAAATAATATGGGCTTCAGTTGCTTGAAGATGTGCCTGCTGGACGATTTCTTAAATTTTTTGAATGAGCTTTCTTATTTTTTATTTTTGAATTTGTATAATAACAACCCAATAAAGCCCAACGAGCCAGCTCGTCAGCTCGCGAGCTAGCTCGGGCTGGCTTGTCACAAGCTGAGACAAGACTTTTGGCTCGGGACCCCTAGGTCCGGCTCGCTCGGTTCAGGCTCGGGCCAGAATTAACGAGCTGAGCCAAGGCCCAGCTCGGCCCGAGCCAGCTCGTTTACAGCCCTACTCACACAAAGCAGCTATTCCAACCTTGGAATAGCTAAAAAGAGAGGAACAAAATTATGCTTTTTAGAATCTTCAATAAAAAAGTTATTAAAATTACAAAGTTTAATACTTCAAAGTGTTTAATGATGGTCAAATGATTTTTAATTTGGGCTAAATTTGATAAAAGAATTATATATCTAAATGAAGGAGTATGCATCTATATATAATTTTAATTCATCAGTTTTTATTAATATAAAAAAAATACTGGTTGGATTATCTACTATAAAATTGGACAAGTATAATATATTCTACTATAATTTGTGAAGTGAAGAATTCAAATCCCTCAGTTTTTTTATTTCTTTTTTTAAAAAGGTTAAATTACTTTAAACTTATAACTCAAATAATAAATACAACCATTTTATGTAATCTAAACTATTTTCTTTACGCCGATAATAAGATGTCAATGTGTTGTTTAGATAAGCATTAAAAGTATGTAAGAAATTAAGAATTCATTAATCCGAAAATTATTTTTCATACAAATGACTTCCACATAAAATTCGAAATGCTTTAAGATTTATGTCAACGTAAATATATTGACAACTTTATTTAATTTTTAAATTTTAACTTATTTATTAAACTTATAAAGAATAGAGAAATATAATTAATTAAAATTGAACGCGTATAATTAATTCAAATTTAACTTATTTATTAAACTTATAAAGAATAGAGGTATATGCTTAAATAAATTGTTGAGCAACTAAAGTTATATAAATTACAAATTAAAAAAAACAAAAGGATCTAAGAGCAAAGTTTCAAATTAGAAATTGGTGGCCGTTTTCCAATCCTGCCCCTAACAACAGGTCCAGTCTTCTCTCTTTGTTTTATATCGGACACAAAGTCCTCTATCTCTCTCTCAGTATCTCTCTCTCTAGCTTGAACTTTGAGCTTATAGGTAGCAAACAAAAAGGAAGGATCGATAAAGAAACAAATTAAACCATGGTTCTCTTCAATACTCCGGTAAGTTTAACTCCTATTCCATAATAATTATCTTCTCATCTCATCTCTGCTTTTAATATATATATATATATATATATTTTTTTTTCAATAGATAAAACCGCTTATCATTCCAAGCGAGGTTCCAGCAGAAGACAATCATAAAACGAATTATGCTGTGGAATCTCAGCCGTTAGATGGATTTGTAGCTGTCGATATCGGCGCCTTATTGGCGTGCACCGATGAACCAGTCTCGGTATTACCCTTCTCTCATCTCATCCTTCTTATTCTTTCTTTTATTTACTTTCTTTTACACAATATTTGAAATTTAGCTTCATGCATCCTCCTTTGCGTTCATATTCAAAACATATGACTATTAGCCCTAAAATTTGTGGTACAGCTTTCAATTCAATTTATTTTGCTTTACATCTTGGAAAAAACATTTATTTACATTATTTTTTGATAGTCTTTTTATGGAATTTTACTTTTTTTTAACAAGTTTGAAATATATTTTTTTTGGGGGGGTTTATTAGAATAAAAATTTGGCGAGAACGATGTCCAGGAAAGGATCACAAAAAACACCCGATGGAGATCCCAACTGCACCGGTGACGGTGAGTCATGCTCTTTTCTCACATTAAAATTAATAATAAAATCTAAATTTGTATAGAAAATGGAAAAAGAATCTCTCAGCACATGAAAATCGAAAATTATCTTATTTTATTTTCTCTGGGTCAAGCAAGCATGGCATGGTTGATGGCTCCCACTTCCCAGTTCCAATAAAATTTATGGAAAATCACATTTTTTGTCTGGTAGTGGTGCTCCACAATCGGCTGAAGGATTTTTGAATTTTGAATTCGTGCACAGGTGGACCCGGGGCAGGGGATAAGCTGGACACGTATGTGCACGTGGCGGGAGCAAATGGAGAGACGCTTAATGGCCACACGGGGATGACAACAGCAAATCCAGGAGGAAAGTACCGGAGGTTAAACAGTAGGCGGTCGTCACAGTGGATCAACCCCAGAAGAGTTCTCTTTACTTTTGCCACAGTGTAAGTTCACATTTTTAAAATTAAATAAATTAATTATTAAAGAAAGTTTCAATTGAAAAAAATTGTTTAGAAAAGTGCTACTGATGATGTTCCTGGAATTCCTGAAATACCAAAATACATGAACAGTGTTTCTAGAATTTCTGAAATATCGAATCCAGCCGTGCAACTTTTTCTGTGCAAGCATCTCGAAACAGCTAGTTTTTATGTGCACGTATCTTGAAACAGTTCAACTGTAGGATTCTGGTTTTCAGAAATTCCAGAAACACTGTTCATGTATTGGGATTTCAGCAGATTTGAATCCACAACCATGTAAACTTAATTTAACAATTTTCGTTAAAAAATATATATATAGAATAAATACTGAATTTTTATTTCAAATTGGCTGGTTCCATTAAAATGATTGACCCAATTAAAATATAGTATTTTGTATTTCACACCAAATAATTTATTTTAAAATTTACAAGAAAACCCAATGTTGTGTTATTCTAGCATTAGGTTTCTTATTTATGTATTATACATGTCTATGAAAAAAAATGTGATTTTATTTTTTCTATTTCACAATTACTATGAAAATTACTCTAAGTTTGTTCAGAAAACCTTCTTTATTTTCACTACATTATAAATTTAGCGGTTTAAATTAGCAAATTGATAAAATCCTCCTCATTGACTGTCCTCATCCTTTCTATTCGTACAACTTTTGTTGGAGGCAACACTTGTCCTTAATAAGCCATCTAAAATCTATTTGTTTGGATTATCTTAGCAATTGTTACGGACAGCTTATAATTTTATGGTGTGTTTCATACTTAGGTTATGTTTGGATGACACAAGAATAACAAGAATAAAGACTATTCTAGAATAGAAGCTATTCGGAATAGCAATGTGCATCCAAACAATATTTTTGCTATTCAGAATAGCTGCTGTTTTCTATTCCTTGTAAATGTTAAAATATCTACTATTCGGAAATGTGATATGAGAGAAAAAAATATTTTTTTTTTAGATTTCCGCCAATACAATCCCGAAATGACAAATTTGATACCACTTTCCGCTATCTCCACTTCGTGACAATTCATTTGAGATCCCACTTGCCTATCTTTCTTCTTAATTAACACTATTCTTTATTGGTTACAGCTATTCACTATTCCACATATACAATCCAAATAATATTTTTACTAATCCAAATAGCATCATTTTCACACTAATCTGAAAATCACTATTTTTTCTCTATTTTCATTTACTATTCTAAAATTTCGCTATTCTAGCTATTAAATGATTGCCATGAACCGTGACAATTTGGGTTTTGTTGGTACGCATTAATTCCATGTTTCTGGTATTATGTCACACCAGCATAGCATTTATTCAGCGCCAAAACGAAATATTTGGTATAGGGACTATTTTGGAGCGATGTTTGTTTTAGACTTGTATACAATATTGAGAGATGACTTGTCGTTTTTTATTCATGGGTTGCATTTCGGCGCAACACATCTTTGCCTCATCCTCATGAATTCCTTATCTTTTTTAGTAGCACTTCTTCTGTGACCATCCTTGTATTACAGTCCGTGTTGCTAATTACTACCTTCTTTTGCAAAAATAAATTGCTAAAATTTGATATGCTATCTATGAAAGGAAAATTTTGAATGGTTGGGACCGGAAAAGCAAGATTCTGCTTTTCTCTAAGAAAAACAGTAGAGTCAGATCCGTTTATGTTATTTATTCCTATTATTTTACCTGATTTAAATGCTTGTGCTAGAATTAGAACATTTATCCCAGAAATGACATCATTTTAGGTTATTTATTCCAAGAATTAAGGTATCTTTATGTTTTTGATAGCTACCTTGATACTGCTAGAATTAGAAAACTAATCCATTAAATGTCATCATTTTTAGGTTCTTGCTACCAAAAAATTGAGGCTTTTTATTGCCTGTAATTAATTGGCCAATGGCTGTGCAATCAAATAACAAATATTATGAAAATGTAAATTAGTCTGATGCTATTGTGCAAGGGTGCTAAATTTGTTTAACTAATAATTTATCTTATCATTTTTCACAATTTCAATTAGGATGATTCTATTTTTTTTTTTTAATTTGACTTTCAAAAATTCAGGTCCAGTATGGGTACTTTGATTCTGCTCTACTTCACACTGTCTATGGGGAAAATGGCAATGGAGAATACCAACATGCGCTGACCCAAATCCAAAAATTGACAAAGAAATGTCTAGGCGTCAAATCGTTTGATAATATGTGTCAAAATTTAGGAGAAAAGAAGAGAATTTTTTCTTTTCTTTTTGTGTGCATCCAAGGTATTTATGGTGTATACAACAGAGAGGAGCAGTTTGAATGCATTTTTATGATGAAATGTAGAGAAAAAGATGGTATATAGTCAATAAGAGAGTAAAAGAAGTATATTTTTTATATTTGAAAATTTATCTACATACAAAGGGGTCTAAAATATAGTTCAATTTGGTTTGGAGTACTTTCTTTTTTAGAATCCAAAAACTCCTGTTTTTTCATAATTGGTAGTACTATCAGTAACATCTGGGTTAGGATCGCAAGCAGGTTCGGGGTTCGGATCCCCTAAAGTAACCCATTTTTTGGCTTTTGGATTGGGAACGTCCGATTTGAATTTGTCGCTCGGGATCGCCTTGAGATTCGAATCCATCGCTTGGGATGTATGCGCTCCACTTCGGGATGGATTGTTGCGGATTTGAATCGGACGGTCCTGATCTAAAACTTAAAAATTGAGTTACTTCACTGGATCTGAATTCGATCCTGATAGTTGTTTTTGACCGATCCTGATTGCTGATTCTCCACTACTGTCAAGTCCAAATTGATAGGTATACATTTCAATGTCAATTGCTTGAAACCACTAATCAATTTGTTATATTGGACCAATAACTGACTGTTGTCCAAAAATTAGTTTTTAAAAACAAATAGGAAAAAATAGAAAAGAAAAGAAAAGAATGTAGTGATTGAATTCTAAATAAAAGATAACTAAATTAAAAGCATATTAACCTACACTTTTAGTTAATCTTGCATTGTAAGATATATATCATCAAAACAAGATATATAAGAACTCTTAACAGATTTTATAAATTAAATAACAGGACAACAGTATTAATTGTTACTTCTAACAACATAACCTTATTATAACAGGATTACAGGAATAACATAACCTCCGATGTTACATTGCATGTGTGTGGTCATTTATTTAAGAATGTATTGCGAACAATTATAACTGGCTAAAATTAAAATAAGAATCCTTAAATAACAAAACAAAAATTCCAGGACAGACCGGTCCAGAAGCTAAAAAAAAATGTACTGTTTTGTATCGATCTCTGTTTGATATGTTTCCATTTGTTAGATATACATTACAAAAAGTATGTTATGTGCTTACAAAAATAGTAAGTAAATGGTTTTCATTTTTATTTTGCAGGAATTGAGCCAATTTCTCCATTGCCAGTGACTAGTTGCGGGCGCCTTTCGCCCGGATGTTGCCACATTTATAAATCAAATGTAATACAAAAACTAGTAGTAGTATAACCATCCATGCCATGAACTTGTCCATGGTGGTGAAATAATAACAATGATCAATCTGAATGTAATTATTCGAGGTGCTCTGTTTGTTCTTCCTTTGTTTCCTGCCTGCCCATGCATGCAACACTTTTTTTTGTTGTTGTTAAAAAGGCTGAGGCTCAATTTCATTAAAAAAATGAAACAGAGTTTTGTAACGCATAGGATCAGTGTAATAAAATGCAGTTCATGCGGCCGCATATGCGTATGCAGTGGGATTCCGCATGAAAAATCTTATGCAGTCCTATATATGCAGCCGCATATAATTGCATATATAGCCGCATATGACCCGCATATGACCGCATATGACTGCCATTTAAATTTTTTATTTATTAACAAAAACAATTCCAAATTAATTCGGATTCAAATAAATATATTAGTTAAATTGTGAATCGGATGCCCAGCAGTAACCGAAATCCAATCCCCAGCACTCATCCGGACTAAGCCAGTCGAGTGGATTTCAAGGTTGTTTTGATCTTCTTATATAAGCTCCAGAGCGCTCTTTATTTTTTGTTTTAGAATGTTGGGACTAAAGATTGTATACCGGACTTCACGCGAACCAAGCTAGCCTCTGTATCCTTCACGCGGTTTAAATTTTTTAATACTTTTCCTTCACGTGAACCAAGCTAGCCTCTATTTCCTGCTGCCTGTGTATTTTAGGCCATTAAAAAGAATTTTGGGCTCTTAAGATTTATGAACTTTCAAACATATCTTTAAACTGTGTTCAGATTTTCTGTGGCATATTTAATGAAATGTTAGACCTGGATTTGGTGTGTCTATATTAAATAATTGATCAGATTAAAACATATTAAATATTTAATATTTAATTGAGGGTCTTATATTTAATATCTAATGAAATAATCCGCATATATAAGTCCGCATAAAAATCCGCATACCACATATGCGCTATGCAATGGCCTTCCGCATACCGCATGAAAACCGCATTTAATAACATTGCATAGGATGCCATAATCCTTTGGAGAACAAGCACATGTTCTCCCTGCTACCATATCTAACACCTAAGTACCCTGAATCACATCAAAACCAACTGCTAACTAAGTAGGAGCCTAGCTATATCATACAAGAAAGGCTAACACATAGCACCACAAAACACAAGCAATCCTCTATTACTACTAACTGTTTATGGTTAAAAACACATAGTGAATAAAACCAAGGAGATGATATTGGATCATCACAAAATCACAAAACACAACCTGCTCTAACTCTCCTTCTTCATGTACTCTCAGTTGAAGACTCCTCTATGAGCTGAAAAGAGATGCTCTCTTCTTCTCCTGGTAGAATAATTCTCAGAGGGATGACATCCATGATATCTTCCTTGGGGATCCAGTCCTGTGTCTCCTCTTGTACCTTTTTCTTACTTTTAATATGACATGTCCATTATACAACTAAAGAAATGATTAAACATATCAGAGATCTTGCTGATTTTATTGGAACATTTTGAAAACAAACTTCATTTTGATGTTTCCAAAGTGTTCAGCATGTTGCACTAAAAACTATGGGAAATGCAATCCTTTCTACTTCGGTTAGAGCTGAAGCAAAATGAAACACATTTTTCAAAGATTTCCACAGTTGGTAATGTAGTTAGTTCTTCCCTAACCAGTACCAAATTTGCTGAACTAATTGACAGTGTAGGAATAGATGGTTAACAGTTTTAGGTTGATCACAAAACATGCACTGAGTACTACCTAATTAACCACCCTTTTTTTACTAAGATTAACCTCTGTAAGAATTTTATTTCTAAAAGTTAGCCACATAAAAATCTTAATTTTATGAGCTAGGGATAGGTAATGTCCACCAAAGCAATAGTTGTTCCACTAATACCCCTATATAATTGAGGATGTTGTATAGTGATTTCACACTGAATTTCCCTGTAGACTCCCATCTCCAAGAAAGCCTATCAAAATATGTGTGAAAGAGAATTGACTAAGTGTGGTTATGATAACGATAAATTATATATACATTTGATCTTGATTTTATCATAAAACAACCTCAAATATCTTGTGTTTAGAATATAAAATGATTAAAATACACCTGGAATCAAGTTACTGCGGTTATTTGGCTTTTCAATGCAGGAAATGATGCAAATTGGTGAAAATACCTCCCAGTGCGGATCATCCACACGCACTGCGGATAGGTTCGGACGCATTGGAGACTCAGCTCTGTGCAAGATTTTTCCCGAGCGTAGTGCGGACGCACTGAGAGCCGCACTGAGATCCGCACTCAATACTTAGCCAATTTCAGAAACTTCAAAACACAGAGTCCAACCGCAGTGCGGGTCATCCATACGCAGTTCCACCCGCACTCATGTGAATTCGCAGAAAACAAAGGAAATTTTGACCCAGTGCGGGTGAGACCACCCGCAGTGCGGATGGACATGACCCGCAGTCAGCCAGAATTACCCAATTTCAACACGGATTCTATTTTTGGCACTCCAGGGACACGATTTAAGAAGACAAAAATAGACATACTTGCCAGGAAAGAAATGTAAAAAGAGCATCCACTAACTCCACCTTCTAGCCTCTAAATTGGGCATGATCTCTTGCTTTAAAAGGGGGGCTCATTTCCATTGAAGGACACACAACATATCTCATTCTCTCTCTATACACAAACTCTTAGCCATAATTTCTGAAGGAGGAAAAGCTTTCAAGCAAGGAGAAGAAGGATTTCCTGAGCAAGATTCGACAAGATAGAAGTTCTAGATTCAAAGGGTGTAATTATTCTTTATATCATTTCCTTTTATTCTTTGCCAAACTTTGCGATGTTTTCCTCCAAGAGGGAGTAGTTCTCTCTCTAGGGGTTTAGGTCAATATGCATGAACTTGTTTAATTCTATTTTATTCGATTATTTGCTTTTATTATGATTGTGTTATCGGATTTGATTGTTAATTTCTGTGATTTAAATAATTTGTGTTAAATACATAATTAGTACTTGAATTGTAGCATCTCGTTTTGGTTTCGAAAGAACCAAAATTGACTAGGATCAATAGGATAGTACCAAATTATGAATGCAAATACCTTAGGTTTAGATTAAGATTCTAACCAATTTAATCTAAGCCGAAACTATAGAAATTAAGGTTAGGGATTTGGTGAAGGACCTAACCGTGAAGTCAAACCCTAATTAGGACATCTCAATTCGAGTCGGATATTGGTATCATGGACTTAATTGTGAAATACCAATATTTGAGGAGAGGAGAGACTAACAAGAGCTTATGGTCTAGGTAGCTAGGATGAAGGACTTAAACGTGAAATCCGAATTACTTAGACACGTTATTAATTCATGAAAGTGACCCTTAATGACATATTAGGTTAGAAACCTCATCAAATCAAACATGAATTTAAGCAAATATCGAATAAATAGAGTTAACAAGGGATTGTAGACCAAAGACCCCTAGATTCTCTTAACCTTGAAAACAAACCGACTTTTCTTTCTTTTACTTTTACTTTTAATTGTTTAAAAACTCCTTTCTTCGGGTATTGAACCCAACCTTAGGATTTTAGAACAAAAACCCCCCCAATTTACTTTTATTGTTTTGTGTTAGAAGTAATTTTCTTTATTAAAAATTAGTGTTTCCCTCTCTCCCTGCGGATCGACACCTAAATACTACAATCGATAGGTTGTGCGCTTGCAACTAACCTATTCTTTGAGTACGAAGGTTTATAAATTTTAAAGGCAAAAAGAGTACCAAATCATCATATCTAAAATACTCAACAGGTTAAAACTTGATTCCATTCTAACATACATATCTATGTAAGGACATCACTAAACAACACATTTTGTCCTTAAGAATTAATGACCTCATTAAATATAACATCTTTGGTTATACACAGTTCATACAGTTGGGGATATCTAGAAGCAAGGGAGCAGTTTTCAAACCAAATATCTTCCCAAAATCTTACTGTAGATGTTTTGCCTGGTGTATATTGAACATTACCGGAACCTAGAGCCTCCAGTTTGAGTATTTCAGACCAAAAAGGAGAAACATGATGAGTATTATTACCATGCAGGCAACACTTAAACACTATATATATATACATACATATATATATGTAGAGGAGGGTTCCAATGCACCCTCTTTTCTATGCTCCCAATGCACCCAATTCTTATTTTCTCTATTTTCAAAGTCCGAACAGTTGATCCGAACCGATCAACATGACCTTCATAATAAAATATGCTTGGAGACCAAATTTTATATTTTTTTAGAATTTTTTTACTATTTTTTAAGATAGATACAAAATCACTTTATCGGATGGTCGAGAACCTCCTTAAAACAATGATTTTGTACATATCTTAAAAAATAGTAAAAAAATTCTAAAAATATAAAATTTGGTCTCCAAGCATAATTTATTATGAAGATCATGTTGAGCAGTTTGGATCGACTGTTCAAACTTTGAAAATATAGATAAAAGAGATAAAAAATTGGGTGCATTGGGAGCATAGAAATTTGGGTGCATTGGAACCCTCCTCATGTGTGTGTGTGTGTGTGTGTGTGTGTGTGTGTGTGTGTGTGGGTGGGTGTGTGTGGGTGGGTGTGTGTGGGTGGGTGGGTGTGGGTGGGTGTGGGTGGGTGGGTGTGGGTGTGTGTGGGTGTGGGTGTGGGGGTGTGTGGGTGTGTGTGTGTGTGTAGCTGCTATGCATAGCATAGAGGGCCTCCGTGCTACGGCTCAATATTTGAGTTTTCAAAATCTTAACGGTCGATCCGAACCGTTCAACATGATCTCCATATGAATATGTACTTGCAAACCAAATTTTACATTTTTAGAATTTTTTTACTATTTTTTTAGATAGGTAGAAAAACACTTGATCTGAATGGTACAGAATTTTCAGATCAAGTGATTTTCTACCTATCTAAAAAAATAGTAAAAAAATTCTAAAAAATGTAAAATTTAGTTTGCATGTACATATTCATATGGAGATCATGTTGAACGGTTCGGATCGACCGTTAGGATTTTGAAAACTCAAATATTGAGCCGTAGCACGGAGGCCCTCTATGCTATGCATAGCATATTAGCAATTTCATATATATATATATAGAGGTTGGCTACTCTACTTACATAAGCATATGAGGGCATATACTTATAAGTCATTTTTGCATTTTCAATGTCCAAATGGTCGATCTAAAGCGCTCAACATGTTCTCCATATTAATAAGTGTTTGGAAACGAAATTTTACATTTTTTGGAATTTTTTTACTATTTTTCTAGAATTTTTCAAAACAGTGGTTTAATATGGTAAAAAAATAATAAAAAAATCTAAAAAATGTTATTTTGAAAAATTCTAAACAAATAGTAGTAAGATTCTAAAAAATGGAAAATTTCGTTTCCAAACACATATTAATATGGAGAACATGTTGAGCACTTCAGATCGATTATTTAGACATTGAAAATCAAAAATGACTTATAAGTATATGCTTTCATATGCTTATGTAAGTAGAGTAGCCACTCACTATATATATATATATATAGGACAGTGCTACGGTGCTACGCGTAGCATAGAGCCCTCCGTGTTATGGCTCACTTTTTGAGTTTTCAAAATCCTAACGGTCGATCCAAACTGTTCAACATAATCTCCATATGAATATGTACTTGGAAACCAAATTTTACATTTTTTAGAATTTTTTTACTATTTATTAAGCCACTTTGAAAAAACACTAATTTGTACACAACAGTAAAATCTGCTGGACCATTAGATCAACGATTTTCAAAGTGGCTTAATAAATAGTAAAAAAATTCTAAAAAATGTAAAATTTGGTTTGCAAGTACAAATTCATATGGAGATCATGTTGAACGGTTCGGATCGACCGTTAGGATTTTGAAAACTCAAAAAGTGAGCCGTAACACGGAGAGGCCCTTATATACGCGTAGCATATTAGCCAGATTCTATATATATATATATATAGAGTATGGCTAAATTGCTGCCGGCAGCATTTCGGCGAGGTGCTGCCGGGGGCATTTCGGTCATTTCCGGTGTTCAAACAACAAATTTTTTTATACAGATATTCAATCTATATTAAAATCTACTTGGAGACCAAATTTTACATTTTTTGGAATTTTTTAGCTATTTATTAGGCCACTTTGTAATCGAGAGATGATATTCACAATAGTTCACAATGTGATATTCAAAGGATTCAACGAATTCTTAGAAAATCCCAAGCATCTGTCATGATATATATTATGATAATCATAAGATTAAAAAAAAATCTTTCAAATTTCATGATATATATTATATACCATAAACGTCTTTAGACAAAATCATATGCACTAGCTAGCTTTTACAAAACAAGCAATCAACTCTGCTAGTAGTGAACTTGTACGCCGATCGAAAAAGGGAAACATATCAGTACTCTAATATGCAAATAGCAATTACTGAGAAGCAGAGGCGGATTCAAGAAGATTTTATGGGGACTTAATTGATCCTAAGCTTTTTAATTTTTTTTATATTTATGTATTATTTTTTTATATAATTTAGCGTAAAATGCTGACTCACATTTCTCCGTAAAAAAAAAAAATGATACAATTGACTTTCACATGCGTTTGATTCACATAATTCAAAAATCCAGCTCCCCTTGTTGAGAAGAATACAAAAATATAGTATTCATACATCATACATTCGAAACATATATTATTACAGAATTAGGAAAATACGATTTTCATATGGAATGGTAAAAATATTCTGTATCGATCACTTGGGTATATAGATCCATATAATGTTGAGATAAATTCAAATAAAATTCGGATAGCATCAAAATAAATTAAAAATAAAATAAAATAAATTTAAATTATATTATTCAGGAGATTGGCGGTAGGACAGTTGGTTAGGAAAAAAAGTTCTAAGACTGTGACTTCTCAAAGGTCGAGAGTTCAAACTCCGCTCACGACTTTGCAGTCTCTACAAAGATTTCAAAAAATATATTATATTATTCAGATCGTGTTACATTATTTTCAAACGTATTGTCTATTACGTAGAACACAATTAATCTCCACCAAAATAACATGAACTAGTTATTTTTTTAATTTAGAGCACAACCATAAAAATGATTGACTAAAAATCATTTTAATATCCAACAAAAACTCAAATTAGAAAATTATGTGAAATTAAGAATTTTTAATTTTCAAATAAAAAAAAGTACACAAAACCTCTCATTTTGATGTTGTACTCCATGATTCTAAAATAATTTGCCAACGCAATTAAGGACAGGATTAATAAGTAAATGCTGGAAAAATATGAAAGTATGTGAACAAGAAATATTATAGTTACATCATCATTTCTTCCCAAACATACCTCACATTATATTACCAACATCTTTTAAAAAAAATAAACAAAATTATAGAGACTGCAGTAGAAGAAGTCATTCATCTTGTACTGATTTTCTTTCATGTTCTACTGCTTGTCTTTCATGTTCTACTAGTTGTGTTTCAAATTCTACTGGTTTTTTTTTCATGTTCTACTGGTTTTCTTTCCTGTTCTATTAGTTGTCATTCATTCTCTTCCCATTGTCTTTCATTATTTACTGGTTGTCATTCATCTTCCTCTAGTTGTATGCCATCTTGTACTGGTTGTCTTTCATGTTCTACTGGTTGTCTTTCATATTTTTTTTTTGTTTTTCATCTTGTAATAATTGTCTTTCTTGTTCTACTAGTTGAATATCATCTTCTACTAGTTGTCTTTCATCTTGTATTGGTTTTCCTTCATATTCTACTAGTTGTTTTTCACAACCTACTGGTTGTCTTTCATGTTCTTCTCGTTGTCTTTCATGTTCTACTAGTTGTCTTTTATCTTCCACTAGTTGTCTGTCATCTTGTACTGGTTGTCTTTGATATTCTACTGGTTGAATTTCATCTTCTTCTAGTTGTCTTCCATCTTGTACTGGTTTTCTTTCATGTTCTAGCAGATGTCGTTCACATTCTGCTGGTTGTCTTTCATTAACTTCTCATTATCTTTCATGTTCTACTAGTTGTCTTTCTTCTTTCTCTTGTAGTTTTCATCTTGTACTTGCTGTCTTTCTTGTTCTACTGGATGAATTTCATCTTCTTTTAGTTGTCTTCCATCTTCTTTTAGTTGTCTTCCATCTTGTACTGGTTTTCTTTCATATTCTACTGGTTGTTTTTCACATTCTACTGATTGCCTTTCATGTACTTCTCATTGTATTTCATGTTCTATCAGTTGTCTTTCATCTTCCTCAAGTTGTTTGTCATCTTGTACTAGTTGTCTTCCATGTTCTACTGGTTGTTTTTCATTTTCTCCTAGCTGTCTTTCATCTGTTACATGATCTCCTTGGGCTACTGATCACTCAAAAGAGATCGATATTTCTTTTAATATTTATAAACTCAGAAATGATATCGGTTCGGACTGCAAGCGCACAATCCTATTGAGTAGTATATTTGAGGTCGATCCACAGGGAATATTGGTTCAGAGCTTTGAGCGATCGAATCACAATCTTTCGAAAGGCTAGACGAAATCTAAAAATTGAGAGATGTTGTTGTGATCAATGTAAATTAGGAAGCAATTAAAAGTAATTAAAATAAAGATAGATATGAGAATTCCTAGGATTTCGGCACACCATTGCTACTCAATCCACTTTGACAATATATTCATGTTGCGTCTGATTTTCTATTGTTGTTTTATGAAAGACACCACATAGGTCACTGCGATTTATGTTACGCAAGAATGACAGATCTTTCATCGAGATTCTACATAGGACACTGCGAGTTTCCTTACGCAAATGACTGATCTCTTAAATACCCCAAATTACGACACAGATCACTGCGATTTTCCTTACGCAAGTGATGGAATTTGGTTCGCATTTTGTTGGTCTGGTTTATGGTTTTCCCGCTAAGGTTTTCTTCACATAAACCTAATAGATCTCAACGAGGCTAATTCATACAAATAGTTTCTCTTACCATTAAAGCACTGTCACTACCCTAATGGACTAAACTAGATCATTGAAGTTAGATGAAGAGATAGTAAATCACAAAAGCATTTAGATTCAACAACAAGAAATCATAATCAACAGAAATATATATATCAAAACATCAAGAGTAACAAGGTTTACTGCCTAGCCCTAAGAAAAGGAACTTAGCCGCGAAACGGCATTGTTACAAGCACTCATCTCTTCTCTCTTTAATCAAATCTAACCCTAATTACAAAGATAAGTTATTCTTCTGCCCAGGGGCCTTATATAGGAGTGGAGGGACGTCTGGAGATAGAGTAGGGGCTAAGAAACTGATCTGGATAGAACTGTCGGCAGTTATCCCCCAAGAGGCGCCTTCGGTTACGGGCCGTATCAGGTGATACGGTCCGTATTAGGACCTTGTCGTCGAGGGTTCTAGTGCTTCTCACGCTATCTCCTGGTCTGTGCTAGGCTTGGTCCGTATTAGGCAATACGGACCGTAACAGAGACTTCGTCAATAAGCGTCGCTGATCCAATTGACCAGATTCTAGCTCCAGTTGGTGTAAAATAGTCCCAAAACATGTTTTCTACAATAAAACATAAAGAAGGGTGACAGTAGCTTTTTTCTCTAATTAATTAAACATAAGTGTGAGAAAATATGCAAAACCTAAGCCAAAACCCTACGTAAATCATCATTATTTTGACTCTGATCAGCTACACATAATGATTTAGTGCATATGATCTGATGGAAGATTCACGCAAGCTTTTTGGAATGTCAGATATTGATGGGATGCTGAATCATGAAGAATATGGAGGATCATATGAAGATCAAGATCATGAAGATTATGAAGATCATACTTTACCATTTGTGTTGTAATTTTTATTTATGTCCAAAAGTATGGTAAAGTAGATCTGAGGTTGAGATCACCCGAGTCTAGTTGTTGCTTGGTTGGATATCAAATCATAATTCAAATAACCGTGTATGATCATTACTGAAAACTTTAGCACAAGCAAAATAGGCTAAACCATTATGTTGTAGATCTTGTGATCTGCAAAGAACTGTTGGCTCTTCTTTGAACTCCACTATAAATAGTGGGTTATGTCTCATGTCTCATTGACGAGAGAATACCTCACAAATCTTACACCTTATAATGCCTAGTCCATTTTGTTGCTTGTGCTCAAACTTCAATTATCTCTTTAGCAACCTCAAATATACGTCACCTAACTTGAGTAGAGTGAAGCCAGTGATTGTCTGGTCTTGGAGCCAGCGAGCTCGCTTATACCGGAGCCTTGTAGCTCATCTCATACCGGAGCCTGTGTGCTCACCTTTCTTTCATTTGAGCTGTTGCGCTCAACCTGTTTTTTTGTGTGGACCGCTAGAGTGTTGTCTCGTACTGGTCACAACTTGTATTCCTTTCTTCATTGGGTAATAGAAAGACGCACCTATTAAGGTTGTGTTGCCCCGAAGATGTAGGACCTTCAGTGACCGAACTTCGTTAACCCTGAGTCACGTTCTCTAACTCTATCTATTTACTTTACTGCACTTTAATAGTCATTAGTTATTTAGTTTACAAGTTCTTCATTCTGCCAAGAATTTAAATTAGATAGGTTAGTTAAATTAAGTTAAAACACAAGAATGACTTTAGAACTTGTTTATCCTACCGATAGTCACAAGTTATAGAGGTTAAATTTTAAACATACCTATTCAACCCCCTCTAGGTGCCGTTAGGGACAACAGTCTTACACATTCTATTGGTTGTCTTTCATGTTTTACTGGTTGTCTTTTAAGTTCAACTGGTTGTCTTTCAAGTTCTACTGGTTGTCTGTCATCTTCCTTTAGTTGTCTGTCATGTTCTACTAGTTGAAATTCATGTTCTTCTAGTTGTCTTTCAATTTGGACTGGTTTTCTTTCATGTTCTACTGTTTGTCTTTCACATTTTTCTGGTTGTCTTTCATGTTCTACTGGTTGTCTTTCATCTTCCTATATTTGTTTTTCATCTTGTTCTACTGGTTATCTTTCATCTTCTTCTAGTTGTCTTTCATCTTGTACTTTTTTTCATATTCTACTGGCTATTTCACATTATACTGGTTGTCTTTAATGTTCTACTGGTTGTGTTTCATCTTCTACTGGTTGACTTTCATGTTCTACTAGTTGTCTTCCATCTTACTCTACTTTTTTTTCAGCTTGTACTGGTTATCTTTGTTTTACTAGTTGAATTTTATTTTTTTCTAGTTGTTTTTCATCTTCTACTAGTTTTCTTTCATGTTCTACTGGTTTCTATCATGTTCTACTGGTTGTCTTTCATGTTCTTCTCGTTGTCTTTCATGTTCTACTGGTTGTCTTTCATTATCTACTGGTTGAATTTCATCTTCTTCTAGTTGTGTTCCATCTTGTACTGGTTTTCTTTCATTTTTTACTGGTTGTCATTCACATTTTGCTGGTTGTCTTTCATTAACTTCTCATTGTTTTTCATGTTCCTCTAGTTGTCTGTCATCTTGTACTAGTTGTCTATCATGTTCTACTTGTTGTTTTTCATATTCTCCTAGTTGTATTACATCTTGTTCTAGTTTTATTTCAAGTTCTACTGGTTGTGTTTCAAATTCTACATGCTTTCCTTCATGTTCTACTAGTTGTCTTTTATGTTCTACTGGTTATCTTTCATGTTCTTCTCGTTGTCTTTCATTTCTACTGGTTATCTTTCATCTTCCTCGAGTAGTTTGTCATCTTGTATTTGTTGTCTTTCATGTTCTACGGGTTGAATTTATCTTTTTCTAGTTGTCGATAATCTTGTACTTGGTTTTCTTTCATGTTCTACAGGTTGTCTTTCACATTGTACTAGTTGTCTTTTATGTTGTATTGGTTGTCTTTCAAGTTGAATTTGTTGCCTTTCAAGTTCTACTGGTTGTCTTTCATCTTTCTCTAGTTGTTTGTCATGTTGTACTGGTTGTCTTTAATGTTCTACTAGTTAAATTTCAAGTTCTTCTAATTGTCCTCCATCTTGTACTGGTTTTCTTTCAAGATCTACTAGTTGTCATTCAAATTTTGTTGGTTGTCTTTCATTAACTTCTCTTTGTCTTTCATGTCTTTCTTCTTTCTCGTGTTGTTTTCCAACTTGTACTGGTTGTCTTTCTTGTTCTATTGGTTGAATTTCATCTTATTCTAGTTGTCTTCCATATTGTACTGGTTTTCTTTCATGTTCTAATGGTTGTCCATCACATTCTACTGGTTGTATTTCAGGTTTTACTGTTTGTCTTTCAAGTTCTTCTCGTTGTATTTCATGTTCGACTGCTTGTCTTTCATCTTTCTCTAGTTGTCTATTATCTTGTACTAGGTCTTTCATGTTCTATTGGTTGAATTTCATCTTCTTCTAGTTGTCTTCCATCTAGTACTGCTTTTCTTTCGTGTTCTACTGGTTGTTGTTCACATTCTTCTGGTTGTTCTTCATTAACATCTAATTGTCTATTATGTTCTATTGTTGTCTTTCATCTTTTTCTTTTTCTTTCTCATCTTGTACTAATTGTCTTTCTTGTTCTACTGGTTGAATATCATCTTCTACTAGTTGTCTTTCGTCTTGTATTGGTTTTCTTTCATATTCTACTGGTTGTCTTTCATGTTCTTCTCGTTATCTTCATGTTCTACTGGTTGTCTTTTATCTTCCACTAGTTGTCTGTCATCTTGTACATGTTGTCTTTCAAATTCTACTAGTTGAATTTCATCTTCTTCTAATTGTCTTCCATCTTGTACTGGTTTTCTTTAATGTTCTACTGGTTGTCGTTCACATTCTACTAGTTGTCTTTCATTAACTTCTCGTTATCTTTCATGTTCTATTGGTTGTCTTTCATCTTCCTCTTGTTGCTTTTCATTTTGTACTTGTTGTCTTTCTTGTTCTACTGGTTGAATTTCATTTTATTCTAGTTGTCTTTCACATTCTACTGGTTGTCTTTCATGTTCTATTGGTTGTCTTTCACATTCTAGTTTTTTTTCATCTTGTACTATGTCTTTGTTGTTCTACTGGTTGAATTTCATTTTCTTCTAGTTGTTTTTCGTCAAGTATTGGTTTTCTTTCATGTTCCACAGGTTGTCGTCCACATTTTGCTGGTTGTCTTTCACTAACTTCTCATTGTCTTTCTTGTTCTACTAGTTGTCTTTCATCTTTATCTTGTTGTTGTTCATCTTGTACTGGTTGTCTTTCATGTTCTATTGGTTGTTTTTCATTTTCTCATAGTTGTATTCCAACTTGTTCTGGTTTTCTTTCATGTTCTACTGGTTGTGTTTGAAATTCTACAAGTTTTCCTTCATGTTCTACGGGTTGTCTTTCATGTTCTACTAGTTATCTTTTATGTTTTTCTCATTGTCTTTCATTTCTACTGGTTGTGTTTCATCTTCCTCTAGTTGTTTGTCATCTTCTATTGGTTGTCTTTCATGTTTTACTAATTGAATTTCATCTTTTTCTAGTTGTCGATCATCTTGTACTTTGTTTTCATTCATGTTTTACTGGTTGTCTTTCACATTGTAGTGGTCGTCTTTCACGTTTTGCTGGTTGCATTTCAAGTTGAACTTGTTGTCTTTCAAGTTTTACTGGTTGTCTTTCACCTTCCTCAAGTTGTCTTTAATCTTGTACTGGTTTTCTTTAATGTTAGATTGGTTGGATTTCATCTTCTTCAAGTTGTCTTTCATCTTGTACTGGTTTTCTTTCAAGCTCTACTGGTTGTCTTTCACATTCTACTGGTTGTATTTTAGGTTTTACTTGTTGTCTTTCAAGTTTTTCTCGTTGTTTTTCATGTTCTACTGGTTGTCTTTCATTTTCCTCCAGTTTTCTGTCATCTTGTACTGGTTGTCTTTCATATTCTACTGGTTGAATTTCATTTTGTTCTAATTGTCTTCCACATTGTACTAGTTTTCCTTCATGTTCTGATGGTTGTCGTTCACATTCAATTGGTTGTCTTTCATTCTACTGGTTGTCTTTTATTAACTTCTCGTTGTCTTTCATGTTCTACTAGTTGTCTTTCATTAACTTCTCGTTGTCTTTAAAGTTCTACTAGTTGTCTTTCATTTTTCTCTTGTTGTTTTTCATCTTTTTCAAGTTGTCTTTCATCTTTTACAACGTTTCTTTCATAATCTACTGGTTGTCTTTCATGTTCTACTTGTTGTTTTTCATGTTCTACTGGTTGTGTTTCAAGTTCTATCGGTTGTCTTTCATCTTCCTATAATTGCATGTCATCTTGTACTGGTTGTCTTTCATGTTCTCTTAGTTGTCTTTCATCCTGTTTGGTTTTCTTTCATGTTCTACTAGTTGTGTTTCAAATTATACTGGTTTTCTTTCATGTTCTACTAGTTGTCTTTCATTAACATCTCGTTGTCTTTCACGTTCTACTAGTTGTCTTTTATCTTCCTCTTGTCTCTTTTCATCTTGTACTGGTTGTCTTTTTTGTTCTACTGGTTGAATTTCATCTTCTTTTAGTTGTCTTCCTTCTTATAATGGTTT
Organism: Carex littledalei; assembly: GCA_011114355.1. Classification (NCBI taxonomy): domain Eukaryota; kingdom Viridiplantae; phylum Streptophyta; class Magnoliopsida; order Poales; family Cyperaceae; genus Carex; species Carex littledalei. The sequence goes on along the minus strand of CM022106.1, from coordinate 3,326,580 downwards.
TCTTTCATGTTCTACTGGCTGTCTTTCACATTCCACTGATTGTCTTTCATGTTCTACTGGTTGTCTTTCACATTCTACTAGTTGTGTTTCAAATTTTACTGGTTGTCTTTGATGTTTTTCTCGTTGTCTTTCATGTACAACTGCTTGTCTTTAATCTTACTCTAGTTGTCTGTCATCTTGTACTGGTTGTGTTTCATGTTCCACTGGTTGAATTTCATCTTCTTCTAGTTTTCTTCCATCTTGTACTGGTTTTCCTTCATATTCTACTGGTTGTGTTTCACATTCTACTGGTAGTCTTTCAGGTTCTTCTGGTTGTCTTTTATGTTTTTCTGGTTGTCTTTTATCTTCCTCTAGTTGTCTTTAATCTTGTACTTGTTGTCTTTCATGTTCTACAGCTTATCTTTCTCATTCTACTTATTGTCTTTCATGTTCAACTGGTTGTCTTTTACGTTATTTTAGTTGTCTTTCATCTTGTACTGGTTTTCATTCATATTTTACTAATTGTCATTCATATTCTACTAGTTGTCTTTCTTGTTCTACTAGTTGTCTTTCATTAACTTCTCGTTGTCTTTCATGTTCTACTGGTTGTCTTTTATCCTCCTCTTGTTTGCTTTTCATCATGTACTAGTTGTCTTTTTTGTTCTACTGGTTGAATTTTATCTTCTTCTGGTTGTCTTCCTTCTTGTACTAGTTTTCTATCATGTTCTACTGGTTGTCTTTCACATTCCACAGATTGTCTTTCATGTTCTACTGGATGTCTTTCACATTCTACTAGTTGTGTTTCATGTTCATCTTGTACTGGTTTTAATTCATGTTCTACTGGTTGTCTTTCACATTCCACATATTGTCTTTCATGTTCTACTGCTTGTCTTTCATCTTCCTCTAGTTGTCTGTCATCTTGTATTGGTTGTCTTTCTTGTTCTACTGGTTGAATTTCATCTTCTTCTAGTTATCTTCCATCTTGTGCTAGTTTTCCTTCATATTCTACTGGCTATGTTTCACATTCTACTAGTAGTCTTTCAAGTTCTTCATGTTCTTTTGATTGTCTTTTATTTTCCTCTAGTTGTTTTTCATCTTCTAATTGTTGTCTTTCATGTTCTACTGCTTATCTGTCACATTCTACTTGTTGTCTTTCATGTTCAACTGGTTTTCTTTTATGTTATCCTAGTTGTCTTTCATCTTGTACTAGTTTTCTTTCAAATTTTAGGAATTGTCGTTCACATTCTACTGGTTGTCTTTCTTGTTCTACTAGTTGTCTTTCATTAATTTCTCGTTGTCTTTCATGTTCTACTTGTTGTGTTTACGTCTTGTTGTTTTTCGTCTTGTACTGGTTATCTTTCTTGTTCTACTAGTTGAAATTCTTCTTCTTCCAGTTGTCTTATCTTGAACTAGTTTTCTATCATATTCTACTATCTCTCTTTCACATTCTATTGGTTGTTTTTCATGTTCTTCTCGTTGTCTTTCATGTTCTTCTCGTTGTCCTTCATGTTCTACTGGTTGTCTTTCATCTTCCTCTAGTTGTTTTTCATCTTGTATAGGCTGTATTTCATATTCTATTGGTTGTTTTTCATGTTGTCCTAGTTGTGTTTCATCTTGTACTTGTTTTCTTTTTTTTTTCTACTGGTTGTCTTTCACATTATACTGGTTGTCTTTCATGTTCAACTCATTGTTTTTCATGTTCTATCGATTGTCTTTCATCTTCCTCTAGTTGTCTTACATCTTGTATTGGATGTCTTTCAATCTACTGGTTGTGTTTTGAATTCTACTAGTTTTCTTTCATGTTCTACTGGTTGTCTTTCATGTTCTACTAGTTGTCTTTCATTAACTTCTCGTTGTCTTTCATGTTCCACTGGTTATTTTTTATCCTCCTCTTGTTTGCTTTTCATCTTTGTATTGGTTGTCTTTTTTGTTCTACTGGTTGAATTTCATCTTCTTCTAGTTGTCTTCTTACTTGTACTGGTTTTCTTTCATGTACTACTGGCTATCTTTCACATTCCAATGATTGTCATTCATGTTCTATTGGTTGTCTTTCACATTCTACTAGTTGTGTTTCAAATTTATCCAGGTTGTTTTTCATGTACCATTGCTTGTCTTTCATCTTCCTCTAGTTGTCTGTTATCTTGTACTGGTTGTCTATCATGTTCTACTGATTGAATTTCATCTTCTTCTAGTTGTCTTCCATCTTGTACTAGTTCTCCTTCATATTCTACTGGCCGTGTTTCACATTTTACTGGTAGTCTTTCATGTTCTTGTCGTTGTCTTTTATGTTCTTTTGGTTGTCTTTTATCTTCCCCTAGATGTCTTTCATCTTGTACTTGTTGGCTTTCATGTTCTGTACTTATCTTTCTCATTCTACTTGTTGTCTTTAATGTTCAACTTGTTGTCTTTAATCTTGTACTGGTTTTCTTTCAAATTTTACTAATTGTCGTTCACATTCTACTGGTTGTCTTTCTTGTTCTACTGGTTGTCTTTCATTAACTTCACATTGTCTTTCATGTTCTACTGGTTGTCTTTCATCTTCCTCTTGTTCCTTTTCATCTTGTACTGGTTGTCTTTTTTGTTCTACTGTTGAATTTCATCTTCTTCTACTTGTCTTCATTCTTGTACTGGTTTTCTTTCATGTTCTACTAGGTGTCTTTCACATTCCACATATTGTCTTTCATGTTCTATTAGTTGTGTTAGATATTTTACTTGTTGTTTTTCATATAATTCTCGTTGCCTTTCATGTACTACTGCTTGTCTTTCATCTTCCTCTAGTTGTCTGTCATCTTGTACTGGTTGTCTTTCTTGTTCTACTGGTTGAATTTCATCTTTTTCTAGTTATCTTCCATCTTGTGCTTCCTTCACATTCTACTGGCTGTGTTTCACATTCTACGGGTAGTCTTTCAAGTTCTTCTCATTGTTTTTTATGTCCTTCTGGTTATCTTTTATCTTCCTCTAGTTGTCTTTCATCTTGTACTTGTTGTCTTTCATGTTCTTCAGCTTATCTTACGCATTCTACTTGTTGTCTTTCATGTTCAACTGGTTGTCTATTATGTTATCCTCGTTGTATTTCATCTTATACTAATTGTCGTTCACATTCTACTGGTTGTCTTTCTTGTTCTACTAGTTGTCTTTCATTAACTTCTTGTTGTCTTTCATGTTCTACTGGTTGTGTTTCGTCTTGTTGTTTTTCGTCTTGTACTGGTAGTCTTTCATGTTCTTGTCGTTGTCTTTTATGTTCTTCTGGTTGTTTTTTATCTTCCTCTAGTTGTCTTTCATTTTGTACTTGTTGGCTTTCATATCCTACAGCTTATCTTTCTCATTCTACTAGTTGTCTTTCATGTTCAACTGGTTGTCTTTTATGTTATACTAGTTGTCTTTCATCTTGTACTTGTTTTCTTTCATATTTTACTAATTGTCGTTCACATTCTACTGGTTGTCTTTCTTGTTCTGCTAGTTGTCTTTCATTAACTTCTCGTTGTTTTTCATCTTTCTCTTGTTCCTTTTCATCTTGTACTGGTTGTCTTTTTTGTTCTACTGGTTGAATATCATCTTCTTCTAGTTGTCTTCCTTCTTGTACTAGTTTTCTTTCATGTTCTACTGGCTGTCTTTCACATTCCACATATTGTCTTTCATGTTCTACTAGTTGTCTTACACATTCTACTAGTTGTGTTTCATATTTTACTTGTTGTTTTTCATGTCCATCTCGTTGTCTTTCATGTCCATCTTCCTCTAGTTGTCCGTCATCTTGTATTGGTTGTCTTTCTAGTTCTACTGGTTGAATTTCATCTTCTTCAAGTTAGGCTTTCATGTTCTTCTCGTTGTCTTTTATGTTCTTCTGGTTGTCTTTTATCTTCCTCTAGTTGTTTTTCCTCTTCTACTGGTTGTCTTTAATGTTCTACCGCTTATCTTTCTCATTCTAGTTGTTGTCTTTCATGTTCAACAAGTTGTTTTTTATCTTATCCTAGTTGTATTTCATCTTGTACTAGTTTTCTTTCATATTTTACTAATTGACGTTCACATTCTACTGGTTGTCTTTCTTGTTCTACTAGTCTTTCATTAACTTCTCGTTGTCTATCATGTTCCACTGGTTGTCATTTATCCTCCTCTAGTTTGCTTTTCATCTTGTACTGGTAGACTTTTCTGTTCTACTGGTTGAATTTTATCTTCTTCTAGTTGTTTTCCTTCCTGTATTGGTTTTCTTTCATGTTCTACTAGCTGTCTTTCACATTCCACAGATTGTCTTTCATGTTCTACTAGTAGTCTTTCACATTCTACTAGTTGTGTTTCATATTTTACTTGTTGTTTTTCATGTCCTTCTCGTTGTCTTTCATATACAACTACTTGTCTTTCATCTTCCTCTAGTTGTTTGTCATCTTTTACTGGTTGTCTTTCTTGTTCTACTAGTTGAATTACATCGTTTTCTAGTTATCTTCCATCTTGTGCTGGTTTTCCTTCATATTCTACTGGCCGTGTTTCACATTTTACTGGTAGTTTTTCATGTTCTTGTCGTTGTCTTTTATGTTCTTCTGGTTGTCTTTCATCTTGTACTTGTTGGCTTTCATGTTCTACAGCTTATCTTTCTCATTCTACTTGTTGTCTTTCATGTTCAACTGGTTGTCTTTTATGTTATCCTAGTTGTACATATTGTACTGGTTTTCTATCATATTTTACTAATTGTCGTTCACATTCTACTAGTTATCTTTCTTGTTCTACTAGTTCTCTTTGATTAACTTCTCGTTGTCTTTCATGTTCTACTGGTTGTGTTTCGTCTTGTACTGGTTATCTTTCTTGTTCTACTGGTTGAAATTCATCTTCTTCCAGTTGTCTTTTATCTTGAACTAGTTTTCTTTCAAATTTTACTGGCTGTCTTTCACGTTCTACTGGTTGTCTTTCATGTTCTACTCGTTGTCTTTCATCTTCCTCTAGTTGTTTTTCATATTGTATAGGTTGTATTTCATGTTCTATTGGTTGTTTTTCCTATGGTCCTAGTTGTGTTTCATCTTGTACTTGTTTTCTTTCTTTTTTTCTACTGGTTGTCTTTCATGTTCAACTCGTTATTTTTCATGTTCTATCGGTTGTCTTTCATCTTCCTCTAGTTGGCTTGCATCTTGTATTGGTTGTCTTTCAAGTTCTACTGGTTATGTTTTGAATTCTACTGGTTTTTTTTCATGTTCTACTGGTTGCCTTTCATGTTCTACTAGTTGTCTTTCATTAACTTCTCGTTTGCTTTTCATCATGCACTGGTTGTCTTTTTTGTTCTACTGGTTGAATTTCATCTTCTTATAGTTGTTGTCTTCCTTCTTATACTGGTTGGTTTTCATGTTATACTGGCTGTCTTTCACATTCCACTGATTGTCTTTCATGTTCTACTGGTTGTCTTTCGCATTCTACTAGTTGTATTTCAAATTTTTACTGGTTGTTTTTCATGTTCTTCTCGTTGTCCTTCATGTACTTTCATCTTCCTCTAGTTGTCATCATCTTCAACTGGTTGTCTTTCACGTTCTACTGGTTGAATTTCATCTTCTTCTAGTTGTCTTCCATCTTGTACTGGTTTCCTTCATATTCTACTGGCCGTGTTTCACATTCTACTGGTAGTTTTTCATGTTCTTGTCGTTGTCTTTTATGTACTTCTGGTTGTCTTTATCTTTCTCTATTTGTCTTTCATCTTGTACTTGTTGTGTGCCCTATTACCCTTATAACTTTTATTATTATATCTATACCTAAATGCATAGTTATATGACCTTTGATTATTATTAAAAGTTAAGCTTCGTGTATCCCTCTTTCTTTTATGCTTACGGTATTTTTGCAATTTCTAATCAAATTACCTACCTTATCTTGTTCAAGATTAACTATATTTTTAAACTCACTATATGATTTTAAAGCCTTATTTTTTGTCTCTAAAGTTTGTATTCTTACTTTTAAAATCACTATTTCACCTAAGTGTGATTGACAATTGTTAACTTTACTAGTCATTTTCAACTCTTTAACTTAGGATTCATAACTTTTAATCTTACTTTCTAACATTTCATTTATAACATTAGTTTCTTTTAAGCTTCTATTCTCATCTTGTAATTGATTTGTCTTTATTCTAACATATTCCAATTCATCTAAGTGTAATTTACAATTGTGTGACTCAAGTGTCATTGACTCAAATTCATTTATCTTGGACTCAAGTTTAACAATCTTAGACCTCAAATTTTGTAAAATTTCCTCTCTCTCAAGCAAATCTGAATTTGCCTCATCAAGGAGTTTTCTCAACCGAATTTCATTTTCGGAGGCTAGATTCTTCTTATAGAAAATGATTGGCTCATTTGTGAATAGATTATCGGATAAATTGGTTTGAGTCTCTTTGGTTTCTAATGAATTGCTAGTTGATTCACTTTTGGATTCATACCCACTAAAATTTAATTGTACCTTATTAGAGGTGCTAGATTCTTGTTCTTTGATCTTACCACCTCTCTAAGAAATTCGATGGTGAGTTTGTCGGTGATGTTGTTGTTATCAATAATCGCATCCATATCTATCTCCGAGTCATCATCGGCAATAGCCATCAAGGATAGGTTGACTCTTGCTCATCGTCCAATGACCTCTTGCTCATCGTCCAATTTTGGGTCGGATCTTATATCATCACTTTCATTGAAACTTGCACTCAGCACTTCCTGTATTGATTTTACCTTTTTCTTACCTTTGTATCCATCATTTCTTGGTCTAGACCAGCGGTCATGTTTTCCTTTTTCATCATTGTTTCTCGGAAAGAGCTTGTAGCATGTTTGCATGGAGTGCCCTTCCTTATGACAAGTTATGCACATTGCTCTCTTGTTTTTCTTTTCACGCTTCTTGTTGAAAGTTTGTTCAAACTCTAACATGCCTTGAAATATTTTGGATAGAAGTAGGGCATCTTTAGAGGATTTTTGGCTTATATTATTTAGGAGGTGGTCATTTGAAAAGCGATTGTATGAGGGGTTGTAGGATTTCTTTTTGAATTTTTTTTGTTTTTGTGCGGGAAGAGCTATGGTCTTAGTTTTAGTTTCGAGTTCACTGGTTTGTCGAAGCTTTTCTTCACAACTTCGAAGATGGGCGAATAGCTCGTCTGGAGTGAAAGTTTGAACTCCCGAGAGTACCTCAAGAGCACTTATCATTGACTCCCATCTTGGTTTCTTAAGCATCACATGCAAAATCTTTCCTACAACTTTATTGTTAGAAATAGGTTCTCCTAATTCTATGAATTCATTTTGTATTTCTAAAATTCTATTGTACATGTCTTTAATTGATTCACTATCTCCTATATTAAAAGTTTCAAATTTGATTTCTAACTCTGTGAATTTGGTTCGTTTGATTTGATCACTACCCTCATACTTATTTATAAGAGTTTTCCACATTTCTTTGGCATTGGTAGCATTGCAAATACTAAGGCTACCGATTCACTTACCAAACCTAATATTAGTTAACCGCGTAGTCATTTTCCATTTTTTCTAATTTTGAGGCGGTGGTCAATTCATTGGTAGATTTATCATACTCCGGGGTGTAATCTTTTTCAATAATACCCCAAACATCAATTAAATTTAGGTAATTAATCACAAACCTTTTCTAATGACTAAATCTCTTGGTTTTATTGCTCAATATTGAGGGTACCATCACTTGTCCATTTGGTGCCATTTTGGATCGATAAAACTCAAATAAGTGTGTCTTAATTTGAGTAACACTACTCTGATACCACATGTTGGTTCCTAAAGTACCTAGAGGGGGTGAATACGGGGCCTTTTAAAATTTAAAGCTAAGTACTTTTAACTATCGTGTGTATAAGTTATTCTTGGCGGAAACTTGAATAACATTAAACTAAGCAAGTGTGCATAAAGTAAATAGAAGAGTTAAGAGACACTTGACACGAGAGTTGTTTACGTTCGGCACTAACACCTACGTCTCCAGAGCTTCGCCATCTTCGAGATGGCGCGCCTTTCTTTACCCAATGAGAAATGAATATAATGTGGAACCAGTGAGCCCTTACAAAGCTTGGGAAGTCACACGGTTCGAGCACGGAAATGACTCACGAGCACTAAAGGCTCTAATACAAGAGAAGCGAGCACTAAAGGCTCGAAGTAGAAGAGGCGAGCAACAAAGACTCTAGTGTTTGTAGTAAATAAAAGATCTCTCACAAATCACTCTAATTCTTGCAATGGTTTGAATGTGGTGGAGTAGATTTTCGGTTGTTGAATGAGTATTGAATTTTCAATCAAACAACCATGGTGGCTCTCTTGTGTAGTTGAGTTTAACGGCTGGAGCCGCAATTGACAACCTAATATTTGCTTCTATATATAGGGAGAGAAGCTAATCTAGGTTTATACACGTCACTATATCTGATGTCTGCCTTCCACGGCCCATAGCGACCAATCATTTCATAATTTGAATAAAGTTACAATATGAAAGTTGTAGATCTCAATCTCCTGAAAATTTCAAGCTTTTATTCACTCAAATTGGAGTTCGCATGACCAAAATAGAAACAGTGTGTAAGTTACCCGATATCAACCGTTGCAACGGTTAAATAACTTGCAACGGAATAAATCACTTCCAGACCCAATTATTCCATTGTGACAGCCGTTGCAACGATTCCCTGAATCTTCCAGAGAGCAACCGTTGTGACAACAGCGACAACGGTTGTCAAGCGTTGTGGAATTTCAGCAACCTTCAGCAATCTTCAAACTGGCGTATCTCGACGCTCGGGTATCCGATTTCGGCATATGACCACTTTTCGGAAAGCTTGTGAAGAGTAGATATTGATTTTGAAGTCTTAGCCTTCATCGGAACAATGGTGCATTCAATTATCTCAAAGACAAAGGAAAGAGCCTCAACAGTCATGTTGCAATTAATGCTTCTCAGTCCAATGCTTGGTTCTTCGTGACTCATCCTTGATAAGTATAGCAATTGATTATTCCTCTTTGATGTATATGTAGCAATCTATATTGTCACGAACCTGCATAATATCTCAAGACAGGAAATTGTAAAATTCGACAAATATATATTTTGCAAATCTAGTCAAATAGACAAGTAGATTATGGCACAATCCAACATCTACTAGTTGTCTTTCAAGTTTTACAGGTTGTCTTTCATGTTCTACTAGTTGTCTTTCATCTTCCTCTAGTTGTCCTTCATGTTGTACTTGTTGTTTTTCATGTTCTACTAGTTGTCTTTCATGTTTTACTAGTTATCTTTTATGTTCTCCTAGTTGTCTTTCATCTTGTACTGGTTTTCTTTTATGTTCTACTGGTACAAGAAGTTGAAAAATGACTAGTCCAAGGCGAAAGACAACTAGAAGAAGATGAAAGACAACCAGTTGAAAATGAAAAACAACTAGTCCAAGATGAAAGACAACTAGAAGAAGATAAGACAACCAGTAGAACATGAAAGACAACCAGTAGAATATAAAAGACAACCAGAATAAGATGAAATACAACTAGAGGAAGAAAAAATATAACTAGAAGAAGATGAAAGACAACAAGTAGAAAATGAATGCCGCTTCAATAATGGAAAATGTCGTTTTTGAAAAAGCAAAGCAGATTCGGGTTCCCCTTCATTTCCTTCTGAAATCCGGATAGAGTCCGGATATCTGTTTTCGGATCCGGATCCGGATCCGTATCTGAATCCAAATACTGTTCTCGGTATTCAATAATTATTTGGATCCGGAAAACTATTTGCTCAGTTTATTCAAATTCGGATCATAGACGGATTCAAATCGGATAATCCGAATTTGTTTTCACCCTACGCTTCTTGATAAAAAAAGAATTCATTTTTTGTGCACATCATATGTAAACGAAACCTCTCTAAAAGAAGATATGTTGAATTTGTCGTTTGAAGCCGATTCCATAAATTTTAACCAGAAGCATATAGATTAAAATGCTACTGAAAACATATTAGTCGAACTTGAAACAATGTATGTAGAGATTTGGATTTGTAAGAAACCAAAGAGATAATTAGGTTCATTCAGTACTAAATCTATAAAGATCTTCGAAAAGGCCCTATATATGACGCCTATACAACAAAATGAGCCCAATACAAATTTTGTGAAAATGATACTGTGGATGTCCCGGTGCTCATTGAACACCATACGATGTTTAGTTCTTTGAGATAGTTTTCATTAAAGCGGCCCAAGAATCAGCTCTTAGTTTTTCTGGTTTGAGTTCCTATCTTTGTAGCTACATTTGTTTCTTCTTAAACTCCTTTTTCTAGTGGAAGTAGCTTTTTATCAACCGAAATATTTTTTTGTTACCAGTTAATTTCTAATTAAATAAATACCACTCTAATCAACTTATTTTCAGAGTTATCATTCACACTTTTTCAGTCCACATACCAAAATAGACTGGTACGCACTCTGGTAAAGGGTACCCTTTAATTAAATAAATGGTGCTATTCCCTATATTGCGCACCAAACCTTTATTTTTTTTTTGTGATTCTGTTTTTTTTATGTTTTGCAATTTTGTAATTATGAATTTTGTTTTGGAATTCTGAATTTGGTTTTGGATGCTGAATTTTATTTGCTTTATAATTTTATTTTTCTTAAAAGACAGAATTTTATTTTTCTTAAAACAAAATTCATAATTTCAAAATTGCAAAACAAAACAGAATAGAACCACACAAAAAAAAAGGTTGGTGCACACTCTCGGGAAGGATTGGTGCGCTTCTCCAGTTAGAGCACCAAATAGTACTCTTTCCCAGAGCGCGCACCAACCTATCTTGGTGTGCAAACTGGAGAAGCGTGAAAGGTAACTCTTGAAATAAATTGATTAGGGTGATATTTATTTAATTAGGAAATAAGCAGGTGGTAACAAAAAATATTTCGGTTTTATCAAGCATTAATTCACAAAAAAAAAATTATCCAAAACTACACATGCAAGTGTTTTATACACCGAACAAACAAATATTTCTTACCCTGAGAATTACACCTTTTTGGGGCTGAGACAACAATTTTTAGCATTCCACCTCATTAAGCTGCAATTTTCACAAATAATCAAGTGCAACCCAAAATTATGTATATTGCCCGTGCGTTGAAAACGGTACATGAAATATGAGTAAACACCTCCCATAAAAATTATCCAAACTACACATGCAAGTGAACACCGAATCCAAAATATACAAACATTACAAGCAATTTCGCACTTCTTTTCCTTAAAAATCAAAAGACAACTACATAGGTGTCTGTCTATGAAACAAATTTTAAAAAATGGTACGTACTCGCCAAGAGAAAAAGATACGAGTAACTAATTTGTTATGCTGGAAGCATATATATCAGAAAACAAATATTCTATTTGCCAGAAAATATTTGAAATTTTGTTAGTGTACCAGTACCACCAACACATATACTGACCTAGCCAGTGCCAAATACTGGTAGATTCAATGAAATAGCTTTTAGTCAACACATGATTCACAACCAGAAAAGATCCTTCCTTTTTTGTATTTGCAATTTCAGTTTGCTTCATTTAGAAGTACTTTTAGTTCATATACAATATTTTTACAAAATAATAAAAGGATAGCAATTAATTAATATCGTTTAGATATTCCAGGCATCAAGCATTTTTGCTTCTTGTCATGATACATCCTCACTATGACAGCAGCTGTTTCTTCTATAGCTTTTCCAGTCACCTCTGCAATTGATAAAGAACATAAACAATATTATTAAATAACAAAATTTTCATATTGGCTCTTAAATGAATGGAAATGAAGACAACTTCAGCTATAGTTAAATTTTGGACCCAGTCTTTGTCAAGTTGACTGAAATAGAAATCAAAATGCATTAACTAGCTCGGTTTAACACAATATATGCGACAAGAGTTTACCATACGGTACAGTACGAAAAGAAAAAAAAATTCTAAAGAAATATAAACATTTAGTTGTGTAAGCTTAAATTGAGTTCTGAAAGGTGTAAACTTAAAAAAAAAAAAAAGAACCATCATTATCTGTATTGTACTAGTCGGATTATTAGACATTGTCAATGTCTGCAAACCACATTTTTGGTTCGTGAACATTGTCAGTGAATGCATTTGCAAATCTTGTGTGGTGGGTTTGTAGACAATTATGTGAACCAAAATTTGTTCACATACAATAAATTTGAACCAGAAACTAGTTCGCACACAATTAATGCGAACTTTAAACATATGCAATTTTGAACTCTTTCTTCTCATTACTCATTTTCTTGTCATCATATAAAAAATTGCCTGATCTATGTAGGATAATTAAAAAATGTAAATAGATGAGAACTTACCAATAACAGGCCATGATGGATTTTGTGCAAAAATTTTATTCGCGTGCTCCAACTCACTCCGCACATGGTCCATCTCTGAATAATTACTCCTCATGCCCCCATGAAACCCTAGAGTTTTAGCCCTTGCCTTCCTAATTGCATGCAACACGGCGGGGTTTATCGTCAGCCCGAAAATCTTCTTTTGGTTTATCTCGAACAAGCTCCTTGGCAAATCAACCCCCATAACAATCGGCACATTCGCCACCTTGTATCCCTTTTGCGCCAGATAGATAGAAAGCGGTGTTTTTCCAGTACGGGAAACGCCAACCAGAACAATATGGGCCCGGTTGAGGTTCTGTGGCTGGGCCCCATCATCCTGCTTGATGGTGAAATCAATAGCCTCGATTCGCCGAAAGTAGTCCTCGCTTAGCTGCGCCTTGCGGCCAGGAGCCCCACGGGGGATTCCTGAAGGGGCCACACCGAGGTGCATGGCGATTGCCTCGGTGGTGGGGCCCAGAATGTCAGTGGAGGGAACCCCCCACAGCTGGCATGCCTGCTTGGCGGCATCGGCCATGTTGGGATCTGCGAGAGTGTAGAGGACTAGTGCGCCTTCCATTGCAGCTTGTTTCATTATCTCCAGGAGGCGATCAGTGTCTTCTACCTAAACAATGCAATTTCCAAAAATGGTTAGAAGTTAAAAACTTAAAATATGGATGGAAATTATAACAGTAAATATGTGTGAAGAGAAATTCAAAATATGCTTTATATTTGGTTACTTACATCATGGTTTTCTTTGGTAATTATTTCATGAGTAGGGGCACAAGATAACAGTGATGGTGTGCTTCATTGTTGAGCTAAAGTTTTCATGTCAGAAGCTGATCCATTGAAATTTTTTGCATAATTGTAAAGTTAGTACTATGTGCATTAATATGAAAATTAATACACATAAGGTTGTAATATATAGCAGTATAGTTCATTCCAAACCCTAAAATCACCCTATAGAGGAAAATAGAATTAAGGGAGGAAAGGAGGAAAATACCCCTGAGAAGAGGTGCGTATTTATGGGACAGCCCCTGTCGACAAGACAATTCTCAAACTGCCCCAAGGCGGCGTTCACTGAATGCTCAGCCGTCCATCCAGTGCCATCTGACACCATATAAATCTGCTTCCCTTGATTCACCGCTTCACCAAATTCATCTAGACCGTCCATCTCGTCGATCTGCTCCTTCATATCTCCAGTTGACGACGTAGACGAAGAGGAGGGGGATCGAGGCGGGATAGTGAGTGGATCAGCCGACTCGGATTTCTCTCTCAGAGCAGGCCAACTGAGCCGTCGACCGGACCGGAGCGAACGAGCGCGGGACCACCGGCTCAACTGCGAGCTGGCGCGACGAGTCGGGCTTTGAGGCTGGGTCGGGCCTGATTCGGGCTGGGTTGGATTTTGAACTGAGTCGGGGAGGCAAGAGGTGATGAGGCGGGTGGGGTCGGAAGAGGCAGGAGCGGCGGGGAAGAGTTTGGGTAAATGGAGGAGCTTCGTACGAAACATTTAATTGGGTGAAATTATGAGGTGCCAGGTGGGGTTTATGTAGTTGAGAAGTGGTTTCGATTCTGTGGGCAAGGGGGAGAGATTTGTAACTAGTTTGTAGAGCGAAGCTGTGGGGAGAGTTGATGGTTGTAGTGTATAAGGCTTGTTGGTTTTGACGGTGGTGCACGCTGCGGAGCACATGAGTCGGAGGAGGTAGGAAGGAAGGATATTAGATGGAGATATTTGGAATTTCTGAGGGGAGATAATAATTTTATGTTGACCAGTGACTCCTGCAATTGGTAGTTTGGTACCAGTGACTCCTGAACGAGTATCCTCTGCATTAACTCAAAAAGAAATCTTTTGGGTTAATGAATCTAAACCGTCTGATTTTAAACGGAGCCAATCCGGCATCTGACTATAACTTAGGAGGATTTTCAATCTTCGTACGGATCTAGTCTGCACGAATCGTAAGACAGATCGGATAGTCGAAATTCATTAACTTAAAAGATTCCCTTTTGAGTTAATGCAGAGGATACGAATTCGTGACTCCTTCAATTGGTAAAGTTGAAGGCACGTGATATGTGTGCGACGGGTGAGAATGAGGTCATCAATTATATTACAGGTTATTATGTTTATGTCTGAGTGAGATAAATGAATGATTAAATAAAATTTTCTCAACATTTACTTTTCTTCATATAAACTACAAAATATATCTTAATCACTTTTTCAACATTTAAATTTAATTAAATATCATGGCTATACATACTAACAGAGACGTATTTAAGTAGATGAAATGGGGATTAACTTACCTCTACTTTTTTATTTATTTATTTATGTATGATTTTCTATATAATTTACTTTTTTATTTATTTATTTATGTATGATTTTCTATATAATTTAGAATAAAATGTCATGGTAGCATGGTACTATAAAATTAACTTTCTATTTTTTACGAAATTTTTTTATATGATTGACCTCCATGTATTTGGATACTAAAGCTCTATACTAACGCTCCAATATGCACTCAAGTAGTAAATGACTAAGGATACTGGTGCATTAAGAAAACCAATGTTTGGTTCTGAAATTTTGAGGGCTTCATACCATCACAACTTCTCAATTCAAAGAATTACGTCATCATGCACCACTTGAGTGCATATTGGAGCGTTAAACTGAACAATGGCGAATTTATTCGGAAGGTATTCGAGATAAGCAAAAGCAAGGTAGAAGGGAATAATCCAACAAGATTCAGCGAGGCAAGAAAATAAAATAATTCGAGTAGGTGTCACATGTGCCGCGCGGAGGCGTGTCGTACCTGGTTTTGATTCTGATCCGTGTCTGGGGCTCTTTTTCCATAATTTTTTTTTTTCTGAACCTCTGTTTGTGAACCATGCTGACATGTTGCTTGTTTTAAATTTGGGCTTATTCTTATTGGACCAGATTTTGGATCCTGATTTGTGCCTTGTTCCTTCATGTCTGGGCTAAGGTGTGCTAAATCTGTTAATTTCTTTTGGGGGAAAACAGTGGGATCATGATGCCAATTGTTTTTTTGCTAAAATTAAAAAAAATAAAAATTAGGTTGGAATGATGTCAGAACCCATCTGGAACATATTTTCATTTACATTAATGTGCTTTGGCCTGGAGTTTTGATCTGAACAAAATTTTCAGTTTTGTTTGTGCTGAAAGATAATTATTCAGATCGTCTTTTGTAATATATTATTCCAACGCATGGTTTCATGCAAAAATTAATAGACATATATATAGCGGTCTGCATGATCTGCTCGTCCATCCTTTCTTTAATAGACGAACAAATACATAAATAATGGGAAACAAATCTGCTGAAATTTTCACTGGTGAACAGTGTTTTTGAAATTTCTGCTTTTCTGAATTCAGCCGTCAAGCTGTTTTTAGATGCGTGCACAGAAAAATCAATTGTTTCGAGATACGTGCATAGAAAAAGTTGGACGGCTGGATTCGGAATTTCAGAGATTTTAGAAACATTGTTCACGGATGATGGATTTCAACAGATTTTAATTCTAAATAATGATACCTTTGTTCAAATAGCAAGTATGATCATGCAGAACAAATATTAAGTTGGTACATGGAAATCTAAAACCGGGAAGCGCATAGGATTATGAATAATAAATCACTGCAATTTGACCTGAATACTAACAAGTTATGCACATATTTTTTCTTAGATTTTTATCTTATTTTTTTAACGTTTTTTCTAATAAAGAATCCTACCTAACTAGCCGACATTTTATTAATATTCAACATAAAATAAAAAATATCAAATGTACTCAGGTTTTCTGGATTTTTTTAAAAATGTCCAAAACGGCCAAAAAATGGCTGGTTTTAGGACCGGCCATTTTTTGGCCGGTGGGTATATTTTGTTTTCCTATAAAAATTCTGTTTCTCTCTCTCGTCCCTCTCATAACTCACTCAAACTCACCAGAAGAGAAATAGAGAAAAAGAAGGCGATTTCTGAGGCAAAAAGGGCGATTTTGTAGGCGATTTTCATGTAGGTCTGAGGCATCAAGGAAATACCATACACAGCTCATGTTGGGTTTTATGGTACTTAAGGCAGCGGAATTTCAAAATTTTTGACAAGAAAAGTACCAAAAGAGATCATCATGTGTGATTGAAATCAAACCAAAATCAATTTTCAAATCATTAAACATCATACATTTAGTTCTTGTCTCCAAACAAGAAAGGAAGGTATTTGAGATGTAGGGTTGTAGCCTCCACCTCCTTGTTGATGCTAATGGTGGTTGATGCCTTGCAGCGCCTTGGTGGTTGATGTGTGCGTGACCTAGAATGTCTTGCACCAAGATGAGACTCCAAAGTAGAAGTCCTCCACGGTATCCACCAAGAAATTAATCAGAAACCAAATATTTCTCTTGCTAGCGAGTACTAACTTGGTTGCTCCTTAATCTCTATCATTCAAAAGAACTAGATCTTGATCTTTTAGGGTTTATGGTTTCTCAACACATGAGATATGAAACAAGAGAGAAAGAGAGAGTTCTTGGCAGAATATTTTCTCTAAAAACGAAATCACACTCAAAAGGAATGAGAGGGAAAGTATATATAGCAAATGAGGAATGTGAATTCAGTTTCCAAAACTAACCTCACGTTCTCCCACGTTTTTTATCATGATCTAATTCGAATTTGGCTTCCCTCCAGAAGACAAAGTTCTAGATCTTTCTCTTACCTTTCCAGAAAGATATAGAACTCCCAAAACCGACTTCAGATGAGGGAGATATGATCAAAATAAGAAACGTGTGCGGCAGTTTTCAGAACATGGCGGTCCAGAATAACCGCCACGTTCTACCACGTTTTTTACCACGATTTAATTCGATTTTGGCTTTCCTCCAGAGAGGCAAAGTTCTAGATCTTTCTCTTACCTTTCCAGAAAGATATAGAACACTCAAAACTGACTTTGTATGAGAGATATATGGTCAAAATAAGAAACACTGGGCAGCAGTTTTCAGAAAACGTGGTAGTTATTAAGAAAACAATTCACAAACATGAGCCACAATTAACAACAGCCATTGGACTTTGTTTATTAGGCCAAATATAATTAATCTAATTAATTGTAGTATCATATAATTATTCCAAATAACTATATTTCTCATGTTCTGATCGAGAAACCAATTTATTTATCATGTCATACATGTCAAATAAATTATGGAGCATTTCTAATTAACTTCTTATTGGTGTGACCCTGTGGGATCTATGTCAAATGGCAATGGAATCTGAAACTCCTTTCGTTCCATAAATTACAAGCGACACCTAGCAATATGCATTGTAATTATCCAAATAACATGGATGATAAGTACCATACTGTATCACGATCCTTAAGCAATAAATTGCCTCATGTCAATTCCATGTCTCATGATATCATGAATAAA
Source organism: Carex littledalei (assembly GCA_011114355.1). Classification (NCBI taxonomy): domain Eukaryota; kingdom Viridiplantae; phylum Streptophyta; class Magnoliopsida; order Poales; family Cyperaceae; genus Carex; species Carex littledalei. The sequence goes on along the minus strand of CM022106.1, from coordinate 3,308,933 downwards.
TCCAAGGTAGGAATGTGTCATCCTTGCAGATTTATTCTTCTCTTGATTTCAAAATAATTTAGTATTATGATTAACTTCTTAATCATAAATGTGCATATACTTGTATTATTTCATCAAGAGGCCCAGAGATATCATCACTCACCGAGATGAGGGACATTGATATTCTTGATAATTACTATCCCTCCACATGAGAGATACATACTGAGATAGAATCTGTATAACTGCCAGTTACTGACAGCATTGGATAATACCTACGAATATGTATTCTCATGTGAGAGAAACAATCATCTCATACCTTAGAATTCAAGACACAAATAAAACATTAATGACACAAACACAATCCATATTAAATGTTTTATTTTGGTCACGTCCAATCCCCTGATCTCCATCAGGTATCCATTTGATTAGATTGACAACCCCTTGTCATATGATCTGCAGAACATGATCATCATCTAATCCAAATGCTAATCTTATGCTGGTAATTAATGTTCCTTGTTAATTACCAAGACTAGGGACACTTTAGAGTATTTATTAACTCCTGTATAGAGTTCCACAATTCCAAGTCCTCAACCTGAATGATCTATAAGTAATAAAATACTCAAGGAACAAAATGATAAACATATCATCCAATTACATGAACAAAACTTAGAAAACAATCATCCTATGATTGGCTTCTAGATCACAACACTAACAGCTCACGGCATCAATCATTGCCGATATCATTGAGACCACCATTAAAGATGACCCCTATATTAGCATCTAGGGGGTGGTAAACTGTGTGAGGATTAAGGACCTACTTGTCAATTTTGAAAGTATTTGGACTGTGGTGTTTGTTCCTTATTGCAATATGGACGAATGACCTACTTGTCATTTTCCTAGAATTCTTACTAGCAAGGCCTAGATTAGGGTTGGGAGAAGAAAACACCCGTCGTGTAATGACCATGGACGAAATGCAAGGTAGGAAAAAATGGCATTAGGCTCGCCGTTCCACTTCCGACAGAAATAGAAAAGGTATGTAACTTTCATCAAAAATTATATTTCATTCCAATTTTGACTAGCTTACTAAGTAACAAATACAATGCAGAAGCCAAAAATGCAGCAAATGAAGCAGAAAATGAGCGAGTTATCGCAGAGGCATCTGGGACACAAGGGTCACGGCGAAGCACAGCTACAAGTCGTTTATACGCATCTGCTATGTATGCAGAGACAAATGGGAGAGACATTTGTCCTGGGAGGAGAGGCGGTTGATGTGCAAGGAGAGCAATCTGGTAGCCAACCAAGGAGGTCAACTGGTAGGCGTACAAGGGTATCTGGTAGTCAAGCAGAGGCATCTGGAAGCCAAGCAGGGGCATCTGGTAGGCCATCTTCTAGAAATGGTCGATGGTTCGAATTTAATTTAGGCGTAGTGGGTGATTTTAATTAAGTTGTATGCATGTTGTGAACTTATTTAATTAGATACAGCTTTGAGAACTATTTTATTTGTAATTTGTGTGAACTTTATTTGTATGGTTCGAACTACTTTATGTAATGAGTAAGTTAAATGTTAGTTTTTATAACTTTACTGCTTTTTTCCGTATTCAAAAATTAATTATGAATTTTTTAATAGATGAACTTCCAAAATACACGGATTTTTAATCCAACCGGTCATTTTTGGCCGATTTGGGCATTTTTAAAAAACCCAGCTAAGCTGGATAAAATTAATATTTTATAATTAATTTTGGATATTAATAAAAATGCCGGTAGTTCTAGTTCACTCCAGAAAATGATGGTACCTATTATAAGCACTATATTTGGGCATGCATTGAGGTGGTCAAAAACCCTTCGCCATTCCAAGTGGCATAGAGAATGGACCATTTATTAGATTACATCCATTTTGTTTGTTATACAATAATAAGTTATCTTATTTGGTACTTTTTTCAAAAATTGACACGCTAGGACTAAAAAAGGTCAATGTTCGGTCAAATTGGAGTAAATGATGCTTGCAAGCAAATCAAAGTAGCTCTAATTAATTAGCCATTAAACATCCAGCAACCCAGTCTAATTGTTAAAAGATAAGAGATGGTCTACTTGGTACCAGAAACTGGTATGATCCGATACCACTCTTAATTTCCATTTTACAACTAATTTGGAATTGAATTTAGCATCGAAGTACTTGACCACTTATACCCAGAAGCAAATATATTCTCACAAATACTAAGGCACCAAACATATATAATTTTCAGTGTTTGATAACAACTAATTTTTAAATGCAGTCATTAAAAACAAACATACCCTTGGAAAAATTTACATCGCCACGGTATCCTTATCTGAAGAACTAGGTTGACCCTCATACTCCAACTTAACCCGCAAATTTGCACAAACAACCCTGAACTTCAACCTTATATTCTCCAACATCTGTTGCACATCCTCATTTTCAGGCTCCATTAAGGGATAACTATCTATCAGCTTCTCCAATTGTTCAATATTCTTTCTAACCCTAGATGTGAAAGCCTCAGGATCAATTTGTATGACAGAATTCCATACATCAATACAACCTTCATAAAACCCTAGTTCCTCTCCTACTTGAAAACCAGTGTTTAAGCCAACCTCTCTTCCTTCTTCCTTACCAGAAACCAAACCATCCCTGTATCCATCTTTGAAACCTTCTTGGTATTGCGATTCGTCTAAAAGAACTGATTCTTCTAGAAAGTCGCCAAGGTTACTAGATGTTGAATCCATTGAACTTAAAAAAATAGGGGATATGTTTTGCAAAGGTTAGCCTGCATAAAAAAGAAAGAAATAGATTATAATTATTATGGGCGGTATACCATTGACAAAGGAATAATTTGACAACCATGACAACGGAAACTAAAAATGATATCTTTGAAATCCGACAAGTAAAATGTAATCTATATTTTATACATATCATACACATACAAATTGATGAAATTTTATGCAAGTTTCACTGTTCATCAAATGAATGACATTTACAATTATTTAAAGGTATTTGATGGAACATCACATGATATTTGAATTGCATGAAAATTAATATACAACCATTCTAATAAAACATGTATATAATTTTTGTCTATTTTGAAAAAAAAAAATTGGCATAATTTGAGAAAGCATTGCTAAGGGTTCACGGATTACTGTCCGGAAAGTGGCTGTGTTGATTAAATTCATCAATGTACATTTTTTTGCTGTTATTCCGTCATTGTGCATCAGGTTGGGTTTCTTTAAAGAACTTTACTGAGAGAGTATTTGAAACAACATGTACTGGTACCATCTGGTAAAGCAGTGTACCAGCCATGGTTCCATGGATAATTTCTGATACAATGACCTAATTCCAGATCTTCTTCCATTTTTCCTTTACCTTGTATGAAACAATTAATTTGGAATCAAACACAAAATAAGTTTAGATTCCTCAATAATAATGCAATGAAATTTTCCTTTTAGCCCCTTTGCGAATGGTAATCATTTAATTTGTGGAAGTTATATATCATAAGAAATAAAAGCATAAAACCAGAGAAGAATGATAGAGACATATGACAAATCAACATTCTTAATTGTTAATAATAAAAATTAATTAATATATAAACGCTGGCTAGTTAAAACAAAATCTAGTTTTAACCTCTCAAGATCTAGCACAATACAGCTTACTTCTCAAAATAATAGATCATTAGTCGTAGTTTCCTTTAGTACAAAATAGCAAACAAGATACAATTTCTCGATTTAATCCGTTGGTAAATCCAAAGCATTATTTCAGGCATTAAATCGAGAAAATAACTGACGTAATCTCGATTTTTAAGTATATCTTAAATTAATTGTGTGAAAGAGAGAGAGAAGAGACCCGCTGTCAACCTTAAAAACAATTAAAAAAAAAAAATTAAGAGGGAGACCTCACGATCTTCTGAGATCAAGGAAGGAATCTTGATATCAATGATGATTTTCGAGCTAGCGAGAGCGAAAAAGAGACGGCGGTGGGATATCAGAAGGATCTTGTGAATTGCATCTATCGGAGAGAAAAACGGACGGTCTAGATCATCCAGCCTCTCTCCATTTGATCAAACTTTTATTCGACATCTCCAGTTTGTAATTAAAATGGACATCTAAAGGACGGACCACTTAATTTTGCGCCTCCGACCATTGACGGGTTCGGATCCTCTGAAGTAAAATTTTGAGTTCAGATCGGGACCGTCTGATCAGAATCCTGATCAATCCGGTCCGAGATGGAATGCACGGGGTTTCTTTAACATTGACGTGCTAAAATAGATCGGACGACCCGGATATAAACTCAAAATTTGAGTTAACTCAGGTGATATGAATTCACCATGGACACCCTTCTGTTTCTCTAAAACAGTGGCGCTTCTTTCTTTTCTCTAATAAAAACCTCAGAATCGTCGCCTCGGCTGTTCAAGCTACAATAGCTTCATCACTTCATGCTTCTAACCGATTTTTGCAATGACTTCTTCTCGGGTAAGTAGTATCCTTCAAATCGTTTGTCGTTCTTCATTAAGTAATAACAGATGGGTAGATTATTTGTTGTTCTTGTTTGTCATAACTCAGCTTGATCTTTTTGTTTTATGAGGAGAACAATACACATCAATTAGAAATTAGTTGAGGTACAAAACTTCATTAGTTGCTCAAGGTGAGGTGATTAAATTCTCATTGCCTGATTAGTGGCTTATCTTTGGTTAGTAGTATAAAGTGTACCAGCTTCAATTTTCTACAAGTGCTTGCAATGGAGCCCCTAAATTATACATATAGTTCAGAATTCCTTTTTATGTGGGAATAATTCAAAAAGTAGTTCCCTGATATAATTAGTCTGTAAGACCTTATTATTTTTTTTATAAGAAAGGAACTAATTAAGATTATGCAATGACAACACTGACTATAATACTAATAAAACATGATCCTATTTTCTAAACAATGTATCAAGAAAAGTAGATTAAATCAGTTTCTTGAACTGAACTAATGTTATAAATACTCTTTTAAATTTCTTTCCTTGGGAGATTTTTTTTTTCTTTTGCAAATGCTTGAAATGCACGTCTATATTGGAATTTATCATTATGAAGAGGCTCAATTTGCAAACTTCTCTAAGGTTAAATCTACTTGCAATTTCTTAGGTGATGATGGGAACTTTAGTTCCACTTGAGAGTATTCATGCTACAAGTTGTTCACTACCAAATATCCCTTTATTTGAAGGAGATAATGTAATTGGGCGTAACGATCTCAAAATCACTGATAAAAGAGTTAGCCGCAAGCATATCAGCTTGAAAGCATCTGCCAATGAGGGCATTGAAGTCTTTGTGGTGAGTTTAGTGTTGATTTTTTTTTGTTTTATCTAATTGATTTTTGTTAAAAAAACACACACAAATAAAATTGTTGTAATATGGTAAGGTTTGCCACCTGAGGCTTTAATTTGGGACTATTTCATGTGTGTGTACAGCCCTACAAACAAAATACTAAACTTATTAAAAAAATGGGAAAAGTCTCATATGCTTTTTTAAACCATAATACCTTTCACATATGCCCCGCCTCTACAGATTTCAACAATTTTTAATTTAAGATAAACAATAATGAAAGAAGGTAGTTACTAATTTTCTTCTTTTTTTGTACGGGCAGACATGATATTTCTCATTTTCAAGCTAAGTGTTATACTTTCATCTTCACTGGCTCACAGTTGTCCCAGCAATATTGAAGTAATCAAAATTTGGTATTTTACCTTTGTTATGCATGTTTCTATGTTCTAGGAAGGGCCAAATCCGATTATTGTGAGTTCGCAGGGGCAGAGGAGGAAAATTTGTTCAAATGATAAAGTTTTCATAAAGGATGGAGATATAGTTGAATTAATACCAAGTACCCATTTGTTCAAATACATGGCAATTGGCAATGATAACTCCTTTCAAACCACTCAGAAAAGCACAAATTCATCCAAAAGGGAAAAAAGGCACAGCGAAGAGAGAGAAAGCTCGGTTGCCAAGAGGAATAAACAAATACTTCTAGACGAAGCTCTTGCGAGGGACTTACAACAAGCGGAGGATGACAGCATTCTAGAAGGTTCTTTTGAGAAAAAGGAGGCATTGCATAATTTTAGGGTTTCTGAGGAAACAATTTCAGACACATTCAGGCTCATGCGAGTCCAAGGCCTCCCTTCCTGGTCTAATTCCAATTCTGTTACTATTCAAGATGTTATTCAGGTATACAGATCTTCTTAGCTTAATGAGCATTTTCCATATTTTATGTTTTAATCTTACTGGTAAATGTTTCCAATTTTACCCCCTATCTTAAATCCCATCCCTTAAATGGATACAAGATCTACCTAAGTTATACTCCAAGCCTGGTCTTAAGCATTTGATCAGTTCATATTAAAAATTCTTGGCCTTTTTTGTATTTCTGCAGTTCTGTTTTTTTGTCTGTGCCTGGCAACTGTTGCAGGCTTTAGATTTTGGTACTGTTTATCAATTTTACTGAATTGCATGTTATAAAATACAGGGGGATGTGCTTGTTGCAATCCTCTCAAATTACATGGTCGACATTGATTGGCTTCTGTCTGGTATCTTTCTTGAGCTCCCAAATTTTTTTGTGTTTCCTATTATCATTTTAGATTTGGGCATAGATGCACTTGACAATGGATTTATTTGGTAAATTGTGTAATATATGTTTGCAGCATGTCCTAATTTGAAGAAGATACCACATGTTCTTGTTGCACATGGAGAAAGTGGTGCTGCATTTGATCATCTACTGGTATTTCATTTTGTAATTAACACTCTTTGATACGATGGTATTGCAATTTGGGTGTCTTATGCACACTTATTTCTTAGGGATGTACCGTGCAAAATATCAACTGCCACATATCCCTATAAACTGTAATTACACATACACCTCAGGCAAAATCTAGACTGTTACTTGTTAATATTTTTGAAAAACATGGGAATAGTGTTTTGCTTAAGAAGTATTTGAAAAAACTTAGGAGTCTAGTGTAAATAATTTCTGCTTTCTATTCTTTTGGGAGTATGTTAGAGTTTTCTTTAATAAAAAGGTAAATGGTGTTTTTTGGGTTTCTGGGCCAGATGTGTAAGGTTTCCTAAATATCATTGCAAATAGCGTGTATTGGTGAAATTTCCAATGTGGTGTAAATATGACACCATATGATAAGATACTTTCCATTTTGTAGGATAAATGCATTTATCTTTGATTTGAAGAAAAATTGTTAAGATCTTCCTTGTCCTTATATTAAGAGTTAAGAAGATTTGTTAATTGAATTCTGCTCCTCTGTTATGAAATTAAAAGTAGTTACAAGAAATGTTCTGTCTTTAGATTGGTTCAGATAACTTAGCCACCGTTGTCCAAAAAGCAAGATAAAAAGCATAAGATGTTATCTCACTGCTCATCAGAACACAAACAAACCAGTGAAAATTGGAATTTAGAATAAAAAATTTCTTGTTCGTTGATTTCTCTCTCTGTTTTTTTTTTCTGAATTGACAATATATGACAGAAAAATAAGCTTGGAAATTGGGTCTTCCACAAGCCTCCTCTCCCCATATCATATGGAACCCACCATTCAAAGGCGATGTTTCTCGTATATCCCACAGGAATACGAATTATTGTTCACACTGCCAATCTAATACATGTGGATTGGAATAACAAAACTCAAGGGTTGTGGATGCAAGATTTCCCATGGAAAGATGCAAGTACACTAACTGGTAATAATAGGTCTCCTTTTGAAAATGACCTTGTGGATTATCTAGCTGCACTGAAGGTCTGTCTTATTTACCTTTTCTTCTTAAAATAATTATAAAGGGAATGAGGAAAATCTAGAATCTACTTGTTCTATGCGCAGTTACCCGAGTTGCGTGTAAGTCTACCATCTATTGGCAATGTCTCAATAAATGCTGCATTCTTTCGCAAGTTTGATTACAGCAGAGCAAAGGTACAAGATTCTATGCATTTAAGGGGTTATCTTTAAATATTGTTCATAGACAAGTTTTTATTTCTGTATCTTTCCTACTTTTAACAGGTTAGGCTGATAGCATCTGTTCCAGGGTACCACAATGGATCGAGTCTGACAAAGTGGGGCCACATGAAGTTAAGGAGTATACTTGAAAGTTGCAAATTTAGCAAAGAATTTTGTAAATCACCTTTGATTTACCAGGTAATTATCTATTAGCTTCTTAATTTTTGTATATTTTTTTAATTGTTCCTGGCAACCAACCATTCCCTAGCATATCAGAAAAATAGATGTGACAAAATTAGTGAATGATCAAATGACAACTCCTTTGTGTGACACATCATAACAACTTTTTATATTAATAACTCAATTTTCCAATTCTAAATGATAGACCTGAAAATTGATCTTCTAATATGTTGAGAGTAATATTTGTTCACTGAGAACTATAAAATTGGAGTTCGTTTATTACATGAATAAGAGGTCAAAATAATGAATGCCAGAATTAATTACAACCTGCCATTGATTTCTCGATTGATCAACTAAACGAACTCGCAAGTTTCATAGTTTTAGATGCCTATGCATTGCTCCTATAATGCAATAAGATCAAGGGGTCAGCTTAACCAATTGAAACCTAAAAAATTATTAAGGCAACAATATTGTTGTCATCAAACAAAGTTGTAATCGAATCCCTCGAATCCAAGACTAGTGCTGAAAAATGAATAATTGGGCCTTATTGCAAAGATACTTTGCACCTAGTGCAATACTCTCAACATGCTTTTAGTTGGACCTTATACTGTTAGGAAATTGGCTGCTTTACCCTTAGTGCAATATTTCCAATATACTGTTAATTCAGACTTCTCAATGTGACACAAAAAAAAAAAATTTCATAATGATTATGACATATTTCATGAGAAGAAAGAATTCGATAATAATTTATTGCACAGATAATAGGAAGAAAAGAAATTTGTCCTAGAAAACGATAATTCAAATAACCTAAAGAATACTTTGTTGGATTCCTCTTTAGTTATTTTAAAATGAGTTATGTTGATAATATGGGACTTATGTATCCTTTTCCATTTCTTAACCATGAAAACCTTATTAAATATAGTGTTTCTATTTAGTTTTCCTCTCTTGGCTCATTGGATGAGAAATGGATGAACGAATTTGGATCGTCTCTCTCAGCCGGTAAAACTGATGATGGGTTCCCTCTCGGAAATGGCAAGCCCCTTGTTATTTTTCCTACAGTGGAGGATGTTAGATGCTCCCTTGAGGTATTCACTAATATAAAGGCATACACTATAACCGGTATATGATTTGTAATAATTATGTATGAAATATTATTTTGAAGGGATATGCAGCAGGTGGTGCAATTCCAAGTCCTCAGAAAAATGTGGAGAAAGATTTCTTAAGGAAATATTGGGCCAGATGGAAAGCTGATCATGTTGGCCGCTGGTATGTTATTTACTTGAATTACTGTTACACATACATAATCTTAAGGTGCATTCCCATGATGTAATTGTCATTTTCAATGTTATCTTATATTGACAGCCGTGCAATGCCGCATATAAAGACATATACAAGATACAATGGTCAAGATATTGCGTAAGGAGTTATTTTGAATAATACCTGTATTCTGATTTCTTTGTATTTGGACAATTTTGAAGCCTTGAAAGATTGAGTTCGTGAAATTTGTTTTCATTGTAAATTAACATACTGCAGATGGTTTCTTCTAACTTCAGCAAATTTAAGTAAGGCTGCCTGGGGTGCTTTGCAGAAAAATAATACCCAACTTATGATACGTTCTTATGAGGTAAACGTATTCATGTTTATTTTCTCTCTTTCTGTAAGCAACATGTAATGTTAAAGTTCACAGTTGACGGCCCTAGAATGATGAACACGAGCTATCAATATAAAACACTAATGTCACATTTCTTTCCCTATTTGCTTATTCTTACTCTTTAACTCATGCAAGTTGATGTAATCTTGTTATAGTTGGGTGTGCTATTCTTGCCCTCTATGTTACTCCACGAATCCAGCTTCTCATGCACGAGTACCAGTGTTGTACCAGTAAGTTTAAAAATTTACACTTTAACATAGTTTGTTGTCATTTTTATGCTCACTTGCTAAGTTACTTTATTGAAGACTGTTAGCAAGTCATCAAGTCATGTCGAAAACCCAAAGGCAAAATTGGTTAGTCTATGTTGGAACAAAGAAAGAGAATCCAATTCCTCGTCAGAAATTGTCAGATTGCCTATACCATATCAACTCCCTCCACCGACATACACCTCAGAAGGTTTTTTTTTTATATTTCTTCATTTATTGTTTCTCTAGATTACTAATATGATCACTGGTTGCCTTTATATCTGCTCAGTGTACCTTTTGCCACTATAAGGGGTTTTAGACCTATCATGCCACCTTTATCGGAATTCCTTTAAACATCATTACTCATTACCAATGGTTGGCTATCAAATTGGGAATATGCATTAAATAGGCTGTGTCCAGAATTTGGCCCAGGTGGATCTGCTGGCCATATATGAGCCTATTTGTGATTACTCATTTTCTATGCAATTTGAGTGAAACACAATTTTGTGATGCTTTCAGATATTCCATGGTCATGGGACAGGAGATATACGAAGAAGGATGTGTATGGTCAAACCTGGCCCCACCATGTGTAGACAAATGGTGATTCTTAAAATTTGTGATATGAATGCATCTGTTTACATAGGGATTTTTTTTTTTTTTAACATGAGTTCATGATTTAGAATGAAGTAATATGAAATGCAGGTTACTTTTAGAAACTATTTTAGTTCATCATGATAGTAGCATTCAACGAGAGGTGGAAAGTTTGCTTAATCTATTAGCTTTTCACTTTATTCTTTTAAAACAGCCTTCAATGACTGGATCTACATAGCAAAGATGAGATATGAGATTCTTAATAGAGTGAGACTACGGTGCTATGCATAGCACGGATTGGGTCTGTGCTACGGCTCAAAATTTGACTTTTCAAAATCCTAACGGTCGATCCGAACAGTTCAACATAATTATAAAATGAATATGTACGTGCAAACCAAATTTTACATTTTTTCGATTTTTTTTACTATTTTTTTAGATAGGCTGTTTTTGGATGGTCCATAATGTTCAGATCAAGTGATTTTCGAAAAATAGTAAAAAATTCGAAAAAATGTAAAATTTGGTTTGCAAGTACATATTCATTTTATAATCATGTTGAACGGTTCGGATCGACCGTTAGAATTTTGAAAAGTCAAATTTTGAGCCGTAGCACGGACCCAAACGGTGCTATGCATAGCACCGTAGTCTCACTCTTCTTAATATTATCTACAAGATTGTCCAAAGTAAAAAAAAAAGAAATTAACTAATCTTTCATGGATAATTCTTTATAAGACAAAGTTAACCATGGTGATGTTTGATTGAGAATCGATAATGGCTACAAATATGTAGTCCTTGCTCAACTCCTCACTCTTTTCGTACCGTGTTAATATAGTCAAGATGTGCTATCTGCTTTTATTACCTTTTGAAACTAGTATAAAACTATAATTTAGAGGTCATACCTTTTTCACTGAATGTCTAAAACTGCATGAAACAAATTATTGGAGTTATTCCAATATTTCACTACCTTTTAAGGCTTAAATGCTCTCTTTTTTTTTTTTTCCAATTGCAATAACATATTCACATGTCCCTTCTCTCTCTCTATGGTTAATTTCCAAAGCTTGCTTTCTTGACTACTGTTTCATTTTTCCAAAACTAGATTTGCATTGATGGATAACACTTCTCTAACTATTCAATGTTAATTTTTGCCTCTACGATACAGGTATGATTGCATGTTAATAAAAAAATTATCTATAAATTTAGTTTTCTAATTTGAATGAATAGTGTTTGATTATTTACCAGAAAGAGGAGGAAAATTGAGGTCATGGTTGCTTAATTAAGAGTTAAACTCTTACAAAAAAAAGAGCTAAACTGATTTTGAATATTTTCTTAAGTAAAAAAAAAATAAGTTAAACTCAATTGAGGTCATGGTTGTTCGAGTTGCATATTTTTTTTAATATTATTCACCTTTTAATTTAGCAGGATTTTTGTAATCGACCCGATACATATAAGAGTTAAAACTCTAATTAAAGCTTTTCATTTCTATTCGATACAAATATTATTATTATAATTTGAGATTGATTAAATAATTGTATTATTGTCTTTATTGCCGACATTTTTATTAATATCGAAGTTTAATACAAATTATTAATTATGCCGAGATTTCCAAACTTTTGCTAAAAATATCCAAGCCGGCCAGAAAATGGCCGGCTTACTCCATTTTTTTTTTTTTTTTAAGAGACACTATGAAGATCAAAATATTGAAATCTAACTCTAAAAATTTGAAATTTTTGTTTAAATTATTTGTTATATTACTTCTTTTGATGTATAATTAGCATATTTATACTAAAATACGCTAGATTACTTGAAATTATGTTGAATTACACTATATTACAATAAATTTTGTTCAATTATACTAAATTACGTTAAATTACAATAACTTCGCTAAACTACACAAAATTACGCTATAGTAGACTGATTTTACTCATCTTTCATGAATCATACAAAATAGTAAAAAAAATTCAAAAATAGTAAAAATTGGTATTCTACAAGTTTATTATGTAACTAATTTACTGAGCTACTTGGATTGAATAATAGAAATGAAAATATTAATCGGAAACTTCAACTCAAGTTTTGAGGCTCTTCCCTTTGTTTTTTGGCGATTCTAAATTTTGAAATCCGGCATCATTGGCACGAACGCATGCGCATTTTCGCAAGCTTTCCGAAAAGTGGTCATTTGCTGAAATCGGACACTCGAGCGCCATTTTATGACCGTTTGAAGTTTCATCGTCGTTTTTCGCCTTTCCAGTGAAGATATCGTCCCTATTCATTTATAATTTGACGTAATTTACCGTATTTTTGCGTAATGTAACGTAATTTAGCGTAATTTAACATAATATAGTGTTATTCAACATAATTTCAAATAATCTAGCGTATTTTAGTATAAATATGCTAATTATATATCAAAAGAAGTAATATAACAAACAATTTAAACAAAAAAAATCAAATTTTCAGTGTTAGATTTCAATATTTTGATCTTCATAGTGTCTCTCTAAAAAAAAAAAAAAAAAATGGAGTAAGCCGGCCAGAAAATGGCCGGTTTACTGGGTACCTAAGCCGGCCATTTTCTGGCCGGTTTGGGTATTTTTCGATATTGGGTCTAATTCTGGACATAATTAATAATTTTTATTAAACTTTGGATATTAATAAAAATGTCGGTCTTTATTGATAGAAATCACAAGTTCTGCAATATACATGAGATCAGTATTTATAGATTTACAAATGATTGTAACTAGGGCTGCAAACGAACCCAGTTTGAGTTTGGATTGAATTAATTTCGAACGAACTCAATTTCGAATCGAATTTTTTACAAATTCAATTTTGAACTTTTACGAACTTTGTTACGACTTACGAGTTATGACTTATGGCTGGGCCATAGTTCGAAATTATAGCACTTCAATAAAAACTCAGGCATTCGGAATTCTAATTACACAGTACACCAAAGTTTATATCAAAGTTCATTACAAATACCAAAATTTATATCAAACACCAAAGTTTAGTACAATCAATCAAAGTTCAGTACAATCACAAAATCTAAAGTTTTCCAAATAGCCAACACGAGCAGCATCACCAAAGTTTTCAAATATCCAAAGTATTCAAAGTACAATTTAAATATCAATAAAAGTACAGAACAATTATCAAAGTCTTAGAATTATTACAAATCCAAATATTATCCTAAATAAAACATTAAAGTTCATTATCAGCGGAAATCAACGGTTCACGTTTGAGTTAATTTCGAACTAAGTTTGGTTTGCGAATCTATTTCGAATGAACTAGGTCCAATTTGAGTTTGGTTTGAATTAATTTCGAATTAAGTTTGGTTTGAATTGATTTTGAACGAACTCAATTTCGAATCAAACTTTTTACGAACTTTTTCGAATCAAACTCGAATCGAATTAAGAACTACGATTTTTTTTTGTGCAGCCCTAATTGTAACCGTTTGATAGAGTGATTGATTTGATAAAGGACCGGAGATGATATTGTGTTTGTGTAGGCCTAATTCATATAAAATGGGGACTTGGTAAGTCTCAAACTGGGCCTCAATATTCTATCTTACTTGCAAAATTTCATCTCAGAAGGAACGGCCCGGCCTTCTTTTATCATTACCCTCTGTTTAAACTTTAAAACAATAATAACAAATTATAAGCATGAAATTGGAGCAAAGTCAGGGTATGGGGTTGGTGAGCACAATTTCAAAAGCTTATCGGATTGTCTTTAAATATTTGACGAATCAAAACTGTTAAAATTTATCTAATTTATAAGCGATGCACACAAAATTTTTGAAAATTTTAAATTCATTTAGTACAAAGTTAAGTGGCAAAAAAAATGAATATTTTTTAAGTTGTTTTATGTATTCATTTTTCATAATTTTCTTTTTTACTTTTTTATCTTGTACATATTAAACGATATATACATGTATCATTCATGAAGTAGATAGATTTTAACGATTTGAATTCGTCATTTGAAACCAATTTAATAGACTTTTAGAGTTATGATCAACATTAATTATTAATTTATGAGATAATAAAACATGTGAATATAATAAGTCTTGAAGTCAATACGAAAAGAAAGTAAGAAAGCGAAAGCGATTAAAAGGGATCAGATGCAAATGAATCATATTCAATTTCAACAGTAGAAGATAGAAACGGTATGGGATCAGATGCAGATCAATGTTTTATGATTTTATGATGCGTTGTGCTCACGTCTCACCTTTAATTTGCGGGGCCTATTAATTTATTCTATTTTAGTGGTGCCCCAATCAAAGGTGCAATGAGATAAACACGAGTGAATATAATATTATGAATAAATGACTTATTATGATATAGTTTTTTCTTTATATAATTTAAAATAATTAACATATTAAGTATATTAAAATGACATAACTTATTTAGTTTGTTTAGTATAATATCTCGAAAAAATCAACAGTTTATATGTGATTAATTTGTTTGCTGATTGTTTTCACATTCTGATTTTAAACAACACTAATTCAAAATTTTATGATTGTTAAACATGGTGCATTATTTTATAAATATAACAAAATTAATGGTCCATGTTAATTATTTTGAAATTATTTTTTTATATGAAAACCAAAAATATTTATGATTATGAGGGAACACCACAAAAGCATGGACATTAATTACACAAAGTTAATTTTTCAAATATACAATCTTTGAAACAGGGATTCGATCTAGAGAAATATCCAAAATTTCCGGAGAAAAGAAATACATGATATTTTAAGTTACCAATAAGAAAAAAAAACTTAAATAAATTAGACTAAACTTGACAGCCAAGTTCACTATTATCTTGATAGACAAGGTCATAATAACACATAACAAAAATATGATTTTTTTCTTTCTGGACTAAACAAATAATTTAATCTCTTTAGTACAAGTTATTAAATTCACATCCCAATTTTAGGTATGGCTTAGTATCAAATCTGACTAAATTAAGATTAATATAGACAAGGCTACAGAGATAATTCATAACAGCTTGGATAATAATTATATTTGCACTGAGGACCCTATAATGTCTGTCAGTTCTGCATAATATATTACCTATTTATTTGTTATAATCATCTTCAGATGTCCATATGTTTGTTTACGAGTATTGAACTGGGTTCTAAATAGCGCGCTATAGCGTTTTCGGACCATAAAATCTATGGCGCTATTGGCACTACAGCACGCTATAGCGGCGCAATATGACAATAACGTCGTTTTTTTAATCGTTCCGCTATAACGCCAATAAACGCTATTTAAACCTTTGGTATTGCATAATTACCTGTAATGTTTCTCATCAACATTATTTAAGAATATTTTAGTTTAACTGTATTTTGATATTAATTGATAATATTTTTCTTTTCTTCAAAATAATCGTATGAACATTACAATATATTTTGATATATTGGATATTTATTTTTCTATATATTGGATATTTATTTTTCAATTAGGCAACAAATTTATTTGGTTATTTTAAGAATTCTGATTTGAGAACAAATTATAAATTATAATATATATTTAAGGTTCGAAAAATTATAAATTAGTGCATCATCCTAAATATATTTTTCTTAAAATAGACTTATATTTCTATATTTTTATCAGGAAAAATAAATAAATATACATAATATCAAACTAATGATGTCTCATTCTAATATTTAACTCTAAACATTTTGATTTCGTCAAACTGAAATTCTTTACCAATTTCTGTTGAACTTGGTTATGAGACTTCGCACCATATAATTATATAAAGACGTGTAAAAGCGTCAGCTTCATCTCTGAACGCGTATTCTCTGCATTAACTCAAAATAGAATTTTTTTTAGTTAATGAATCTCAACTGTCTAATTTTAAACGGAGCCAATTTGATTCCTGCCTATAACATAAGAGGCTTTCAATATTAGTGCGGATCTAGTCCGCACAAATTTTAAAACAGATGATCTTAATAAAGAGCCGCCTAAGTCGATTCATTACCTCAAAAGATTCCTTTTGAGTTAATGCAAAGGATACGAATTCCATCTCGGTAGCTCATGTTATCAAAAATTTCATGTGCACACTCAGGTGCATACGAAGTTTGCTTTTTAGTTCAAATATGTTGGATTTGTTGTCACACACGATTCTAGGTATAGATATAAGTTTATAAATGTCACTATGACTGCATTTAATATTGATAATGAAAAGAATCCTAAGTAACTCAAAAAGAATCCTAAGTAATTGATAGGCTTTCTTGACCGAGAATGTTCCATTTTTAGAGTAAGTGAAGATTAGAGTGTCCAATGCCGGTGCCGGGGCAGGCGTAACCGATTCCATTGTTGCTATTTGGAGAGCTCTACTAAATCCGAACAGGTTCTGTAATGCCTCAAAATTCCACGTGCGTGTAGACTGATCCAGGATTGATGCTACAGTGGTGCTTCGTTGGTGAGCCGTGTTCGCCCTGAATTGCTGCCACCCCGGAAACCAGGGTTGAGAGTAAAGGGGGATCTGCTCACCGCTGCCAATTTTCCAGACAACATACTGTGCCATTTGGGGTCTGAGGTCCATGAGCTGTTTCCACAATTTTGAGCATCTCTGCCTTCTCTGAGTGGTCCAGAAAGCCCCCGAGGGTAGTATTTCGCCTTGAGAGCTTGAGCCCACTGGGCATCTGCGGCCGCTACCAACTTCCAGATCGTTTTGAGCAGTAGTGCCTGGTTGGTCTCCCTGATGCTTCTGAGGCCCAGGCCCCCCATTTCCTTCGGTTTGGTTATCATATCCCAGGCCACGTACGCTATACTTCGCCTATCATGACACCCACCCCAAAAGAGAGGACCGAATGGTGAGCCGTAAAGTTGATCGGTCCGGCCCTCTGGTATTTGCCTCATCCGCACTTAGCGTTTCCCCAAAACCAGCAGTAAGCAATTTGAAGTACGAGGGGCGCCAGAACTCCGGCAGGTAATGTAGGACCCGTATGTACACCCGGAAAGGTATTGGCGTCGGATGCCATGCATGTCTGTAGTCCCATGGAAAGGTCGACAAGTGGTGGGTGTTTGCCTAGGCCAGCTGCTCAGCCAGCACACTGTCGCGTAGCAGCAGCTCTGGAAGTTCCACTATGTAGCTTGAACGAGATCGGCGCAGAGTTGGGTAGTCGAGACGGGATCCTCCGTACTGGTCAATTAGCCGGTTTATGAAGAAGATTGGGTCTCTGACGGAGGTTTGCGGACCAAAGATGACCAAGATGGAGTGGTCAGCCGAGTGCACCATCAGGTCATGGTGGCTGCCCAGTGGAAAGTACACCGAGGTTCGATTGGTACGCAGGCCCGCGAAAGGGTAATCACCGGCCATTAGGAAAGGTGGGAAGGGGAGGAGAGGGGGAGAGGTGAGAAGGGGAGGCGGTGAAAGGAAGGGGGGAGTTAGGGGAAGTTGGGCAATGGGAGATAGGGTGGAGGGTGGCGGAGGAAGGAATCGCCAAACATACTCACTCAGCCCTTACAAATTTCTGCCAAAAACACTTGACGCGTTACAAGTAGGAGATAGGGCGGAGTTGGGCAATGGGAGAAGGGGAGGAGAGGTGAGAAGGTGGTGATATATTGCGAAAGAAGTGAGCAAGTTTAATCTGGACTTCTTTAGAAATGAACCCGTTTGCATCCGCCTTTTGCATTGGTGCACTAGTACAAAAAACCCCTTCACCGACTGTTAAAAAACCCTTATACCGACTGTTATTCAGGCGTCGGTGATGGCGCCGTCAATATAGGTATATCATTACTGACGGGTAAATAACAGTCAGTGTAGGCAACCAACACCGACTGTTTTTTCAAAAAAACAGTCGGTGTAGGCACCCAACACCGACTGTTATTTTGAAAAAACAGTCGGTATAAGTCTTCAAAATAGTCGTAATTAGTCCTAAAAACAGACAGTGTTAATTCTAAAAACAGTCGTTGTTGATTTTATAACCGTCGGTGTTGATATACATGATTCTATTTGTATCGGGGCTAGCCTCTATATTTTTACTAGCAATATATTACTATTCGACATTCATTGAACAATTCCAAAAATCATCATTTTTTTGACAGAAACATTTTAAAGACCAACAGGCAAGTGTTCGCCCAAACATAACATATTTATCACAAAAGACCACACAATATAACAATATTTACATAACACAAATAAACAAAATATGCAACTGAATTACACAACAACCATTGTATTTCATGTAAATAGTTTAGAAGTCGTCCAAACACAGAAAAAAGATGAATTAGCAAGCACCACACAAATCAGCAAGCAACACAGTGTTGGTTTGCGTTGAATTAAACCTGTGGACAAAGGAAATCAGCAAGCATAATTAAGCCAAGTAGAAACCCTGTTGAAAATATTAGAAAATAAATTGAAAATAAATTGAAAATAAAGATTGACAATTTAGGTAATGCCAAGTAGACACCCTGTTGATGAAGTGTTCGTGGATATTTAAATTAGAGAACATCTTTGATGAACCTAGAATAATTCACAATGGAAGAACATTTAACCAAGTTCTCAACTAAAGATTTTAATGAGAAACAAGCTTTCTCTGCAAGATGAGAAAAGAAAAAGAAAATTATAGTAAAATATACAAATTTACCACTAGTTTTTTTGTGTCAATTTTGGTCTTGGCCAAATTTCTAGTATAACCATGGACTATGGACCCATATCCTAATCATCACTTAAGTGAAAGTCATTTTTTTTTCATTGATAGATACATTACCAATGTGACTCATTTTACATAACTATTAGCTATGATTTTCATCAGTTTTCGATGAAATAAGTAACAGCCAAGACCTAATAAATATGGATAGGTAAGTAGACCTAATTAATATGGATAGGTAAGTAAAAAGAACCAAAAGTTCCAAAGTATCCATTCTACGGATGCAACTTCTTTTGTTAGTTAATTTTAAATCAAATATCCTCTATCGTTTGATACAAAATATTACAAAAAAAAAAAATAAATAATAGTACAAATTGAAAATGTCAAATACCTTTAATGCAGCACGCTTGAAAGGAGTAGCACGGAGATATGCCTTGACTAACTTGTATGTAAAAATATCCAATGGAACTTGCCTCTGCTGATCTCTCAACCAAGGATGAGCTGTCATTGCATGGAAATTAATAAAATAAATATTGCCCACATTAACAAAATACAGTAATTCACATCAATGGTCCCCCAGAACTTAAGGAAGTTCCTTTCTGGTCCTAAACTAAAATTGATAGAGATGATGGCACATTACCTTTTAATGCAATAAAGTGTCAACAAGTTACACAATAATACAAAAGATGCAAAAACGAAAGCAATTAATAGTTGATACCGAAGGGAAGAAGTAAAGGAGCTCTGTACCAAGTACCCTGCTATACCAATTATTATCAATACCAATAAATGGAATTGAGAGAACAACCCAAAGAAACCCTCATCAAATAGCATCTGGTTCTCCTTAATTTTAGAGTAAATTACACAAATGTTCCTCAAAGTATCACTATTTTTCCATTTGTTCCTTAAAAAGTACCGTTTTAATCCCTAAAGTTTTCAATATGTGCCAAATTAATCGTGACTGACCAATATTTTACTTTTGAACCTTTGAGGAACGAAAAGTGAAAAAGGTGATACGAAAAGTGAAAGTGAAAATGGACCCATTTGACAAGTGATACTAACAAATGACCCATTTTACTTTTGCTACTTTTGCATGTTACATGTCTCTATAATTATTGACAAGTATTCTAGTAGTACTAATATAATGTTTATTTTCCTTTATTTTCCCAATATCCAACTGGTAGTCACTGCCAAAACAGTTACCCTAAGGTAAACTACAAATTCAACCGAATTTGTCTATGTTCCCAACTTAGGCCCAGTTAAGCTAATTATTTAACACCCCAACTATTATCCACAAAAGGACCTGACAAAGTACAGTTGATGTCTACTATACCAATGGCTTAATTATACCCTAATTCACTTGTAAAATCTATATCAACACCAAAATAGCTTAACATTTCTCGATGCATTAATCAAACATTTCTATAAGAAATTGAATAGCTCAGAAGCAACACTGTCTCAAATTTCCTCAATTTTCTCAAATGAGCGGGGCGAGGCAGTGACTCATAAAATTCAACCAAACTTGGTAAACGAGAAGGAGAGAGAGAGAGAGTACCCTGATTTTGTTGGCTGAGCGGGGTGAGGCAGCAAGGCGGGGTTTTTGCTCGGGTGCTTGGCGGCTCGGGTGCTCGGGGCGAGGCAGCAACCCTGTACCCTGATTTTGTTAGCTGAGCAGGGTGAGGCAGCAAGGCGGGGTTTTTGCTCGGGTGCTCGGCGGAGGCGGAGGCAGCAAGGCGGGGCGAGGCAGCAACCCTGTACCCTGAACCCGGCAGAGCGTAGCGAGGCAGTAAGGCGAGGTTTTTGCTCGGGTGCGAGGGTTTTTGCAAGGCGGGGCGAGGGTTGCTGATCGAAAGAGATAAAAGGGAAATGAAATTTTAGAAGAGGGAAATGAATTTTAGAAGGGAAATGAAATTTTACGCGGCTAATTGAAAGAGATAAAGCGGGAACGAAAATTTTCAGACTGACGGTTTCGGAAAAAAAAAAACAGTCGGTGAACGAACTAAAAAATCAGTTTGGAGCCAAAGAAAATTTCCAGAAGGTGACTGCTCAACACCGACTATTTTTTTTACAAAAACAGTCGGTATAGGGTATCACCAACACCGACTGTTTTTTAAAAAAACAGTCAGTGTTGGTGACTGCTCAACACCGACTGTTTTTTACAAAAAACAGTCGGTGTAGGGTATGAGCAACACCGACTGTTTTAAAAAAAAACAGTCAGTGTTGGTGACTGCTCAACACCGACTGTTTTTTTTAAAAACAGTCAGTGTTGAGGTTCTTTTTATTTATGATTTTACCAGCAGTCTCTACACCGACTGTTACATATTAAAACAGTCGGTGGTTGAGGGTCGGTGAAGAGATTTTTTGTACTAGTGGTGATTAATATTAGTTCATTTGTTCAGCTTCAAGATGTAATTAGAAAAAGAAAAAAACGATGTCCCAATATTTACATTGCAACAGTTTATTTGTCATAACAAATAGACTAATTTGTTATCACTTTGCTAAATATGCGAGAGCAATTTGTATATAATTGCCGGAGTTAATTTAGTTTGTTTAAATGACTGTGATTTTTTAAAATTCAGTTTATTTGTGATATATTAAAAAACGGAGCCATATGATGTCAGAGGTGAAACTTACCTCTCTAGCCGAAACTACTTTTTTTAAAACAAATGCAAAATATGTTAATAGTTCAAATAATTTTAATATTATATTTCCTCGGCCCCACATCACCGGCTTCACCTCTGAATATTTTATAAACCAATTATTGCGAGTTTTGCTTAATTTATAACGTCAAGTTGTTTTTTTTATTTGCGATGTACGTTGATTTTTGTGAAAAAAGAGAACCTTAACAGAATAGAATCCTATTCCTACCTAAAGTCTCAAAACATTAAGCAAATCTGTCCTCGAGTCATATCGTGAGAACGTATTTATTAAAAATTAGCAAACCTATGCAGAGAACGTATTCATTCAAAAATTGTGCTCATATTTAGAAGTAGCCCAATTTAACAAGAGCACCTCCACCACCAATCTCCTACTATCCTCTCTCTCTCCAACCTGAACTATCACCCACTGTAAGATACAATGAAACACTGTGGGTTTAAGTACTTCTATTCCTGCTACGGCCAAGAAAACTGTGAATCTGTCATCTATACCTGCTTACGCCTAGCTCTCATCGAGGCATTGGTGTTACTCACAGCAGCGCTCATGGTAGTGCGCTACATCCTCGACATGTTTCGTCGCAGATCTAGCAGTCCGCTTCTTCTCTTCTTCCTCATCATGCTGGCTACTCTGCCATATGCACTCCTCGACTACACAATTGGGCTCATGCAACTCACTAAAAGCAACAATGACGTGTACCAGGTATGGGCCGTTGTATTAATTACACTCCGGTACAGTATCCGAGCTGTTCGGCCATCTGGTATATACGGTAAACAGAACCCACTTCAGGACATGATGTCATCCTTGTGGACGGCCAACCTCCTTGGAACCAGGGCCACTATGCTAAAGATCCCTCTTTGGTTGCTGTGGTCTCTCAATTCTGTCAGAATTATCTTAGGATTTGCTGATACAGAGTTGATCTCCACTAGGCACCGGAGGCACATGAGGTTACTCACCGAGTACATGCGTACTGAGCATGAGCACCCTCCTGCAGAGGATTGCAATGCCGAATACATGAAGGGATATAAATACTTGGTTCGGGGGGAAGACAAACAAAAGGTCAAAAGTGACCCGCCGGAGTACAGAGTCCGGTTGAAGGTGACTAAAGAGAAAAAATTCATAACTACCAACAAAGTTTGGGAACAGAAGAGTAGTGCATTACTTGGCGAACCGAATGAATCAAATAAGCTCAAGGATTTATGCCTCGCATTTGCTTTGTTTAAGCTGTTGCGCCGTCGGTTCTTTGGCCTTCCAATCCATGAGGCCAAGCAGCGAAAGACCAAGGAGTTTGTCCTAAAAGGATTACTTCAAGAAAACAAGTATGACAGGGCATTTCAGATTATTGAGGCAGAGCTTGCCTTCCTCAATGATTTTTTCTTTACACGATATGCAGTAATGTTCGCTAGAGGTTTCCCGTTCCTGAGACTTGTGTTGTCCCTGTCTGTAATTGGAGTAGCTTCATTTCTCACTCTTATCTTTCGTCGCTCAAGTCATCACCTCGAGGGTGACTTGAGCGAAACCATCCATGGAATTGCTATCACCCGGACACTCCTTGCGATTCTTGCATTTAAGGAGATCTGGGAGATGCTTACCTATGTGATATCCGACTGGACCAAAGTGGTGCTGATATCAAATTATGTTCAGAACCCATGGTGGACAAGGTGCCCTGCTATTGTGGCTCCAGTGAAGTACTTGTGCAAATGGAAAATAGGGAAACGGTGGCATGGCCATATTTGGCAATACAACCTTCTTCAATCTTTTCAGTACTTCCGATGGTCACATCATCCGCTGTATACCTTTATCCGTCTTGTCCTTTACAGGAAACTTCCAGGTTACAAAGGAAACTATCGAATTAGGCTTCTCGATGAAGTAAAATCAGCCATAAGTGAATCGCTTAAATACTTGTGTAACCACCCTGAAGACTTGGGAAAATATTTGTCAACGGCAGCAAATTCTATTCATGCCGAATTAGAACAAAAAATCCCACTAACAAGTAAGTTTGCAACAGAAACCAAAAAAATCTTAGTCTGGCACATGGCCACCTGCTACTGTGAAATTGATCTTGCCGAAACCTCTAAAAACACCTCAATATTTTCTAGCTTAACATCGCCGTTTTTGTTAAAAAACTTAGACAGCCTTGACGAAGGACTACAATCACACTACACAGCTGCTACAGCATTATCGCAATACTCTGCACATTTGGTGGCTCTGCGGTCTCCATTAGTGCCTGACCGCAGTCTTGTTGCCACCAAACTCTTTAGATCAACTGTAGTGAAAACCCTGGGACTCCTTCGTAGCTGTAGATCAAGGAAAGAAGTTCTGCTGGAACTAGACAATCTGGCAGATGAGAATGATGATGATGATGATGATGACGAAGATATAATTATATTGAAAAATGGTGTGAGGCTGGGTAGATCCCTATTAAAGGAGATTAAGACAGACACTAAACTCTGGAAGTTTTTGGAGAAATTCTGGGCGGGGTATCTGCTATATCTCGCTGCCAATGTTGGTCCAGATGGCCACAAGGAATCGCTCTCTCGAGGTGGAGAGTTTCTTACCCATCTGTGGGCATTGCTAACCCATGCTGGTATCTTTGGGAAAACCAGAAAGGATCCACCTGTGGCTCTGCGTAACTTAGAAGTAGATCCCAACGAGCAGATCTACTACTAAGTAATTGTGCTTTGGAGGTTGCAAGAATTGATGCTTAGAATTCAGAACAACCAACCTTTTCTATTGTATTTAATTCTGCCTTTTACTTTCTCTTTTGTATCTATGAATGTTGCTTTGATGTGTGGAACTGTAATTCAGTTATAAACTATGTGGAAATCTTACTATTTTGTGATATTATGTAATTTTGGAATAGGTGTTCTTATTAATTATTTACTCGATCCATATTGTATTCGATAGAATATTTTTTTCGGGTAACTTAATGGCATGGTAAGAAAGTTTTTATTTAGCTTATAGGCAACAGTACAAGTAAGAGCTCTTTCGTATCATTACCCTATAAAATAATTGATAAATATTAAATTTTACATGTTAATTTTTTATTTATACATATAACTATATAATTTATTATTATTATTACTTGATTTATACAACAATTTTATATAATTTATTTATTTATTGATACTTGAGAAATAGGGCATGTTTTATTTATATTTCATTCATAAAGGAAATCATTTAAATTTGAGAAAAAGGGTATTTTGGTCATTTTAGGATTTAGCTGATGCTTGAACATATTTAATTTTGGTTTAAATTCATGAAGAATTTAATTTGAGTTCATTTGGAGGTGATTTGAGTCAATTTGGATTTAAAATGAAGAAGTTGCGGTTGAATAGGACTGAAAAGGGCTTATTTATAAAGTTTCATATTTTCTAAGGGTTTATTTACAAAATCTGGGGGGACTAGGATTTGTAATTTGGACTTTTGAGTCTCCAGGGACCTATTTGTAAATTTGTAGGGGCTGCGCTGTGAATAAATGTTATCAGAGGGACTTATTTATAAAGATCTTTGATTCTTTATAATCTAGGCTTTGAGATTTGCATATTGGGCTTTAAGATGTGTGCTTTGGGCTTTAGGATTTGTGCTAGGTATTGGATTTTGGCATTAAGTTTTGTGATTCAGTTATTGGGCTTCAAGATTGGTGCTGGGCTTCAGATCAAACATCAAGATTCGATAGGGGGTTTTATTTAATCGGGCCAGCTGACATGAAGGCCCACAAGGTCAGTAGCCGTTTGGGCTTTTGAGTTTAAATGTGGGCCTTTGGATTAACTTTGTTTTAAGATTCACGCTTTATTTAAATTTCATTTCTAATGTCTAGATCCAACGAGTCATGTTGCTTTGAAGATCGTGCAGACTTAGATATGAACTAGGGTTAACACCCGAGGCTAGGGTCTTGAGCTCCGGCGACATTCCGGTCACGGCAAGGCCAACGGAGGGCACCATTGACATCTCCTTGGTCCCAGGAGTTGATTTAGGAGTAGCATGCATGTAGGTAATCAAATAAGGAATTGTTCGAATTAATTTAGGCTAGGGTTTAGACAATTGACCATGGTACCAAAAATTCAGAATTTTTAAAATAACTAGTGATCTCAAAGTGAACAATTAATTGCTAACCATGAATGTTGACCAAAATTGCAACCTTAGAATTTTTATTGTTGAATGATTTATTTTTGCAAAGTCTTCTAAACTTGAGAGTGTTTTAGAATACCCATTTATTATAGATAGACCCCTGGCGAAACTATGCAATAATTTCTCGTATGAATGAATACTTGAAATTGTGTGTAATCATGGTACTTGTGACACAAAAATATTTACTTATGCAATTTTTGAATTTTCAGAAAAATACAAAAAAAATCAGAAAATGGAAAAATCCAAAAAGAAAAAAGAAAAATTCAGAAAAAGAAAAAAATAGAATAAAAGATGGAGGATAAAAAAATGAGTACGGGTGCCTACGCAAGAATGGTCACCAATAGGCTCGATAAAACCTCCCAAATTTTAATTTTTGTGCATAATTTAATTTTTTGAAAAATTGTCACATGTACCAACACACTTAGTTGTCATACTTTGCTCCAATCAATTAGGAAGGAAAATCAAAATTTATATCATTAGAATTCCTATTGATTGGGAGGGATCCACTTATAATCAAAGGAGAAATTAGCACTCTCGAATTTAGGGATATTTGTGAGATAAATTATTTGATGACAATTATTCTAAGGGATGCATAATAAGGTCAATCATGGGGTGAATAAATTGTTCAAGGGAGAGGTCATGAATATTTTTGAAGTTCTAAAATTTTGAATGCCATGACAATTGTACCAAGTCTAAGTTCTAAATTAATTTATAGCAAGTCCTTGAGATGTCGTTGCTTGAGGACAAGCAACAATTCAAGTTGGGAGGCGTGATCAACGTCAAAATGATAGTGAATTACGTAGGATTTTGGCTTAGGTTTTGCCTTATTATCTCACTTTTATGTTTATTTAATTAGAGAAAAACGTTACTGTTACTCTACTTTATGTTTTAGTGTAGGAAACATGTTTTGGAACTACTCTACATCATTTGGAGCAAGAATCAGGTCAATCGGATAAGCACAGCTCATCGACTAAGGCTCTGTTACGGCTTGTATTGGCTAATACGGACCAGAGCCCCAATACGGACCAAAGATGGCGCAATACACATTAAGTCCCTCAGCGACACAGTTCCAATACGGACCGTATCAGCCAATACGGTCCGTATCTGAGGTGCCCTTTGGTGAATAACTGCTCCAGCTGTATCCAGATCAGATTTTTTGGACTCCACTCATCTCCAGGCGCCCCCTCACTCCTATATAAGCCCTCTGGACTGAAGAGGAAGACATTTTTGTATCATTTGGTGTTTTATTAAGTGAGAAGAGAGGAGTGTGTTGAGGCTAGTTAGGAAGTGCTACTTGTTTGTGTCTTCTTTGAGCCTCTTGTAAACATACCATTCTACGGCTAAGTTTATGATTATCGAGTCAAGGACAAGGGGAATATTAGACTAGTGTGAATAAAATCTTAGAGGGGAAACCACTAGTTGGAACAACAAAACGCAGTACAGAAGTTCTAGCATTTGTGCATCAGTAGATGAAACAACGCAGTGTCTTTATAGTAACGTCCGTAAGGGATCCGGCATTCGCGTAAGAAACTCACAGTGTCTTTATAGTAATCTTCATGGGAGTTCCGACAGTTGCGTAAGAAACTCGCAGTGTCTTTATAGTAACCCCTTACAACAAATGGAAACCAGCCTATATAAATTTAAAGTATCAAAGCGGATTGAGTAGCAACGGTGTGCCAAAATCCTAGGAATTCACATCTTTATCTTATTTTACTTTAATTTTTGCCAAATATACATTGATCACAACTACAACTCTTGATTTTCAGATTTTGTCTAGCCTTTCGAAAGGTTGTGATTTGATCGCTCAAGACTCTAAACCAATATTTCTTGTGAATCGACCTCGATTATACTACTCGATAGAATTATGCGCTTGCGATCCGACTTGATAGCATACCGAGTTTACAAATTTAAAAGGCTATCACGTCTTGCGTGATCACTTACCACATATGTGAGTGGTACACACAAATGGTTCAAACTCAAGTTCTACGTTGGCATAGAATAACCTAGTAAGGATATCAGTAAAAAGGGTCTCACATTCAATCAATTGTCTCCAATTCCAATATTTATATACTCATCGATTCTACCACCCTCGGGATTGGTAAAGGGAAGAATTTTGGTAAAGTAAAAATATTGGGATATTTCACGAGAGATAATACCCCCAAGATACATCGCGTATGCACTCTTATCCCTAAATAGGTACCGGTTTTCACAATCTGTCCCAATCCTCCTCTATGGGGAGGTTATCCCTTTGTCTCTTGTTACCTTTGGTCCTTGGTGGCATATTGAGAGAGTGTAAAAAATTGAACTTTACTAATCGAAGAATAACTTGAAGATCTTGAAGGAGATTGTTGAGGAGATGCCAAATATGTGATTGGATCGTCAATCCAACGGTCGGATCGCCAAATTTGGGAAGATGGTAAAGTTAGGGTTTCGGTGGAGAGGGCAAATGAAAAGAAGAGAGTGGAAATGCAGTGTAGAATCGGATAGAGAAGAGAGATGAGAGAAAAATGAGAGTTTCCTCGTAGGTTTTGGTGGCCGGAGCAAGGAGAACACCTAGTAGAGAGTTGGAGCGGCGGAGGAAGAGAGAAGAGAAAGGAAGGAGAAGGGTCGGGAGAAGAAGGAAAGAAAAAGAAAAGAAAGAGAAAGGAAATTAAAATGCTGCGTCTCCTGGGAACATCCGTTGCAACTGTTGATGAGATTTCAATACAAATTCTCGCATTAAATGCATTTAATGTAGTTTAAATGATGACAACGGTTATAACCGTTGCAATGCTTCTCACAACGCTTGTCTCTGACTCAAAAGTTCTCCAAATCAATTTATTATGTTATACAACACTTATTAAGCATTGTGACGCTTAATTTATTTGTTCAAACTGTTTGTTAACTTTTACAACGGTTTAATGTTTTATTTTATTATTTATCTGGCGTGATTTTCTTAAGTTGCTTCCTTCTATTATTTCGTCACAACCACTACTAGAATCTCCGTTTTTACCAACGGTAGTAAAACGCATTTCCAAGTGTGTGAAGGGCTCATGGAAATAAATCGACTTTTTCTGACACCATAAACTATTTCCAAGAGGCAGCCCATGGAAACAGTTACGCATGAAAATAATTCCTGCTTGCCCATGGAAATGTACCATTTTCGTCCTTGGAAAAAGTTTTGCATGACCCACGACCCGCCAAACAGACCAAATATAATATTTTATTGAAGGCCCATGGAAATAATCAACCACTTGCGCATGGAAATAAGTCTGAACAAACTGGAAAGATGTTTTCCATGGGCTTGCCGTTGAAAATGTTTTGTTAATTATGATTATAATATTTTATAGTGAGAGGCTCATGGAAATACTGGGACAAATGCGCATGAAAATGTTTTACAGATCCAGTTTATATTATTTTATGCCTGGACATACTTTTTCCATGGGCATGGTCGTTGGAAATGTTTTGTTCATTCTGATAATAATATTTTATATTGAAGGCTCATGGAAATAGTGGGACAAATGCGCATGGAAATGTTTTATCGAACCAGTTTATATTATTTTATGGCTGGACATACTATTTCCATGGGAGAGGCCGTTGGAAATGTTTTGTTCATTCTGATAATAATATTTTATAGTGAAGGCTCATGGAAATAGTGGGACAAATGCGCATGGAAATGTTTTACCAATCCAGTTTATATTATTTTATGACTGGACATACTTTTTCCATGGGCATGGCCGTTGGAAATGTTTTGTTCATTCTGATAATAATATTTTATAGTGAAGGCTCATGGAAATACTGGGACAAATGCGCATGGAAATGTTTTGTTCATTCTGATTATAATATTTTATTGTGAAAGCTCATGGAAATACTGGGAAAATGCGCATGGAAATGTTTTATTGATACAATTTATATTATTTTATGGTCGACATACTATTTCCATGCGCTACCGTTGGAAATGTTTTGGTTCCTGGAGACAGCATCATTGTGTATATTTTAGATCTCCCTTTGAATTGTCTAAATAAACAAATCACAGCAGCAAGCAAGATTTAATTGTGCTAAATTGAAACATTATATTGAAAACTTAAATTTCGGTATTTGGAATAACCCAATATATGAAATTTTAATACAAAACATTTTGGCAGCAAGCAATATTGAATTGATAGAAAACATTGTGGCAGCAAGCAACATTGCCTCTTGTGTACTCCTGCAAATGAGGGTGAGTAAAATTAGCTTCAAAATTGCAGCAACTAATTAATCATGTTTCAATTCAATCTTGGTGTCTCAATTCCCTAGAATATAACAATAAAAATATAATGTAAAGTAAATTCAAATGTAAAAAGTAACACATACATGTATTGCTTAACCAATTAATATTCTTGATCGGATTGCTCGGAATAATCGGATTCCCACGAATCTTCTTCATCATTGTGATACTCTTGCTCCATGTCATGATCTTCGTCATTTCCGTCCCTCGCCATTGATTGTGGTGCATTTGATGTTGTTGGCGGAATTGAAGTTGGATCGTCTACTAGTTCGAACTCGTCCGCTCCAAGGACCATTCCATCCCAATCAAAATCTCGTGTATTTGGTGCCGAGATTGGATTATCCGACCTTTCTTCTTGGTAAAATTCGATGTTTGCATCGGCGCCCCAGTCACGAAACCTTGTTTTCGAGCTTACTTTCATCGCCACCCACCATGGGCGTCTATTTGCTTTTTCCGATGCATAAGGTAGGTAACACACTTGGGTAGCTTGAGCTGCTAATATAAACGGCTCATAAGTTGCAAGTCGAGAAGTATGTTTAACCTCCACAATTCCATGTTCTTGGTCCACCCTTACACCGTTTACTATGTCGAACCAATCACACCTAAAGATAGCTACCCTTTGGGCATCATATACTAGCTATATGACCTCTTGGAGAACACCATAGTAGTCGGTTGGTATGTCATTCTCCGATATCTCTCCTTTGATGCAAACACCGCTACTTTGAGTAGCCTTGTTTTGCCCATATGTTTGTGTGTGAAATCGATAACCATTGACTTCGTACCCATCGTAGAAGTATGCTTGTTTGCTAGGTGTGACTCCTGCCATTCGGATGTAGTCATCGCAATCTTCACGGGAATTTAGTATTTTTTTGCGTAACCAATCTGCGAACCCATTTTGACGAACTTTTGGCAAATCATGTGGGCTTGTGGCTACTCCAGAGTTGAGCATGCATGTATCAAACTCTCTGCACAATCCAACATATAAAGAAATTAAATGTTGGTAGGTTATTAATAGATACCTTTCAAAACATTAAAATCATAATAAATTATAAAGATTGTACCCTCATGTACTTCTCCGAGATCTCTGGACAATTGAGGACGACATAGGTGTGCGCAGCCTTCCAATCCTCGTCACTGAGAGGCCTCCGTCTTTCTCTGCCCATGGTATGGCCCGGAGTATCGAATATCGATAGATGTACCCCCGAAGACTCTATGTTAGATTTGTCTGCAAAATAGTGGGCGGAAAATGTACCAATTTCTTTGGCAATTGTAGCCTCGACAATTGAACCCTCAACTTGTGCCTTGTTCGTGACTGTCATCCTCTGTTCTTTGTTGCGCCTGTATTTGCATCAATGGTTTAGGGTTGTTAGGTACATGTCTCAGTATAGTTTAGAAGTATAAGCAATATGTAAGCTAAATGTTCCGTTCTTTTGAACAAAAAAACAAACATTTCACATGGATACATCCATCGGGAGCCTACAGGCCCACCCATTCTAGCCTCATATGCTACATGTACCACAAGATGCTCCATCGAATCGAAGAAACCAGGCGGGAAAATTTTTTCTGCCTTGCACATTGTGACGATGATACCCGCTTCTAATTTTTCCAAACGGGATGTATCAAGCTCCTTGGAACAAATCTCTCTAAAGAATGCTGAAATCTCACATAAAACATCCCATACGGGATCCGGGACGAAGTCCCGAAATGCAACGGGGAGGAGGCGCTCCATGAACACATGTAGATCATGACTTTTAAGACCGGTGAGGGTGCAAGTGGTTAGGTTAACACACCTATCCCAATTCGATGCGTAGTCATTGGGAAACCTTACCTTCTTGAGCCATGTTAAAACAACTTTCCTTTGATCGGGATCGAGTGCGAATGGTGCCTTTGGTTTTTTCAACTTTCCCGGGTTGGTTTCAGACGGAATTAGGTGTTGGTTGGGACGATCACAATAAAGAGCCAAATCCTTTCTAGCTTTTTCATTATCCTTGGTTCTGCCACCCTTGCCTAAAAGCGTGTATAACAAATTTTCTGTGAAGTTTTTCTCCAAATGCATCATATCCAAATTGTGTTGCAACAGATTATCTTTCCAATAAGGTAAAGTTCAGAAAATATTTTTCTTTTGCCAATGGTGCGTATCACCATAACCTGGAATCTGTTGTAATCCCGACCCTTTACCCCATTCAATATCTGGGATCAAAGACACTATATCGAGCAACTGCTCTCCCATCAATCTTGGTGGTGGCCCATCAGTCTCGACTCTGTCTTTTATGAAATTCTTCGTATCCAGACGGAATGGGTGGTCCGGAGGCAAGAAGCACCTGTGACAGTCGAACCAACATGCTTTTCCACCATGGGAAAGTTGAAAGGCCTTTGTCTTATCCATGCAATAAAAACACCCCAACCGGCCTTTTGTACCCCACCCACATAGCATCTCGTAAGCAGGGTAGTCACTCACCGTCCAAAGTAGTGATGCATGCATCTCGAAGTTTTCTCTTTTATAACCATCCCATGTCATCTCTCCATGTAACCACAATTTTTTCAATTCGTCGATTAAAGGTTCGAGAAGAATGTCAATGTCCCGACCAGGATGCTTTGGTCCCGGGATTACCAGCGCAAGGAACATGCTATCTTCTTTCATTATCATCTCAGGTGGTAGGTTATACGGAAAAACAAAGACCGGCCAGCATGAATATGGAGCCGCACTCGAGTTGAAGGGCATGAATCCATCCGTGGTTAACCCTAACCAAACATTTCTCACCTCTTCCGCGAAATTGGCATGTTTTCGAGCGAAATGCTTCCAAGCCTCACCATCCGCCGGGTGCACCATAAACCCGGGTTTGACCCGCACACCCTCCTTATGCCACCTCATATTGTGGGCAGATTTGGCGGACATGTACATCCTTTGCAATTGCGGTGTGATAGGTAGATAACGGAGTATCTTTTTTGGAATGGGTTTTGCCTTCTTATTGGGTCCGGGAGGCTTATATCTTGATTCACCACAAACATCACACCGTGTCTTCTTCTTGTTATCTCCTTTGTAATATAGCATACAAAAATTTGGGCATACATCTATTTTCTGATGCTCCATGCCCATTGCTTGAACTAACCGCTTGGATTGGTAGAAATTTTCCGGCATTCGTTCACCAGAAGGGAGGGTGCTTTTAATTAGACCCATTATATCATCAAAACATTTTTGGCTCAATTGATGTTCCGACTTCAAAGCTATGGCATGTGTCACAACCGACAAGACGGTGTGTGTCTCGCATTTCAAATCACCCGCCGAGTTAACATTCCAAAGCGGTGTATTGGATGATTGCATCATATCGAAGAATTTTTTGGCAGCTCCAGCAGGTTGTACTTCATTCCAGTCGAATTCTTGACCAGCAGCATCCCTTACCATGTCACCCATTTGATCAGTGGCATTGCTCGTTGGTGGACTTGGTGGCATCGCTCCTGGATGTGATTCCCCGTGTTTGTACCAAACATGATATAGGTTACAAAATCCAAACTGAAAAAGGTGTAGTTCGACGGTTTCCACGTCTTTAGTGAAGAGGTTGTCACATCTTTGACACGGACACGGTATGCATTGCCTTCCATCACTGTCGACACTCACAACCGAAGGTTTCGATAATGTTGTTTTGAGAAATTCAGTCACACCAGCAATGAAATTGGGAGCAAGACTCCCATTAGTATGTTGTTTGTACATCCATTCCCGATCAGTGGCCATTTTAATAAACAGTTCTTGTTTTCTGCCAAAAATGAGATTTAACTATTATTTAACAGTTCTAGTTTTCAGCTCCAACCTCGTGTTACAACCTTAAATATGACATTTATCCTCAAATATGTTGGCTGAATAAAGAAGCAAAACTGAGAATTTGAAAAAGGAAGCAAAACTGACCAAAAATGACTTGATTCTGATAGAGAAGCAAAACTGAACAATTTATTGTTCAGCTCCCCCTCTTCCTTTATCCATGTTGCACTGTAGCCTTGATTCTGATAGAAGAATAAGCAGTTCATTTAACTCGTCCACAGGAAGTAAGAACTCAGCTCATCACAATAAAATTGAATGATTTGAAAAACTGAAGGAGCCTTAAGATATACCTGTAG
This sequence comes from Carex littledalei, assembly GCA_011114355.1. Taxonomy (NCBI): domain Eukaryota; kingdom Viridiplantae; phylum Streptophyta; class Magnoliopsida; order Poales; family Cyperaceae; genus Carex; species Carex littledalei. The sequence continues at coordinate 3,274,616 of CM022106.1, read as the reverse complement.
GGGAAAAAACGGCTACAACCGTGTAGATCTGACTTGATAAGGTCACGATAGTGGGAGGGGACAGAAAAACAAGGGCCCAGAGCCAACTAATTAATGAGAGGAAGGGGACAAACAAAAACGGGGGAAATTCAGTCACGACCAGTTAATGCTATGGCGATGGATTTCAAAAGCGAGGTGGCGAGGGAGCTCTATTGGGTCAGAAGCTCACAGTGGGTATTTTGTGGACAGATGTGGCGATTGTTTGGGATAGGTTAAGGTATTTCTGTCGCTATACCGACGGAAATAGCGGCAACCAATTTTTGAGTAAAAACTGTTTTTTGTTGCGTACCCAGATTGTACGCATAAATTGTAACCATTCTTTGGAACCAATACAACATAATAAGCTATTGTAATTATTAACAATAGCACAAATTCAAAGAAATTTTTTATCCACATAATAAGTCAACCATAGTATAAGTTCATCACCTCCTTTATCTACTGAGGACCTAATTTAACCATAGCATAAGTTCATTCTTTGAACCATAGCAGTTAATAGATAAACACATCCTACTTTAAACAGTTGAACACATATGATGAGTATATATATTGGATTTGGCTAATATGCTACGCGTAGCATAGAGCCTCTCCGTGCTACGACTCATTTTTTGAGTTTTCAAAATCCTAACGGTCGATCCGAACCGTTCAACATGATCTCCATATTAATATGTACTTGCAAACCAAATTTTATATTTTTTAGAATTTTTTTACTATTTATTAAGCCACTTTGAAAATCGCTGATCCAATGGTCCAGCAGATTTTACTGTTGTGTACAAATTAGTGTTTTTTCAAAGTGGCTTAATAAATAGTAAAAAAATTCTAAAAAATGTAAAATTTGGTTTGCAAGTACATATTCATATGGAGATCATGTTGAACGGTTCGGATCGACCGTTAGGATTTTGAAAAATCAAAAAGTGAGCCGTAGCACGGAGTGCTCTATGCTACGCGTAGCACGCTAGCACTGTCCTATATATATTTCACTATTACAATAACTATAGAGTAGCAGGTCACAGTTGACATAGTTTTTTACTAGCAGACTCAAAACTTTTAGGGAGTTGGTTCTTCCCCCCTAGCAGTATTGGTCGGCGATGGTTGAGGGTTCTCTCCACCTCCAGCAATGGTGGTTGATGGTTGGGCATCTTCTTCCCCTTCTTTGTGCCCATCATCAGCAATGCCCGCCGACCCTGACCCCTATAAAATAAGGGAAAATATGAATAACTACAATGATGCTTGAAAATGCAATTGCATTAACATATTAACTCTAGAAACTGAGTATAAATGGCCTTACATTAAACTGTGGAGGATCAATTCCTTGAGCACTGAAGAGCTGTCCAAAACACCGTCTTATGAACTCATTTTGTTTTCTCATCTTGTCCATTTCAGATTTGTGGCGCTCTTGTTAAGCAGCTAATGAAGAAGCAAACTCCTTTCGTTCAGCTGCTAGAAAATGCGACACCTCATTCTCTGTGTATTTCCTCGGTTGTGAGTCAGCTGATGTGGCGGTGCTCTTTGTAGGGTTCTCAAAAGAAGCTTCAACTGTTTCCAACACTCGGGTGGCTTCTTTCGTCCTTGACTTGTTGCCAAAGCCGAATAGCCGGCCTCGCTTATCCTCTCCTTTGACAACCTCCTCCCACAGTTCATACTCTTTCTTTTTATCACCATGGACCGCCTTAATATTTCTGAAGCTTTCCTGCATTGGTTACAAATATATGTCAAGTCCTAATTCATATGTAAGGAGTATATTTATTTGCTTATTGGTGAAAGGATTTTGCCAATGTCAATGTCCATAGCATTAGTTTTGATTCTGGTTCACTGAAGGTTTAACATAGCATGTCAGTATATCAGTATACTAAAAATTTATATGAAAAAAGCATAGCATGGACATTGACATAGCTGAAAAAGTATGGACATTGACATTGTCAATGTCAATGTCCATAGCATTAGTTTTGATTCCGGTTCAATGCTATAAACGTTTACCGCTGCTTCCTGTGCACGCGTGTTGACGTACACCTTTCCTTCTTCTGAACGCCTCGTGTGTGTTCGGTCAAAAACATCCAGCAATCCCACCGACTGACCTGTCTCGGATATCTGAAATTTGTCCAATTGATATCAAAATATTGGTAAGATAACTAAATTTGTCCAATTGATATCAAGTACTGGTTTTTTTTTTTTTACATTAACATAGAAATATTAAAATAGCATTGATATCCTTGGTGTGGTTTATATGATATTTCAGTAAGCTTTAACATAAGCAAAGGGACAATAAATAAGCAAACAAAATTAGTTACTGAAATTAGTTATCTTACCAGTGCTTGCTTGTGCTTGCTTGTGCTTGTACGTACTCCTGGATCCCGCCACATGGTATACCACGTCAGGTGATTTAGTTCTGTTCTCTCGGTTGGTGGTCGATATTTGGTCCCATTTTGGAGTCGACCAAATATCGCACAAGCCCTTCCATGCTTCTACGTTCTTGCACCATTTTGGAGGATGATTTTTCCACACCTCCTTATCTACTCCATATTTCTTCTTACACGTGGCTCTTGTTTCTGTCAGTTCACGCTGATATGCTTCTGCCGCTATGTTCTCGAAGACATTAAGACAACGCTTGATGTCTTCCTCATGCCCCCACGAATACCTCTGCATGAACTGTTCTAGGATTAGCAGCCTCGCCTTCGTAGGAAACATTTTGTACGACCTAAACGGTCCGGGTAAGTTCTCCAAAGTCAGAATCCGTATTGTGGTGATCACCTTTGTGCACATGGGACTGGACGTGAATTCCCCGTCACCAACGATCAGCAGTCCTGGTCGGTCACCTGGTGCCGCAGGGTCACGAGGCTTTGCAAGATCCCGCCCACACCGGACATCACTTTTCTCCTTGTTTCTCTTTCTTTTATTCTGGCCAGCAGACACCTCAGATGCCGACTCAACTAGCTCTTGCTCGCAGGCTGCCAAGGCCTTAGGACACTCTCTAAGGGGCCGACGCAATATGCACCTCCTACTGCCATCGTCAACCCCGACATTAAAGTGTGGGTTGCTTGACTGACCATCCTGACATTGCTCGTCAGAGGGTTCCGATGACTGGTCAGCAAAGCCCCGAGGCGGAGAGAGGTCAGCACCTTCTCAATTTTCCATGTTTGGTGACCATCCCACGAAGGCCATGTCGAGTCTCGGGTCGAATCTGGTTCTGTCTGAACCGGTGGCTGGGAATCTGGCCACCCGGCATTATTCTGTGACATATGAGGAAGTTCCACTACCCGAGGAGGTGACCGTGAAGAACCCGTCTGAACAGCTGACGGTGACTGGGCAGCAGATTGCTCAGTCTGAATTGGGGATATGGAAATTTGCGGTGCTGCGGCCTTGATCTGCGACGGGTCTGCACTCCCCACTTCCCGAGGAGGTGACCGGGAAGACTGCGGCTGAGCAGCTGATGGTGTCTGGGCAGCAGAAAGATCGTTCTGAACCGGTGGCTGGGAAATTTGCGGTGCTGCGGCCTTGGACCCCGACGGGTCTGCACTCCCCACTCCCGGAGGAGGTGACCGGGAAGACTGCAGCTGAGCAGCTGACGGTGACTGGGCAGCAGAAAGATCATTCTGAACCGGTGGCTGGGAAATTGGCGGTGCTGCGGCCTTGATCTACGACGGGTCTGCACTCCCCACCACCCGAGGAGGTGACCGGGAAGACCCCGGCTGATCACCTGATGGTGACTGAGAAGCAGATTGCTCGGTTTGAACCGGTGGCTGGGAAAATCCTGGTGCTGCGGCCTTGGTCTGTGACGGGACTGCACTCCCCACTACCCGAGGAGGTCTTGGACCCATCCATATTCGAGCGCCCGAACGTGTTCTAACGGGCCCACAGTGCCTACCCTCTGATGCTTGCTGTACTTGCTCTGTGACAGACGGCTCGGTAGGCCTACTCTTAGTTTTCGGCGGAGGCCTTGGGGGCAGTGAGACATTTGCGGAGCAACTCGAATTGAGTCTCGGGGATTTTCGTCTGTGCACGAACTCCTTCGTGCAAGCACCACCGTCCTTATCCATGTAATCTGTTAAATATAACACATACATTAATATTTACTTTTTCAATTAAACAGAAATTCTTTCTATGCCCTGAATATTAGAAATTATGACCTTAAGATAGCACTCCGCTATTTTATTGAAGTCTAACAAGACTATTTATATGAAATATGCATAAAGACCCTTCTCTTGCCAAATTTACAGAGGTGACAGTAACTACAGCTAGTTTTCAGAATATGGAAAGAACTAATTTAGTCTTATTGCAGATGCACAACTATAGAATGTATACAACTGTAAACATATACATATATACAACTATACAGTAACTTTAGAGTTAACTCATTGTTTTTTACCCATTACACAATAACTTTAGAGTTAACTATATTTTGGTCTACTTAAAATAATAAAAGACAAAATTATCCTTTCCTATTTTATTTTCAGTCATGAAATTTGATGATCTACTCCTTGCGTTTAAATTTCACTCAATAACTGATATGACATTTAGAGCATGTTTAGACATTTCAGTGTGAGAATGGAGTTACCATTTTGAAGCCAACAAATATTTTATAAGATTAAGAATGACTCCTATACAAACGAAGATTAAGAATGAATACAGGAATAAAAACAAAACAAATATTTTATAAGATTATGAAACTTTGGGCATTAACGGGAGAGCTATTTTTTATGCTCGGATATTTTTGCAACTGTTCTTGCAAAATTCCAATGACGTATAGTGACCCCTACATCAGATCATTAACAACATAAGTTAAATCTAGGAGAACATGCACAGTCGCATTGCTTGAAACAAGCCTAACCACCTAGGGGGAGGTACTACTAGAAGTTGTAAGGTGATCGGTAATTCCAGACCTTCAGCTGAGAAATAGCTAAGAAATTAAGGAGTAAACTCTGAGCAAAGGTGTACAAAGAGCAAGGGCAGAAAGGGAAAAATTAATTCTAATAATGAATAATTAACTCCAAGGGTAAATAGAATAAAGGGCTTTTTAAGATATAATAAAGAGTACAAGGGTAAATAGAAAACTAGAGAAGTTTTGGAGGGCAAATAGAAAATTAACCCTATAAGAAATTATACCTTTCTCCAAAATACTCAAATTAACAGTGACTATTTACGACGAGAAATTGGGGATTTGGGTGTTACCATTATAAACAGTATTCCAATTAGAGAAGAAGAGCAAAGGGGCAAGAAGGGCAGGAGTGAAATGAAATGAAATGAAATGAAATGAACTTTTAGCATTAATCATTTCTTCTCTTCCAATCATTAATCATTCTTCATTTAGCATTAATCATGGCCTTACATTAAAATTCAATTCTATATCATTTCTTCTCTTCTCTATTCTATTGAAATGAAATGAACTTTTGTTCTACTCTATTCCGATCAGTATGTTACTTTGTCAGACAAATTGCATCGCCTATATAAGGCTAGAGCTCTCTTGGAGTTGTACCATATTTCTTATGAATGAAATAGAGGAATCGCTTTCCGTTATTTTTTCTTTGGTTATTTGTCAGAACTTTCTCTTTCACTCAAATTACCTCAATTCACTATTTGCCACTGATCTGAGGGAATCGACAGTTAATCTGATCTTAAACCCTAAACAGAACATTGTGAAACTATTTTTCAAGCCCGAAACAGTAATTTGATCTTAAACCTTAAATTGAACAAACCAAGATTTATCTCGGCTTAAACCCTAAATTGAAAAATTCCCCAAACCAGACAAGCAATCGACAAAAAAAAACAAAATCCAAAGGAAGAAGGCTTTACTTACACGGATATCGTCGATCCAACCAGTGTGAGAAGAGTGGCTCTTGGGGGTGTTCTCCGATCGATTGAGAGCACTGCGGCGGTGGGGTTTAACTCGGAGAGAGCGGCAGCTTTCGTAGTTCGATGGTCGATTTGGTGAAGACGAGGATCCGGGATGGAGCCTTTGATTTGGAAGAGGAAAATGGTCAGGAGAGAAGAGGGAGGGAGTGGAGAGGGGGTGCTTTCGATCCAAATTTTCAAAAAAAACGCTTAAGTGACTAAGTCCTTTTCTGGAGAAGGGGAGACATCGCTGTTATCCACGAGGGTACGGGTGAAACAACTAATTCAACCTCAACCTTTCAATTTTTTCATAACGCAAATCTCAATGACAAAATTTGAAATATGCGAATCTCAACCTCGTTCGTACGGTTGTGATCTTAAGTGGTCAAGCGTGTTATTCCTTTGGATGGGCAGCAGATCAAACAACATAATTCGGCAAGTTGGGTATAGCATTCACTCACCTCACCTGTCTCGCTGATTGACTCTCTAAGGTAACATAATCTCTAAATTACATTGTGACCTTCTGATTCTAATTCTGCACCAATATTAAAGAATCCAACGACTAACATTGGCCCGGATGTAATCAGAAATATTACTTTACCTCAGAGAATTTCAACATTGGTTTGCTGTGTTTGAAACGGAGGAGTCCATTGATAAATGCATACCCTTCATCACAGATCATACGGCCTATAGTGTACAGCCATAATCTGATTGCAATGCATGTACCAAAAAAAATATGAAAAAAATTCAAAAAAATATAAAAATTGTAGCCCTACATATTATATTTACAAAACATATCAATTTTGTCATTTTTAATGAATTTTATCATTTTTACCCTCTTCAAATTGAGCCAATGCTTGTTGACCGTTGATTTTCGTATGACCAATCAACGGTCGATCTGCAATGAAATCACGTCTAATTTTTTTAAAAATGATCAAGTTGGTATTACGAACCTTAATAATTAAAAAAAATGGGAGTTCTGACATTTATAACCTTCGATCCAATGTATAATAATTGTAGCCCTACGATGTTACGACATTCCGTCGCTTGGATGGATGTGCAAATGAACATCAAATAAGTTCAAACTCACCAACATTGAAATAAATGCAACACTCTTTAGTTTGAACGGTTCCGATCAACATAAAGACACCGTTTGTCTTTGTTCCTTCATTACACAATTAATCAAGAGTTGTTGTTCTATGTTGATAATGCATGACACAAGTCATTAATGAAACATATAGGTACAACTATACAATTTTATGTGTTAAATATTTTTAATAATGCCTCAAAACGTTTATAGCATTAGTTTTGGTATAAAATTTACAATATCATTTTCATTAGACACATTTTAAAATATCCAAATTATTTTAGCATAATAAATGAAATTGAAACCCTCACAAATACATCTGCCCATCATCAAATATAATCCGCTGTTATTCTGAATGGATACAAAACTCTGTTATTCCTATCCCAATCATTTAAAGTTCTTCATACGTGAATCTCAAGAAACAATATTTGTCGCTCACTAAGATCGACAAAGGTTAACGTCTGAGATCGGAGTTACAGGGTCCTGTTATCCATTTCAAATAACAGCGGATTTATTGTAGTCCATCACAGTCAGAGATCCAGGTTCCCAATTTTTCCATATACGCAGAGCAGTTTTCATGTACTACAGCGCACTATACGTTATTTTGCAGTTCATCTTCAGAGTTCTTAGTTCTGCACGAAGCTGAGGCTACTCTGTTAATTGTTCCGAAATTTCATTTTCCCCCCATCGCGGTGAGTGAGAGAAGTTCATCTTTCCCCCCAAAACAAAAATATGCCGCCTTCTATTTCCCCCAAAATTTGCCCTCTACTTAAGTTCACGCAAAATTGGGGGTCTCCTGCCCTCAACTTTGCCCTACCTCATTATCGTGTCGCCCAATGCTGCTCTACAAGCAAATCCGAAGCTAGCTGACGAAACCCACTCACTTCGGAGACGACGGCTGCAGGTTAAGGACGACGGCCACCCAACTGGTTTGCGGATTAACATAAATCGAAGATCTAGGGTTCATTCTGGTTCACTGAAGGTTATATTTTGGTTCGGTCCCATTTTGTTCTTGTTTCACCTTTACGTTTAGTTTTCGTTCTTGGGGTTTTATAATCAACATAAATTTCAATCTAGGGTTTGATTATGGTTCACTGAAGGTTCTATTTTTGTTCAGGGTTTATTCTTTTCCCCCTTACCAATCAACATTTTGTCACTTAGGGTTTAATTTGGCCTTTTGGCTTAATTTTATGTTTAATAATCCGGCTAAATTTCTTGTTCAAAATTAGGGTTTTGAAATTATAGTTTGTTTGCATTTTATTTGATTTGGACAATTCACTAGTGTTCTTGGTGCTTGGAACTCGTTAATTAAAGCTCATATAATTCTAAAGGTTTTTTTTTTGGGCAAAGATTCTAAAGGCTTTGATGCTTATTTGATGTCCAGATTTGCATATTGAGCAACAATTTAGGTTCTTAGGTTTTCAATGGGGTGCCAAGTGCAATGTATCTTTCCAATTTGAGGTGCAGGGGGGTGATCAGGTCCAAACAGTAACAAGCAGGCTATATCAAGAATTACTGGTAAAAACCAGGCTCAAATGATGGAGCAGGGGCTGGGTCACTTGTCAGAAGGGGAGGGTGAAAGTTGCAATTGGGCCCTTCAACTTTTTCACTTAAACAGTTTTGTTACTGGTTCAGCCTTTGTATTAGAATAGCTGCTATTTTTCTGTTATTTTTTCTTTGTCAAGTTTAAGGTTAGATAGCTGGTACAGGTTGATGTTCACACCTGAGGTTAGTCAAATTTTTTTTTGTAATTTGCTGTACTTGTTTGTAGTTTTTTTATTTTAGTATTAAAAGAATGACCTACGGGTTTAAATAAAAAAAAAACAGTTATTTCCCCATCTATACTCACAAAATTTATTAATATCCCATCAATTACTTTAATAAATTAAAAATACAGTTCAATATTAGTCAAAATCGTAAATGACCGGTTTACCCTTATCTTCTAACCGTTGTGCCTCCTTTCCTTCCCGCAAGTTATGCAACCCCTCCACTCCTCTTTTCCTCTTCAAAATATGCAAGTTATTTTATATTTCAATAAAAAAAATGTTATTTTGTCATAGAAGCATTAATTACAGACAGGGATTTCAGTTCTTATCTTTCACGCACACCTGTTTCATCTAAAGTTTATATCTATTTGTGATTTTTAGTATACTGACATACTATTTTGAGGGCTTAAATTAAATGTAAACCCTCTAAATTTAGAAGGGTTGAACCATAAATGTGATATTAGCCCTTGTCAGAGGGACTTGAGTGTAAAAATTGCATTACTGGTAAAAGGTTCGGATTTTCTATTAGTGCCTAAATGTAAATGTTAATAGTTTAGATTTTAGAGGTTTCATACTAAAATGTGTGATAACCCTTGTCAGGGGGCTATGTGTGAACATTGATTTTATTGTGCCCTCTTTCTGTTATTGTTATAGTGAGTACTTGACTGTGAGCCAACCCTCTTTTATTGAAGTTGAATGTTTCATATTAATGCAACGGGCTATCATGCTTTTTATCAAAAACTCAAATTATATATCATGTCAATGTTTATTTTTTATCATCTATCAGATGGCTCCCAGAAAGACTGTTCTAAGAAGGGCATATTCTAAAAAAGGAACGAAGAGAAGCCGTCAAACACAGGAACCACTCGTGGTTGGTGAGGGTTCAATTGCTGCTGCAGAAGGTGAACTTACAACAAGTGAACCCCCAAAGAAAAAGGGGCGAGGCCCTGGAATCATCAGAAGATCAACTGAGATATTGGAAGACCGACCCATAATCTGGCCAATCTCGGATCGCGCGTTCACTTGTAAAACTCGTCCACAGGAGATAACAGTAGCAATCACCAGGTCACTCTTCCTTATTACACTATTCCATACTTAATGTTCTTAGAATGCAACACTTTTAAGTATCTCTAGAGTTCTGCCGCATGTGATCCGAGCATTACTTTCTGCTATAATCTAATGGTTTCATTACATTATTGGAACAATTGTTTAGATTAGTAACCCTAAATTTTCAAGAACTGAACACATATGATAATTGTGTATCTATGCCAAAATTGGGTGAAATACAAGTAGTTCAGCTAAAAGAGATATTTATTTAATTAATAATGCACGAGTACTTGCTCAACTGGATCAATTGATTATTTCCATATGACATTTCATTGTAATAATCACAATTGACGAGTCACACAAAATAGTTTTGACCATTATGCAAAACAGCCATGTTGATTATTTAAAATATGGAAATAAGCCTTAAAGTCCCCACTTTTCTGTAGTAATGGTGCATTTCATCAGCTATCCTGTTATCCCATGAAAAAAAACATGTAAGTCCCTAATTATGAAAATATGAAAACAAAGAAAGTATTTCCCTACTTGATCAGGTTTGACCATTGGACTTGTATCAGAATTCCTTTTAGGACCTATAAATAAAATGAAAATCCCATGCTCATACTTCACCTTTCTATCAATAGACTTGTGCTGAACCACATGTTCGGGCCATTAAGAAGTTTCCATGCCTTCGACAATACCACGAAGAACAATATTGAGTTCATATTTCTGGTACCCTTTCTTTTAATATGTTTTCATGCTTGGAATTAGAACACAATACATCAACTGCTGAGGTCAATTTCTACTTTTACAAAAACAATCACAACTGTCATACTAATACTAATGGAAATATCTACATTTAATGGGTCCAAAAATCACCAAAACTGTAATTCTAGAACTGCGTCAGTTTGTAATAGGGTGCAGTTTGAAATTGTACATTACTAAACTGCATTTCTTGCTAAATACACCCATTGACAGATTTTAAACAAAATTACAACTAAAAAGTCATTTGGGTCAGTGTGTACAAGACTACAATCCTTCACAAGGCAAACAACATCACTAATGTAATTTTTATCAATTTTTACAACATAAGTCAGCCAATTGAAGCAATACACATTAATTTTTTATAGAAGAAGTTTAGGTACAGTGAAGATGAAGATCCCCTCCATTGTCGGAGTGTTCTGTATGCCATTGCAGCAAAAAGATACACCGAGGAGCTGTACGAGGCCAGGGACAGTTGCTTCAAAAAATTTGGCAATAACAAACAGGCATGGAAGACATGCATCCCACATTGGTGCCTTGACCATAACAATTGGCACGGTCTTTGTGATATCTTTGCCACAGAGGAGTGGCAAGGACTGAGTAAAACAAACAAGGTTAACCGCACAAAGACTGGACCCAAAATCTCCCACCACGGGGGATCAGCAAGTGCACATCAGCACTTGGAAAAACTGGTATGCTTCATGATCACCTTTGCAAATTAAAACTATTTGTAATTAAGGACACAATAGTTGATCATGTTCCCCGTGTTTATTCCTTTTCATGTGTAGACAGAATTAAATAATGGAAAACAGCCACCAATGAGGGCACTTTTCATCCATCTTCATTGTGCTAAAGAAAATGGCAAATCACCAATTGTTGGCGGTGGAGTCTGGACCAGCAGATCTCAATGAGGCTAATGGGGTAATTGATCCAAGTACAACCGAGGCTAACACACAGCTTGAAGCTTTGGATATCGACTCCTTGCAGTTTACAAATGATCAAACACAATCAGTCTATGTAAGTGGTAATCTATACATATATTTGTTGAAATGTCATACCTTAGTACATTATTTGAAGTAAACACGTAACTTCCCTGGTAATATGTTTACGGTGGTAAATATTATTGTCTCTAGTCAATTTTCGATTGTATGACTGCTCATGGTAACCCACATCCAAATAGACCTAATAACTTGCATATATTACAATCACTATCAAACCTCAACTGCAACGCCTCAAATGACATAAATTTAGCAATCTATTATATCAATATTGCATGACCAAAAAAGGTACCACAATCAGGTATGTGATGTTCAATGTAAACCATTAAGCATAGCATTAGTTACCGACAAAAAACACAACAACTGGAAAAAGAAAGAAAGAATAATTGGAAGAAATGCAAAAGGGAGGTAGCTCACCACTCATGTGCACACTATGAATTATCAGAACATAGTAGCTATTTTAACTGAATTTAACAATATTACATATTTCTGGTATGTTGCAAATCATAGCAAAAAGTGAACGACATGATCGCTGATGAGGCCAATTCCAGCATGGATGAGAGCACCATGTTCTTGTCAGCTGTAGGCGGAGCAAGCCATGGCCGGGTGCGAGGATTTGGAAGTTTGCTTGACGATAAGGTGCAAAAAGCAAACAAACAAACCAGGCCCAACCACACACCATGTTCTGTTTCGGGCCTGACAAACGCTGGAGAGGAGACAAACTTATCTCGCGCTGAATTACAAGCGCTCTTGGCTGACAGTGATCGTCGTCAGGCCGAGGAAAGGGCCGAGCGGAAAAGAGAACTAGCACAATATGACTTCTACATCAAAAAATTATTTTCCATGATAGGGTCACAAGTGCCCACTGAACAGGTAATTATGACAAATTTTATGACTAATTTATGGATTTGAATTTAGGTTGCTGTGTTGACAGATTCTAATATGACACTTTGGTTATAAGTTGCTTGTTAAAAGCATCATATCATCTATGTGATACCTGTGTTGTGTAGCACATTAAGAAAGGTTTGTGTGGCGCTTCTACATTAGCCATATTCATTACTTGTACATTTGTGTGGTGTTGCTACATTAGAAAATTTTATTACTTCTTAGCCATAGTAATTACAATAAAATTCATCAATCTAGTAAGGTTTGATTGGTGCTGCTACATTAGCCATATATATTACTTGAAAATTGTTATATAGAAATTCACAAATTAAGTCACCCCCCAAGTTATTGACATAGTTGCACAACACTTACATATTTATTATTCTTTTGACGTAGTTGCACAACAGTAATGTGTTGCCTTTGCTACTGAGATGTAGTGGCATAGTCGCATTCTATACTAAATAAATATTTTGTTGTTCAACTTAGTCTCAAGTACATAATTTAACTACTTTAACTTAAGAATTCATGTTTTAACTGTTATAAATCGTATCGTACTTTTGTCATTTCCAAATTATAACACACGTGCTTGCATTTTCAATGCTTAGGGTCACGGTTCCACCTCTCAACCATCTCATGAACGAGCTTCACACACTCAGCCGGCATCTCCCAGGTAAAGAGTTTTAAAAGGAGATCTTTAATTACAGACAGGAAAAATTAATTGAGGGAGGGGGGTTATAAATAAGAAAAGGTGAATTATAACCACATTGAGGGTTTATCTTGCTGTTGTTGTTATTTGTGATTCCAATTACCAAGTTCAATCCAATAACTTACTGTTGAACTGATATAAAATAACATGTTCTCTCCATATTATGTACTTAGGGTCTGCCATGTCTTACACCAGAAAATCAGGGAGGGTCTTTCACCGCACTATTAAATCAACCTGGAAACGATGAACTTGCCACAGATGGAGCTGGGATGAACCAATGGTTCGGTCAGTCTAGCTTCAACATGAACCCGCCATTCTAGAGTGCAAATGTGTGCATGTTAGGACTTAATATATATCTTAGTTCTAACAAATGATCTAGCTAGGGTAACATATTTTGTGACTTTTTGTTAACAGGTGGGGGTATATTTTGGTATATTTACAGGGGTATATTTTGGTATATTTACAAGTGCATTACAGAGATGTTTTTGTAATGTGTTTTGCACATATTTTGGTACTACAATGTATGATGACTGTGTAACCGCTAATTATATGCTTTCGATCAAATTAGATATCAATGTGTTTGTGTTTGTTTGGTTTAATGGGAAATGGGGAATATGGAACAGTACCGGGTTGGTACAGGGAGGACTGCAGAATGGGGGCAAACTGATACAATACCAGTTAGTATAGCATTTCCATGGGTCTATCCACCGAACACTAGAACAACATTCCATGGAAATATGCACCCATGGAATAAGTCAAGTGGGTCCCACGTGTCCTTGGAAATAACCAAATAGGTCCCACTTTGGATGCCCTTGGAAATAACCAGATATACCCTTGGAAATGCTCAGTGGGTCTCAGGTTCGCTACCCCTTGGAAAAAACTCGGTGGGCCCCACCTTAGTCGTCCTTGGAAATACACAAGTGGGGCCCACCACATTCATCCTTGGAAATACGCAAAGTGGGGCCCACCTGAGTCATCCTTGGAAATACTCAGTGGGTCCCAGGTTCGCCAACCCTTGGAGATAATCAAGTGGGGCCCACCTCAGTCATCCTTGGAAATACTCAAGTGGGCCCCGTTCACAATCCCTTGGAAATAATCCTGACAGGGGCCAGGTGTGAAACTATTTTCATGCGTACCTTTTCCAACGGCCGTCGCATGGAAAAGGCTTAAAAAACTATTTCCAACGGGTAGCGCTTGGAAATAACAGTTTTTTTGAATTTTTCCATGGAGGCTTGTTGCGACGGTAGTATTTCCAACGGCGGCCGTTGGAAATGACGTTTTTTGGGCTTATTCCAACGGGTAGCCGTTGGAACAAGCCATTTTTCTCCCGTTGGTAAAAACGGAGATTCTAGTAGTGAACGGTTAACGCTATTTTGGTTATTCTGAAGGTTATTTTGTGAGAAAATTAACTCCTATGGTTGCTATGCTCCCTATTACTCATATCTAGACGTTATATAGTGATTTTATTTTAATTCTATTTGGTCTATACATAATTCAAATAATTGAAATTTGAGCTCATACAACATTCCCAATGATTCAAACATTTTGTTAAACACGATTAACCAATTTTATATACAAGTAAATATATACTAGTGAATGATACTAGTATATATCTTGAATTTATCTCCCCTTCAATATTTTGAAATTTGAATTTATTGGGGAGATAATTTTACTATCTAATTATTTTTTTCTAGATTTAGGCATCCGAACAACATTCAACATATTGTTCTTCCTCCTAAACGTGCATTCAACCGAAGTGTGTCCAATCTTACATCAATAGTTGCAAAGTATTAATGGTGATTTGTGAGTGGTTGGTGGATTAATTTGCTCTAGGTTTGATCCTTGCTTGCACAGTTTCCAGGTTTCGCTTGCCATTATATGCAAAGAGAGTTTAATCAAAAGACTCACTGCATTGCCAATTTAGCAAGGATACATCAGTTTCAATTAGTGGTTTGACACTGCCCGGGGGGGGCTGCCCGAACCCGGTTCGCCCGTGCCCGGTGCCCGGGGTACCCATACCCGAGCGCGGGTATACCTGGGTAAACGGGTACGGGTCTCAAACGGGCAGGTCCCCTATTTTTGGAAAAAACTCGGGTGTACCCGAACCTGAATACCCATGTACCCGAACCCGCCCCGGGTGTACCTGCACCCGTTTACCCACTACCGTTACCCGTGTACCCGGACCCGTGTACCCGAACCCGAACCCGTGACTGGACCCGCCTGGAGTGCTGGATCCGATTTGACAGTACTGTAGCACTGTAGATTTTCGAAAATTTTTGAATCCAACGGCTCCAGTTACTGTATTACTATAGCAATCCGAATTCCCCCCCCCCCCAAATTTTCCTATAATACACCCCATTCTTCTCTCATTTTCACACCAAACTCACATTCTTCTCAATCTAATTCTCAATTTCTCATACTCTCATTCATACTCTCATTATTTTTTATTGTTCCCAAATTAATTTAATTATTAGAAAAAAAAATATAGTTGCATATTTATTTTATTCCGTAAAGGCGTGAGATACGGTTGAGCAAGTATATTTCATCCCGTAAAGGCGCAAGATACGGTGGAGCAAGATTATTTCATCCCGCAAAGGCGCAAGTTTATTTCATCTCGCAAAGGTTAGATTAATTTTTAAAATAGATTAAATAAGTTAGATTTATTGTTAATTTTATTATAAATAGGTTAGATTAATTTTTAAATAGCTTAAATATGTTAGATTTATTGTTAGTTTTATTATAAATAGGTTAGATTAATTTTTAAAGTAGCTTAAATATGTTAGATTTATTGTTAATTTTGTAGAATTGGTTTGATTTATTTCAAAATAGATTAGATTTATTTTTGAATAGGTTAGATTTATTTTTGAAATAGGTTAGATTTATTTATAAATAGGTTAGATTTATTTATAAATAGGTTAGATTTATTTTCAAAATAGCTTAAATAGGTTAGATTTAATTTTTAATTCGGTTTTTATTTTTAAGTAAGTTAAATTTTATTTTAAATAGGTTTTATTTGTGCTAAATAGGTTATATTTATTTTAAAATTGGTTATATTTATTTTGAAATCGGTTTTTGAATAGGTTATTTATTTTAAATAGGTTATTTATTTTAAAATTAATTAGATTTATTTTTGAAATATGTGAGATTTATTTTTGAAATATGTGAGATTTATTTTTGAAATATGTGAGATTTTATTTGTAAGTAAGTTAGATTTAAATAAGTTCTATTTATTTTTAGAATAGGTTAGATTTATTTTAAAATATGTTAGATTTATTTTTGAATAGGTTAGATTAATTTTTGAAATATGTTAGGTTTATTTATAAATAGGTTGGATTTTTTTTAGTAGGTTAGATTTTTCAAATAGGTTATATTTGATTTTTTAAATTCGGATCTAAATTTAATAGGTTAGATTTTATTTTTTGAATAGGTTAGATTTTATTTTTTGAATATGTTATATTTTATTTTTAAATAGGTTAGATTTTATTTTTTGAATATGTTATATTTTATTTTTTAAATTTTGAATATGTTATTTGATCATTTGAATATGTTAGATTTATTTTAAAATAGGTTAGATTTTATTTTTTAATTTCGGATTAATTTTTTTATATGTTAGATAAATAAGTTAGATTTATATGTGAATATGTTAGATTTATATTTTGCTAGATAAATAAGTTAGATTTGTTAGATAAATAAGTTAGATTTATATTTTATTTTTGAATATGTTGGATTTGGTAGAGTTATTTTTTTGAATAAGTTAAATTTGTTAGAGTTATTTTTTTAAAATAGATTTTTAAAATAAGTTAGAACAAGTTGTATTTATTTTTTTTAAATAGATTTTTGAATAAGTTAAATTTGTTAGAGTTATTTTTTTGAATAAGTTAAATTTGAATTAGAGTTATATTTTTCTTAAAATAGATTTTTTAAATTTAAAGTTATATTTTTTTGTTCAAATTAGAGTTAGATTTTTTTTTTTCGGATCCCTCTGTCACAGAGACAGAGGCTTGCTGCCTCCTTGTCTTGGTTTTTTTTTATTTACTTTAATTTAGATTTAGATTTAATTTAATGTAGATTTAATTTAGATTTAATAGGTCTTTAATTTAGATTTAATAGGTTTTTAGTTATTTTCGATTTTGAATTCTAAATAGGTTTTTAATTATAAATTGGTTTTCAATAGGTTTGATTTATTATTTAATTTCGGTTTTAACTTTTAAATAGGTTATTATATATGAATAGGTTATATTAATTTCGGTTTTTTTTTTGGTTCGGATCCCTCTGTCACAGAGACAGAGGCTTGCTGCCTCCTTGTCTTGGTTTTTTTTTTTATTTACTTTAATTTAGATTTAGATTTAATTTTGTCACATTATGAAAAAAAAAAAAAAAAAAAAAAAAAAAAAAAAAAATTTGTGCTGCTGGACCCTAAAACGTCCGAGACGTTTGTTAAAACGTTCCAGACGTTTTCAAAATTGAAACTCGATTTTCCAATTCCTGCGAGTTTAGTTAAATCGTTACCAACGATTATAAAACGTTCCCAACGTTTTAAAACGTTTCAAAACGATTGGCTCTGTAAAAATTTGATCAAAAACAGGATTTCTAAATCTTCGAACTTAATTAAAACGTTACAACGGTTTCGAAAACGTCCAAAACGTTTTATGGTATTTTATGAACGAGCAGGGTCTATTTTGCAAAATTCTCTCTCTCTCCCTTCATTTCTCCCTGTGTGGTCCGACCCCCTTGTGCTTGTGCGTGTGTGTGTCCGCCAAAACAAAGAGAAAGGAGAGGGATCTCCCTTCTCCTTCCAAAAATCCATCAAAAGCTTGGAGAAATTGAAGAAAGAAGTGGAAAATCTTGATTATCTCTCTCTCTAATACTCCATTGGTATTTCCCTTTCCTCCTCTCTTCTCAAAATTCGAATTTTTCTCCATTGTTAGGGTTTTGTCCTAAATCCAAAATTTGGGTATAAATTGTGAGTAATCCCTCCCCATTAAACTTCTATGTTGTTCATTTGGCAATTTATTTCCCAATTTGTGCTAAATTTCGATTTTCTATCTAGGGTTTGGTTCAAACCCGAAAATTGAGAAGAATTATGATCGATCTAGTTTAATCCAACCAATAGAGGTGTTAATTGGTGTAGGCTCGGTTGAGCAAGATTTTGCGGGACCTTTCGAGACGTCCGAACCATAAGTGCGAGATACGCTCTTCGTAATCAGGTGCGGGGTTTCTGGACTTGTTTGATAGTTTATATTCAGAATTAAACTGTGTTTCTTTTGACATGTTGATTATTGGTTGAATTGCATTATCGGATTGTGTTGCATATGCATTGCATTGCCCTAATTAATTGGAACTCGGATTGTTTATCTGATTGATCTGCATACTGGTATGGTATTCTTTGTGTATTGATCTGAATGATCTAATTTGGAATTAAAAGTCACCGTGATTTATATCACCATCGGTTGGTGGATATGGCATTACCGTCCCCCACCGTGGCGACGACACCCAGGGGGTGTGTTCGGATTTGTCAAAGTCTGTGCACGGACTTTGACGACCCAGTATTCTAAAGCTTTAGTTTGTCTGGCCCTCAGCAGTTCCCAGTACCGGTTGGGACGAGGGGTAAGTGACTCTGTACTATGAATTGTACTATATGTGACTTGTGTATCGGATGGCATTACCCAGGGGGTGAATGCGTTTGAATGGTCGATTGGTTTTAAATGTATCGGAGGCATTACCCAGGGGGTGAATGCGGTTGGACTGTCATTTGGTTTTATATGAATTTTTCCGGAAATGAAATGAAACCAGACTTTTATTTACACGGTTAAACCTATAACTACCAGATCTTCTGAATCCGAGTTAAACCAAATATTGTGTGATTGAATTTCGATTTGGCAATTCCTGAGTTGGATTTCATTTGGCTTATTGATGTCGGTTTTATGCGTGCATGTTTATATATCATTATGAACTGTTCTGAGCTTTATTTGTGCTTTATTTTTGAATATAATCTGTGATTGCAAGTCCAGGAGCGAAACGTGGCAAATTTATCGCACTGAGAAATTTATTTCTCACCCCCTGTTGGATTATCTTTTCAGGTCCGGGATCAGCAGATCCGAGAGAGACACGAGGTCGGTAGGCCTGGTCATTCCGCTGCTTAGACTGTCTGGTATGGGGACATTAGAGATTATGTATATAGTTATGTTTTGGTGATGTACATATATAGTCTCTATGTCATTTTGTGATACGTATCCATCGAGATACGGGGTTGTATGATATTACCTGACCAGCTGGGAGTTATGTTATTTGTTTGTTTGGTTGTTTGTTTATGTTTTCAATTCTTATTATATCGTAATTGCCTAGTAGGCATACGGGCAACCGTATGTCTACGGCAGGAGAGCACCTGTCGCGCCTCGTTGGGCCGCGGGGTGTGACAGGTCTTCCCTTCGGTGGTATCAGAGCATGGTTTAGAACCTGAACCAGACTTATTTGGATACGAGAGTGGTATGCGTATTAATTGGGGCCGGCACGACTATACGAATTTCGTATGATAATTAAGGAATATAGAATGTATAAACTAACTTTGTTTATTCAGAAAATGGAAACACGCCGAGGTAGAGGTAGAGGCAGACCTCGTAGGAATCCTGAACCTAATCCGGAACCAATTATCGAGCCAGTTGCGGATCAGGTTGGAGCTGGTCCAGCTGGTGCTGGAGGTGCTGGAGGTGCTGGAGGAGCGGATAGGGACTTGGATGACCGGTTGATTGCGGCCTATGAGAGAGGTCGTCAGGCACAGATGCGGGATGTCGCACCAGTGGCTCACGGTGGGGCACCCGAAGCTTTCCGAAGGTTATATGATGCATTTCTGCACTTGAATCCGCCGCGTTATGATGGAACCGGCGGGTATGCTGCAGCTGAGGAATGGCTCGCTCAGATTAATGCCAAGTTGAATTTATGTCGTGCCCCTGATGATAACAAAGTGGAGTTAGTGGAGCAACAGTTAGAAAGTGATGCTCGATTTTGGTGGGACGGGGCCCGACTTAACTTTGAAGGGGAGGAGGCGAGGATTCCTTGGGAATGGTTCGAGCAACAATTTAATAGGCGGTTTATGAGCAACTTACAACGTGAAGCATTGCGGAGGAAATTTCTGGAGTTGAGGCAAGACGGGCGTCCGGTGGTGGAATATAATAGTGAGTTCTTGGCATTATCTCGCTATGCAACGGATGTGAGGAATGAGGTGGAAAGGTACCATAGACAATACTTGGACGGGTTGGATGGCAACATCTCTATGATCGTTGATACTCCAATGGCGAGGGAATTACAAACAATGATGGATCACGCCGAACAAGTTGAGATGCATGGTAAGCGGAGAAGGACGCAAGTGAATGAAAGGAATGTGAAACAACGGGAAGATCCGAGTCGACAAGTGTCGAAGTCGAGGGGAGGATCATCATATACTAGACCCCCTCAGTCGAACATGGCACCGAGACCTCCATTCAGACAGACCTCTATGCCAGGTTCTAGACCGGCGATGCCTTCACAATGGTGCCGATCATGCAACCAAGCACATGATGAGATTGAGTGTAGGCGCAAGGCGAGCGCTTGCTTCATATGTGGTAGCACGGGACATTGGGCGAGGGAGTGCCCGAATTCACTTATAAGGATGCAAGGCGCTAGTGGCGCAGGAGGGTCAGCTAGCGTTGGGCGTGGCGCGCCGACGGGGCGCGGACGTGGCACATTTCAAGCTAGCGGGGCTAACGCTAGCAGGGCTAGCAGCTTGGGTAGCACCGGCAGGGCGGCGGCGCATGCACTTAACATCGCTGGAACTTCGCGCGACGCTGCAACTGAGCAGGGACGTGGCCAGACCGACGTCATGACAGGTTTACTCTCTATATCTGATCATGATGCATATTGTTTGATTGATACGGGGTGCAGTCATTCGGTGGTGTCGAGGGTATTTGTGGAGAAGTGTAGTTGGCCAATTGAAACGAGTCACCAAGTTTTAAACGTTCAAACCCCATTTGGATCAACTGATCAAGAAATTACCATATGCCGAAACCGAAATATTAAAGTAGACGGGAGGGAATTTGAGGCTGACTTGTTGGTTATGGATATTGTGGGGTATGATGTGTTGTTGGGAATGGATTGGTTGACGAGGCACGCAGCAACTATTGATTGTCCGCATCGACGGATTCATTTTGCGAACTCGAGAGGTATGTCATGTATTTTGAAATGTAGAGAACTTGGGGTACTAACACCGTGTGTTTCTGCTGTAGAAGTGAGAAATTTATTAGAAACAGGATGTACAGCTTATCTAGTAGCCGTGGTGTATGCGGCTGCGGCAGTTCCGGAGATCAGCACTATACCGGTCGTTTCAAAATTTGTAGATGTATTTCCGGAAGAGATTGTGGGGTTGCCACCTGAGCGAGAAGTAGAGTTCGGTATCGAACTAGTACCGGGCACAACACCGATTTCGAAGGCGCCGTATCGAATGGCACCGGAAGAACTGAAAGAACTTAAGGCGCAATTGGAAGATATGTTGGAAAGCAGATTTATCAGACCTAGCACATCGCCGTGGGGTGCGCCAGTGTTGTTTGTCAAGAAGAAAGATGGAACGTTGCGGTTGTGCATTGATTACCGCGAGCTGAATAAGGTAACCGTGAAAAATAAGTATCCGTTACCTCGGATTGATGATCTGTTTGATCAGTTGCAGGGATCTTCGGTATATTCGAAAATTGATCTGAGAACAGGGTACCACCAGTTGAGGATTCGGCCTAGCGACGTGGACAAGACGGCATTCCGTACAAGGTACGGGCACTATGAATACCTGGTTATGCCATTTGGGCTGACGAACGCACCGGCAGCGTTCATGGATATGATGCAACGGGTATTTCACGATCTATTGGACTCGACCGTTGTGGTTTTTATTGATGACATATTGGTGTATTCGCGCTCCCGAGAAGAACATGAGGTACATCTTAGAATTGTTTTACAAAGATTGCGCGAACATCAGCTATTCGCAAAGTTCTCGAAATGCGAATTTTGGTTGGATAAGGTTACCTTTCTCGGGCATATTGTTTCGGGAAAAGGATTAGCGGTGGATCCTGAAAAGATTCGGGCTGTTACCGAATGGCAGAGGCCGAAGACAGTTACGGAGATTCGTAGCTTTTTGGGGTTAGCCGGGTACTACAGGAGGTTTGTACTCGGGTTTTCGCGGTTGGCTGCACCACTTACAAAGTTATTACATAAAGGCGTGAAATTTGATTGGGGTACCGCTCAAGACAAGAGTTTTGAGGAATTAAAGAGTCGGCTGGTATCCGCACCGATCCTTGCTATGCCGACTGCTGGTAAAGAGTACACGGTTTACACCGATGCATCGCGATCAGGGTTGGGTTGCGTATTGATGCAAGATGATCATGTAATTGCCTATGCATCTCGGCAATTGCGACCGCACGAGCAAAACTACCCGACTCATGACTTGGAGTTAGCGGCGGTGATATTTGCGTTGAAGATTTGGCGGCATTATTTGTATGGCGTGAGGTGCCGTATATTTACCGATCATCAGAGTTTGAAATATATCTTCACGCAAAAGGAATTGAATTTGAGGCAAAGGAGGTGGTTGGAGTTGATGAAGGACTACGATTTGGATATCCAGTATCACGCGGGAAAAGCGAACAGTGTAGCAGATGCGTTAAGCAGAAAGAGTCAGGTAAACCTGGCATCGGTGATTACAAGTGAAAAGCATCTTCTTGAGGAAATGCGTAGATTGGAAATTCATGTTGGCGCATCACGCGAATTAGCGTTGGAAGTGGCATCTAAATGTGGTACAAGTGAGGTGGGAACTAGAGCAACTGAAATTGCGTCGGTTGTGCTAGCAGCGGTTGAGATCCGATCAGAATTACACGAACAGATTCGTGCAGCGCAACAGGATGATCCAAAATGTCAGAAATTTAAATTACACTACGAGTCAAATGCTGATTCCCCGTTTAAAGTTCAAGGAGATGATATTTTGAAGTTTCATGATCGCATTTGTGTACCGAATAGATCTGAGTTGAAGGATTTGGTTTTATCAGAGGCGCACGACTCGGGTTATGCTATTCATCCGGGGGAAGTGAAAATGTATCAAGATTTGAAGAAGTATTTTTGGTGGCCGAAGATGAAGCGAGACGTGCAAAGGTACGTTGAAAAGTGTCAGATTTGTCAGCAAGTTAAAGCGGATCGACGGAGGAAAGCGGGGTTGTTGAGACCGCTAGAAATACCTACGAGAAAATTTGAGTCGATTACAATGGATTTTGTATCCGGGTTTCCGAGAACAGTTAATAGATACAACACGGTTTGGGTGATTGTGGACCGGCTGACGAAGATAGCTCATTTCATTCCACTTCGGATTGAGACGTCGGGGCAAGAATTAGCGGAGTTATTCTTGAAGTATCAGTTCAAGTACCACGGTTGCTCACGCTATATCGTTTCGGACCGAGATCCTCGGTTCACTTCTCATTTCTGGGGGAGCTTTCAAGAGGCAATGGGTACCAAGCTGAGATTCAGTACCGCGCATCATCCGCAGACGGACGGTCAGTCCGAGCGCACTATTCAGACATTGGAAGATATGTTACGCTCTTGTGCGCTAAGTCTAAAAGGTTCGTGGGTTGATCACTTGTATCTGGTGGAGTTTGCTTATAACAATAGTTATCACTCGAGCATTGGTATGTCACCGCAAGAGGCGCTAACAGGGCAGCAGTGTAGTACTCCGTTGTGGTGGGGACCAGCGGGTACATATCCGCCTACGGGACCGCAAATGTTAGAAGAAATTGCTGAGAAAACGAAAATGGTTCTGAGTCGACTAAAGTCAGCTCAAGAAAGACAAAGGAAATACGCGGATGTTCATCGCAGACCGTTGGAATTCCAAGAAAGTGATCACGTATGGCTTCGTGTTTCGCCTGTCAGAGGCGTACACAGATTTGGTGTTTCGGGTAAGCTAAGTCCTCGTTATATTGGGCCGTTTCAGATTTTGCGACGAGTTGGACCGGTAGCATACGAGCTTGCACTACCACCAGCGTTGGACCGGGTTCATCCGGTGTTTCATGTATCACAGTTGCGCAGATATGTACGAGATCCGTCACATTGTATTGACCATTCTGATTTACACGTGCAAGACGATCTGACTTATCAAGAGGAACCGATGCGGATATTGGATCGAAAAGAACAACGGCTACGAAGCAAAGTGATCCGGCTCGTGTTGGTAAAATGGGGACGACATTCCGATAAGGAAGCGACGTGGGAACTCGAGGAGAGCATCCGAGAAAAGTATCCGGAGTTATTCGACAATTAAGGTAAGAAATCAAGTTCAGCGGACTGAACTTCATATTAAGGGGGGGAGAATTGTCACATTATGAAAAAAAAAAAAAAAAAAAAAAAAAAAAAAAAAATTTGTGCTGCTGGACCCTAAAACGTCCGAGACGTTTGTTAAAACGTTCCAGACGTTTTCAAAATTGAAACTCGATTTTCCAATTCCTGCGAGTTTAGTTAAATCGTTACCAACGATTATAAAACGTTCCCAACGTTTTAAAACGTTTCAAAACGATTGGCTCTGTAAAAATTTGATCAAAAACAGGATTTCTAAATCTTCGAACTTAATTAAAACGTTACAACGGTTTCGAAAACGTCCAAAACGTTTTATGGTATTTTATGAACGAGCAGGGTCTATTTTGCAAAATTCTCTCTCTCTCCCTTCATTTCTCCCTGTGTGGTCCGACCCCCTTGTGCTTGTGCGTGTGTGTGTCCGCCAAAACAAAGAGAAAGGAGAGGGATCTCCCTTCTCCTTCCAAAAATCCATCAAAAGCTTGGAGAAATTGAAGAAAGAAGTGGAAAATCTTGATTATCTCTCTCTCTAATACTCCATTGGTATTTCCCTTTTCCTCCTCTCTTCTCAAAATTCGAATTTTTCTCCATTGTTAGGGTTTTGTCCTAAATCCAAAATTTGGGTATAAATTGTGAGTAATCCCTCCCCATTAAACTTCTATGTTGTTCATTTGGCAATTTATTTCCCAATTTGTGCTAAATTTCGATTTTCTATCTAGGGTTTGGTTCAAACCCGAAAATTGAGAAGAATTATGATCGATCTAGTTTGATCCAACCAATAGAGGTGTTAATTGGTGTAGGCTCGGTTGAGCAAGATTTTGCGGGACCTTTCGAGACGTCCGAACCATAAGTGCGAGATACGCTCTTCGTAATCAGGTGCGGGGTTTCTGGACTTGTTTGATAGTTTATATTCAGAATTAAACTGTGTTTCTTTTGACATGTTGATTATTGGTTGAATTGCATTATCGGATTGTGTTGCATATGCATTGCATTGCCCTAATTAATTGGAACTCGGATTGTTTATCTGATTGATCTGCATACTGGTATGGTATTCTTTGTGTATTGATCTGAATGATCTAATTTGGAATTAAAAGTCACCGTGATTTATATCACCATCGGTTGGTGGATATGGCATTACCGTCCCCCACCGTGGCGACGACACCCAGGGGGTGTGTTCGGATTTGTCAAAGTCTGTGCACGGACTTTGACGACCCAGTATTCTAAAGCTTTAGTTTGTCTGGCCCTCAGCAGTTCCCAGTACCGGTTGGGACGAGGGGTAAGTGACTCTGTACTATGAATTGTACTATATGTGACTTGTGTATCGGATGGCATTACCCAGGGGGTGAATGCGTTTGAATGGTCGATTGGTTTTAAATGTATCGGAGGCATTACCCAGGGGGTGAATGCGGTTGGACTGTCATTTGGTTTTATATGAATTTTTCCGGAAATGAAATGAAACCAGACTTTTATTTACACGGTTAAACCTATAACTACCAGATCTTCTGAATCCGAGTTAAACCAAATATTGTGTGATTGAATTTCGATTTGGCAATTCCTGAGTTGGATTTCATTTGGCTTATTGATGTCGGTTTTATGCGTGCATGTTTATATATCATTATGAACTGTTCTGAGCTTTATTTGTGCTTTATTTTTGAATATAATCTGTGATTGCAAGTCCAGGAGCGAAACGTGGCAAATTTATCGCACTGAGAAATTTATTTCTCACCCCCTGTTGGATTATCTTTTCAGGTCCGGGATCAGCAGATCCGAGAGAGACACGAGGTCGGTAGGCCTGGTTATTCCGCTGCTTAGACTGTCTGGTATGGGGACATTAGAGATTATGTATATAGTTATGTTTTGGTGATGTACATATATAGTCTCTATGTCATTTTGTGATACGTATCCATCGAGATACGGGGTTGTATGATATTACCTGACCAGCTGGGAGTTATGTTATTTGTTTGTTTGGTTGTTTGTTTATGTTTTCAATTCTTATTATATCGTAATTGCCTAGTAGGCATACGGGCAACCGTATGTCTACGGCAGGAGAGCACCTGTCGCGCCTCGTTGGGCCGCGGGGTGTGACAAATTTAATTTAGATTTAATTTAGATTTAATAGGTTTTTAATTATTTTCGGTTTTGAATTCTAAATAGGTTTCTAATAGGTTTTGAATTATAAATTGGTTTTCAACAGGTTGGATTTATTATTTAATTTCAGTTTTAACTTTTAAATAGGTTATATTAATTTCGGTTTTTTTTTTTTGGGTTCAGATCCCTCTGTCACAGAGACAGAGGCTTGCTGCCTCCTTGTTTTTTTTTTCTTTTATTTACTTTAATTTAGATTTAATTTAGATTTGGATTCAATTTAGATTTAATTTAGATTTGGATTCAATTTAGATTTAATTTAGATTTAGATTTAGATTCAATTTAGATTTAATTTAATTTAGATTCAATTTAGATTTAATTTAATTTATATTGAATTTAGATTTACATTTAAATAGGTTTATAATTTCGGATTTATTTTTAATAGGTTAAAAAAATATGTTAGATTTGTTTTTTTGAATATGTGAAGTAATTTACATTTATTTTTTTGAATAGGTTTAAAAGATGACATCTCCTAATCACGATGAGGTAGACGATTTTGGAGCGAGAATGTCACAAGAAATTTTTGGCCCACCTCCACCTATGCCACCACCTAATTATCCACAAAATTATCCACAAAATTATCAAAGAAGGGATCAAACGCTAGATTTAAATTATCAACAACCCCCCCAAATGTATGCACCGTATTATACTTCAAACGATCCAAACATGTATATTTCACAAGAAACACATCAACCGACACCACCATATGCATATGGAGGCACTTCTTCTGTAGCATCGAGTCAAGTCACCCCCCGCTATATAAGGTACTCCGTCGAGAAGTGTCACTGAAATTGAAGAAGAACCAATCATTCCTCCGACAAGTGTCCCCCAGAACAACAAGTGGTAAAGAAGACTAGAAGAGTTCATGAATACAATCAGCCGTGGGTCAAATGGTACAAGGTGACCACAGATGAGAATGGCCACATGCAAACCCTTGAATGTAAGGTAAAAAATTGCAAGAAACCGTTTTTTGTGTATAAACAAAGTAGTGGTATGACCAGCTTTAAAAGACATGTCGAAATGCACCAAAAGAAGGGTGAGGTTCCAAGTGAAAATATTGGATCGAGACAAATCCAAACCCTTATGAACCCGGATGGTACCAGAACCAACCCAAAATACGATGAATCAAGAATGCTTAGTGAATTGGCCCGGTACATTACCCACAAAGAACAACCAATAAGTATGGGTGGTTGCATGAGTTTTGCCCGGTTAGTCATTCGGGGGTGTGCTCAACTAATGTACAAGAGGATCCATCATAGAAAGATGGTTGGTGAAATTAAAAACCAGTTTACCAGAACAAAAGATGAGCTCCGAGCTATATTTGCATACCAACAAAATAAGGTCTCAATTACCTCCGATATATGGACTGCCGGTAAACATGGCCTTGGGTACTCTTGTGTTACCGACCATTGGATCAATGATCAGTGGGTATTACAAAAAAGGATATTAAGTTTTCGTGTGTTATATTCCCCGCATTCAGCACATGTAATTTTCAAATCCATTATTGAGGTGTTACAAGAGTATAACCTTAAGAGAGATAGGGATAACAAGATTTTTTCTATTTCATTCGATAATGCTAGTAACAATGTAGCTTCCATTGAGATTTTTAAACGGTTACTAAACCCGATTATGAATGGTGTAATGTTTCACCAAAAGTGTGCTTGCCACATACTTAACCTCGTCGTGAAGGCGGGCCTTAAAACAGAAGCCGTAAAAAATTTGATCAATAAATTAAAGGATTATCTGTCCCATATTGTTTCAAACCAAGAAAGAAAACAATAGTTTGGTTTGATGTGCATCAACTATGGATTGAGCAAGTTGAAAGTTCCTTGGGATATAGATACCCGTTGGAACTCTACCTATAGGTTTCTCAACCGATGCCTTCCTTACAAAGCCGTCATATGAGAGTTTTTGAGAGGCTCCACCCCCGAGGGAATGGCATTGGAGCCCAGCCTTGACGAATGGGAGCAACTACAAACCCTGAGTAATTTCTTAGGAACCTTTTTTAATGCAACCGTCAAATTATCCTGCTCGTACTCACCGATGGCATTTGAGTTGATCAGACATCTCTATAACATCTCCAAGGTGTACCGTGAATTGAAACAAGTTGAAAGCAAGTACTCCACTCTCACACCGATCGTAGATGCCATGAAAGAAAAATTTCTAAAATATTGGGACGATGTACCCCTCCTGGCCATTATTGCAAGCTGCCTCAACCCGGCATACAAGAAGTATTTCACGGTCAAAATAGTTGTAGCGTACAAAGAGAATCTACATTTAGACAACACCGGGGTGGAGGCATTCGTGACTTCGAAGTTTGATGAGATGTTTAACATATACAACTCAAGAATGGGTGACAACCAAAACTCGTCTTCGTCCCGTGCCGCCCCTAAGTAACAATATAAATATACATGTGTTTTTAATCTTTATTATTTATAATATCTACATTATTTGTCCACTAATTTTTTAATAGTTCCACTTCCAGGAGCACTAGCAGTGGTGGATTGTTAGCAGATTTCCAATCGGAGATCCAACCGCACACATCCACAAACGAGTTAGTGAGCTATTTTGCAGGGGTAAACGAAAGAGAAGATGAATTTGACATCATGACGTGGTGGAAGAGGAATCAAAGAAACTATCCAACACTGGCGATGATGGCCCGCGACGTATTTGCCGTACCCGTGTCAACCGTCCCTTCCGAAAGTTGTTTTAGTTCGGCGAACATGATCCTCTCCGACAAACGCAGTAAGTTGGGTGCACATGTTTTTGAGAGACTTGTGTGCTTGAAAGATTGGATTGATGCTGATGAGCGCAACCAACATCGAGATCATCAAGAATCATCATCCGGAGTCGATACTGAAGAAAGCGGTATCGAGCCGCGGCCTGCGGCTAATTCGAATTCAGACGGTGCGGAAGAGAGCGAACAATGGTATATGAATCCAAACTACTAGATAAGTAGTGTCGGTATACATTTCTAACCTCTTTTAATCCCTATGGTTATTTTTTAAATTATAATTTCTAAACGTTTCAATTAGTTCTTAAGTTATTCATTTTAAAGAAGAATTACTAACAAAAAAAAAGTTAGAACTCCGCCTATGTTATTTTACATAGCCGGTACCAAGCCCGGAATAAAGGAGGAGGGTAACTTTTATTTTTTAATCTATTGTTTTAAAATAATTCATATTTATTTTTAAAGTAGTAATTGATTTAAGATATTTTTTATTTATATTTTATTTAACCTATTAAAAATAAATGAACGTTTAGAAAATATATTATCAATTTAAAATGAACGTTTACAAAATATATTATCAATTTAAAATGTAAACTACAAATTTTGAGATATAAATAAATTATGAAACTATATAATTAGAATGAGAGTTTGAAAATAAAATAAAATTACTCGTGTAAAGAAATAAATAATTAGACTTGTACTTAGCCGAATAAATATACAAATTTTCGCACAAATAATTTTTATATATAAGTTACAAATTTTATTTATTTAGGAATTATAAAGACTTGATAATTTTATGTATATATATATATATACAATATTTGATATTGAACTATTCAGATTTTAAAAGTCGAATTATAAACACGTAATAATATTCGTACGACACTGTAAAAAAATAAGAAAACAAAACAGAAAACAAAACAGAAACAGAAAAAAAAAAAAAACCCGTCTACCCGTGCCCGTTGTACCCGGATACCCGTTGTACTCGTACCCGTTGTGCCCGCTACCCGTCCCGGGTTTTGCCCTGCCCGGCCCGAGGTACCCAAGAGCAAATGTCTAGTTTCAATACATGTGATTTACATTCCCACCCTTTGCATAGTAGATTTTTATGTTGAGATGCTTGCAGGGCTTGAGTCCGCATCATCTGCATTAAAGAGCATCTTTTGAGTTAATGTATTTCGGCTGTCATATTTTAAATGGAGCTAATCCGATCACGTAGGGACTCTTTAATATTAGTGCGGATCTAATTCATATGGATCTTAAAGATTCTTTTTTGAGTTAATGCAGAGAATACGAATTCGTAGCCCGCAGGGCTCACTGTTTCTTACATACTCCCCCCCATTTGTATAAATTAGCTACATCAGGTTTGGTAGGATATGTATAATAGTGGTGCAGATATAGAGCTATTCACTCCTGTAAGACTGTTTCCTGTTTGTAATATATGTCCACTTTTCTCAACAAAAAAAAAATGAGGTTCTAAAATGTATTTTTATTTATCAAATAGAGTGACAGCAAATAACAAACAAATATAGAGTCAAAAAAATAATACGTTTATAACAACTCCAAAAAAAAAAGAAACTTTGTACTATTAAAAAAGTGTAATTTTCTTTCCGTCTCCATGTGCCAGACTGACACTTGTCTGATATAATTAATTCTTGATGTGCGGGTCAGGGCGCTTTTTTGTTTAAACTTTAAAAATTAATTAACGCTTCCCTTAGAACAATGATGATCCTCGATAGTCCAGCGATGCGTCGAGTGATTAGCATGGATAATTTGATCTGTCAGTAATTTTGTATTCCACAACAACAAAGTAGACACTTATCGCGAGGGAAAAAACGCATTTATGACGGTTCTCTGTCGCGAAAAGTACCGTTGCGAATAGAAAAAACACAGTTATGACGGTACTCCGTCGCGAAAAGTCATTTTTTACCCTCACAAAAAGTCACTTATTCTTGTTGTGTTCCCTATTGAGGATATTTTATTCAGATCTAAGCATGTGATCGATTCAGAAATTCTGATCTCTTGCGATACTGCAGCAATTTTGTACAGCTGTAAAAATAATTGACAAGGAATAAAATATGAAGCCAATGATCGATATATTTAAAGTGAGAGCCTAGCTATTCCCCGTTTCATCCTCCAGTCAATAACTACTTTAATAACTAGTAAGTACTTGAGGGGACCACTTACTATTTGGGGACCGTATACTATCTGAAATATTTTACAACTGGGGCGAGCAAATATTCACATATAATAAATCAAGTATTCATCTATAATACATCAATTATTCACACCTAAGACATCAAGTATTTAAAAAAAAACTGGACACATCACTCACCCATCTTTTACACGTTTTTAGAGGTGGTTTTTTTTTCTCCGTTCAATCTAACCAATATTTTTGACGATCTGTGATGAATTTTGCAAATTTAAAACCACCAACGTCTTCTACATAATTTTATATTTCAAATGAGATACATGACGACATACTTTCGAGTTGTCCGTTGCACAAGTATTCACACATCGTCATAGAAGTATTCATCCCTCATCGAGCAAGTATTCATCATCGTCGTATAAGTGTAAATAGTTCATGTATCAAGAGTATTACAAGCATATGTGCAAACCTCGATTAATTTTACAAGAGCGCGCAAGTATTCACACTTAAGATATCAAGTATTTAAAAAAAAACTGGACACATCACTCACCCATCTTTTACACGTTTTTAGATGTGGTTTTTTTTTTCTCCGTTCAATCTAACTAATATTTCTGACGATCTGTGAGGAATTTTGCAAATCTAAAACCACCAACGTCTTCTACATAATTTTCTCTTTCAACTGAGATCCATGACGACATACTTTTGAGTTGTCCGTTGCACAAGTATTCACACCTCGTCATGCAAGTATTCATTCCTCATCGAGCAAATATTCATTCTCGTCGTGTAAGTGTAAATAGTTCATGTATCAAGAGTATTACAAGCATATGTGCATATCTAAATTAATTTTACAAGAGTGCGCAAGTATTCACATATAATGAATCAAATATTCATCTATAATACATCAAGTATTCACACCTAAGATATCAAGTATTTAAAAAAAAAAACTGGACACATCACTCACCCATCTTTTACACGTTTTTAGAAGTGGTTTGTTTTTCTCCGTTCAATCTAATCAATATTTCTGACGATCTGTGAGGAAAATTTTGCAAATCTAAAACTACCAACGTCTTCTACACAATTTTCTCTTTCAAATGAGATCCATGATGACATACTTTCGAGTTGTCCGTTGCACAAGTATTCATCTCTCATCGAGCAAGTATTCATTATCATCATGTAAGTGTAAATAGTTCATGGAGGTGGGAGACGGAGGCAGAGGTGGGAGAGGGAGAGAGGCGGAGGCGGAGGTGGGAGAGGGAGAGGGAGGCGGAGGCGGAGGTAGAGAGATGAGAGAGGGAGGCGGAGGCGGAGATGAAGAGGTGGGAGAGGGAGGCGGAGGCGGAGGTGGGAGGCGGAGGTGGGAGGCGGAGAGGGAGAGGTGGGAGAGGCGGGCAGAGGCGGAGAGGGAGAGGTGGGAGAGACGGGTGGAGGCGAAGGTGGGAGAGAGAGGGAGAAAGAGAAAAAAAAATAAAGGAAGAAAATTTGCTAATTAATTTGTAGAGACCATTAGGTAGTTATAATTTGTAATTATAGTTAGAAGATGAAGTTAGTTAGTTGGAGGATGAAATGGAGAATAGATAGATGAGAAAAAATATAATTACCCATATTTAAAATGCTAGCGCAATATTACTATTGTTATATTCCGTTTATCTGTCCGGTCATCATTTAACGTGTCAACATTACTAGTTAACATATTTTTTTACTATTCAATATATACATCCAATTAGTAATTAATTAACCAATCTTACATCTCTCAAAATTTCGACAGATTTCCGACTTAAACATCAAATGTCAATAATAAAGCACAAAAAGTGAATAATAAAGTATTTAAATTGAATAATAAAACATTTAAATGGAAGTCCAACGATACTCTGATGAACTTCCGACTCAAAACGGATGCATGCATTTGAAGTGAACAATAACGATCACACAAATTTCAAGAATTTAAGTTAAATAATAAAGCGTTTAAGCTAAGAGAGAAAAAATATCATTAAAATAAGTTGTATTATTTGTTGTTATCATATTATGACACTTTATATTGTTATATTATGGCTCTTGTTATTATTATAATAAGGATTATTCTCCTCTTCCTAGAATTTATATGCATTTGTGTATCTAAAATAGAGAATATAATCATGTTTACTTAAATGAGATCATTAAATGACAAATAACATTCATTATATGATATAAAAAAAATATATAAAAAAATGAAAACATAATCAATCAATTGTCGATCAATCCAAAAAGTTTCTTAAATTGCATTTACAAAATGAAAAAAAAAATCAAAATTAAAAGAAGACAGATTAAATAAATTTGTGGCTAGTACGTATTAAAAAAAACACAACAACAACCACCACCAAGTCTTTAGTTCCAAATAAATTTGTGGCTAGTACGTATAAAAATAAATTTAAAATTGTACAAATAAAACAACATAAAAATGATGCATAGAATAAAAAAAAAAAACTATTTGATTAGAGGACTGATATTCAATCTGAAATTTTAACTTTTTACATTACAATTGTTGGTGGATGAGAACATTTACGTACTTAATAAAAGAATAGAGATACATGTGGCTATCTGTATAATGTATCCATACATGTAATTTTAGCATTACTCATATCGCATCTTCTTTTCGCCGACATTTTTATTAATATCCAAAGTTTAATACAAATTATTAATTATGTCCGGAGTTCAAAACTTTCGCTAAAAATACCCAAACCGGCCAGAAAATGGCCGGTTTACTCCCTCCACTAAACCGGCCATTTTCTGGCCGGTTTACTCATTTTTTTTTTTTTTAAGACTATGAATAGCAAAATAGTAAAATCTAACACTAAAAATTGAAATTTTTTGTTAGATTATTTTTTGTGATTTATAATTACTATATTTATACTAAAATACACTGGATTACTGGAAATTATGTTGAATTACACTATATTACAATAAATTATGTTGAATTACACTAAATTACAATAACTTCGCTAATTACGCAAAATTACGCTAAAGTAGACCGATTATGTGCCATCTTTCATGAATCATAAAAAATAGTAAAAAAATTCCGAAAAATAGTAAAAACTGGTATTCTACAAGTTCATTATGTAACTAATTTACTGAGCTACTTGGATTGAATAATAGAAACGAAAATCTTAATCGGAAACTTCAACTCAAGTTTTGAGGCTCTTCCCTTAGTTTTTTGGCGATTCTGAATTTCGAAATCCAGCATCGTGGGCACTAACGCATGCGTCTTTTCGCAAGCTTTCCGAAAAGTGGTCATTTGCTGAAATCGGACACTCGAGCGCCGTTTTATGACCGTTTGAAGTTTCGCCATCGTTTTTCGCCGTCACTAAATTACATTACATTATGGTACACTGAAAAGGCGAAAAACGATGGCGAAACTTCAGTTGTAATATTTTCTGTTTAGCATTATCGGGGTACTCTCGGTGCCGAGCTGAACTCATCATCCAATATCCCGTAGCACAACACCGAGCATATATGAAGTCAGCAAAAGAGAGCAATGTTTCTTTTAATATTTATAAACTCGGAAATACTATCGGTTCGGACTGCAAGCGCACAATCCTATCGAGTAGTATATTCGAGGTCGATCCACAGGGAATATTGGTTCAGTGCTTTGAGCGATCGAATCGCAATCTTTCGAAAGGCTAGACGAATCTGAAAATTGAGAGATGTTGTTGTGATCAATGTAAATTACGAAGCAATTAAATGTAATTAAAATAAAGATAGAGATGAGAATTCCTAGGGTTTCGGCACACCGTTGCTACTCGATCCGCCTTGATAATATATTCCTGTTGCGTCTGATTTCCTGTTGTTGTTTAATGAAAGACACCACATAGGTCATTGCGATTTATGTTACGCAAGAATGACAGATCTTTCACCGAGATTCTACATAGGACACTGTGATTTTCCTTACGCAAATGTCTGATCTCTCAAATACCCCAAATTACTACATAGATCACTGCGAATTTCTTTTACGCATGTGATAGAATTTGGTACGCGTTTTGTTGGTCTGGTTTATGGTTTCTCCGCTAAGGTTTTCTTCACATAAACCTAATAAATCTCAACGAGGCTAATTCATACAAATAGTTTCTCTTACCATTAAAGTACTGTCACTACCCTAATGGACTCAAACTAGATCATTGAAGTTAGATGAAGAGATAGTAAATCACAAAAGCATTTTGTTTCAACAACAAGAAATCATAATCAACAGAAATAATATATCAAAACATCAAGAGTAACAAGGTTTACTGCCTAGCCCTAAGAAAAGGAACTTAGCCGCGGAACGGCATTGTTACAAGCACTCCTCTCTTCTCACTTTAATCAAATCTAACCCTAATTACAAAGATAACTATTCCTTCTGCCCAGGGGCCTTATATAGGAGTGGAGGGACGTGTAGAAGTTGAGTAGACGCTAAGAAACTGATCTGGAAACAGCTGTCAGCAGTTATTCCCCAAGAGATGCCTTCGGATACGGGCCGTATCAGGTGATACGGTCCGTATTAGGTCCTTGACGGTTAGGGTTTAATTCTTCCAGCGCTATCTTCTGGTATGTGCTAGGCCTGGTCCGTATTAGGCAATACGGACCGTAACAGAGACTTAGTCGATGAGCGTCGCTGATCCGATTGACCCGATTCTAGCTCCATTTGGTGTAAAATAGTCTCAAAACTTGTTTTCTGCAATAAAACGTAAAGAAGGGTGACAGTAGCCTTTTTCTCTAATAAAGTAAACATAAGTGTGAAAAAATATGCAAAACCTAAGCCAAAACCCTACGTAAATCATCGTTATTTTGACTCTGATCATGCCCCAGATGAGCCCGAGAGAGACGGAGCCTGGCCGCGCTGGCGCCGGGCGAACACCGGAGTACCGCCTCAGTGATATTCCCCCTCTCCGTTTTAGTTATATTTTTACTAGTTTTGTACTATTTACATTTGATATACTATTTATGTTTGGTATATTTGGATTATCCTATATTTCGGTTCTTGTGTATGTGTGCTTTTATGGTACTATTTTTATATTTTACAGATAAAAAAATTTATCATGATAATGCTAAACAGAAAATATTACAACTGAAGTTTTGCCGTCGCTTCAAACGGTTTTCAGTGTACCGTAATGTAATGTAATTTAGTGACGGCGAAAAACGACGGCGAAACTTCAAACGGTCATAAAACGGCGCTCGAGTGTCCGATTTCAGCAAATGACCACTTTTCGGAAAGCTTGCGAAAAGACGCATGCGTCAGTGCCTATGATGCCGGATTTCGAAATTCAGAATCGCCAAAAAACTAAGGGAAGAGCCTCAAAACTTGAGTTGAAGTTTCCGATTAAGATTTTCGTTTCTATTATTCAATCCAAGTAGCTCAGTAAATTAGTTACATAATGAACTTGTAGAATACCAGTTTTTACTATTTTTCGGAATTTTTTTACTATTTTTTATGATTCATGAAAGATGGCACATAATTGGTCTAATTTAGCGTAATTTTGCGTAATTAGCGAAGTTATTGTAATTTAGTGTAATTCAACATAATTTATTGTAATATAGTGTAATTCAACATAATTTCCAGTAATCCAGTGTATTTTAGTATAAATATGCTAATTATAAATCACAAGAAATAATCTAACAAAAAATTTCAATTTTTAGTGTTAGATTTTACTATTTTGCTATTCATAGTCTTTAAAAAAAAAATGAGTAAACCGGCCAGAAAATGGCCGGTTTAATGGGGGAGTAAACCGGCCATTTTCTGGCCGGTTTGGGTATTTTTAGCGAAAGTTTTAAACTCCGGGCATAATTAATAATTTGTATTAAACTTTGGATATTAATAAAAATGTCGGTTGTTTTCGTCCTATACGAAACAATATTAATTTTAGTGTGCGAATGCTTCTTAGATTTTTTTGGATAGAAAATAAATCAAATTTCTTTTTTTTTTTAAGGTCAGCTAGCAAGTAGCCAGCTGGCAATATATTAAATAAAAAAGGTTATTTACAAAGTTCGGTAATTAAAGTTGTTTCTTTGATTAGAGACGAAATTTAATTTATTTAATTACCGAAAATAAATCAAATTTCGTCTCTAATCAAAGAAACAACGACTTAATTTTCTTTTATCTGTACCACATCATGACCCGTTACAACAAATGATCCTGAGTGCAAGTAACTAAAACCACGTGTTGACTTCAATTCTCCAATTAATAGTTACTCTCTTAGTCTCTTTGGGCATACGCTTTTAAAGGACCTCAACGTTAGCTCATCATTGGTGTCTGCCTTCTCAGAAATCTCAATCAAGTTTTCATTGGTGATTGGCTAGCTTCTCAGATATCTCAGGCAAGTTTTATGAGCAAAACTCGTGTTCCTTTTTTTTAAATATATATTTACACTTTCTGTTTTTCCTTTTTTTATTGTGATAAATTCGTGTTTGAATTGAGAAGTATTCTCTGCATTGCTCATTGGACCATCCATTCTCACTTCTGCTGGTAAGATTTCTATCAAGTTTATTGATTTTTACATCCATTTCACCATTTCTCAACAGAATTGATAATTTTTCAACAAAATTGATAGTCAGCTGAATTGATAATTTCTTCCTCTTGCCAAATTTTTGCTTTTATGATGAACAATTTAAGATTTATAGTGCTCAGCAAGTGCGATTTCTGATTTTGGGAGCATCAGTGAAGAGCGTTAAAGATTAAATTTTAACAATTTTTCTTCTTTAAAATTAAATTTTACCTCTCCCTTTAGGGCATTGCTGGCAGTTAGGGATGGATATTTAAGGCCCCTTTTTTTAAATTTCATTGCCCTATTTTTGCTTTAAGACTTAACTCATGTTCACTCCTGTTAATCCCGTCAGAATATGCCTATGCCTCATAGTGTAAGCTTTGTTTAGTTATTTTTTTAACAGTTGCTGATGTTGATTAGGGATTATTGGGGCGAAACAATATACAACTGTAGTGTAAATGCCTTCTTTAGTGTGTTATTAGTTTCATTTTTCCTAAAGCCTTCTATTTCAGTTCGTTTGCCTTCTATTTCAGTTCGTTTGCCTTCTATTTCAGTTCGTTTGCAGCAATAAATGTGATGTAATGCATAGTATTTACTTATTTTGTTCCAGCAGTATATCTTTGTACCAGTCTAAATCCATGCCTTGTAGTGTACCAGTGAAACCAGCATCACTGGTACCAGTACAAACCCATGCTTCCAACGTACCAATGAAACCAGAAATTCAAGTATGATATCAGAGTCAAGTTGAGACATACAAAGCATGCATCAGTTTGTGGTCAAAACATGTACATACAACTGTAACATTACGCATGCTTGCATTCGAATGCAAATAAAATTTTTTGGTTCATTTAATTTGAAGTAAATTAGGTCAGGTACAGTTCAAAATATTAGTAAAGTTTGTTTCTACCATGATTTGCATATCTGTTGCTACTCTTAATTAATTCGTATTCTATCTCAAGCCATATCATCCGTGACATGACAATAAGTTGGTCTGTGCTAATTTTAAAAGAATATATCACCTGTTTGACAAATATATGATCTGCAGTGAATTTTGATGGTCTTCAATATTATTATTATTTAATTACTTTTAGATAAATTTAATATACTGCATAATTGAAATGGGTAAACAAGTGAGTTATTGTAATTTTAATTAACAAATATGATATTACAAACTTTTGAAAAGCTGAAAACAGTTTAAATCTGCTCTCTTTTGGCCGAAGAGCCACACTCATAAAATCCTTATCGGTAAATGAAGAAACCATGCGAAGAGTTATAGTGCACTGATTTCAGCTTTATTCTTTTTATGATGTAATAGGATGCTGGTATTTGTAAGGCTACTGGTTTTGGTAATTGTATTAATAAAAGGGATTTTTTATTTTTTTACATTCTACCCCTCTGGTATGTTCCTTCTGCTTCTATATTATTTACAGATATAATTGGGTAGAACAGTATGAAGCAATTATTAATGGTACATTGTAGAATTGAAGTTGTTTCTCGATTAACCATCATAACACTATATGTTTGATAAGATTGATAATGCATCATAACACTATATGTAGAATTTATGTTCTTTTTTCTACAGTTTTAGGAATATTGGTGTTCTCTGTTGTTGCTTGCTCTGCTTCCGCTAGCGGGAACTGATGATGCCTTGAGCTTAGCAAATACGAACAACAAAACAGCTGGCAATTATTCCGACTTAGAGAAAATCGCTATGGGCAATGTTTAGGTAAAATCTATTTTGTCCTTGTAATTCATTACAATAAAGATAAATTGTATACAAGTTACTATTTCTGTACTGCGCTATAAACATTCTAGACGGATTAAGTACATTTGTGCTTAGCAAAGGTTATATGCAAAATAGAACACATTACTAAAATCTTTGTTTATTTTCATTTTATATGTTCTGTATATAATTCCTCTCCTTACAGCAAGATCGATTCCGTTTTCTGTTATGATACTAATTAAGGTTAATTACGCCATTCTAGTCCTGTTTGGTTGCATCTTCAGCTATGGAATAAGAGACTTATTCGATACTTAAGCTGCCAAACAAGAATAAAGCAGGTGTAATTAATATATGTGCACCATTTCTCTATTTTCAATTAACACCAAAATGTCATCCATGTACGCCAACATACACAAGAAATAACGGTTGTGGCTTAGCCGCAACATTACGCACCTAGTTTGTATTTGTTTTTGAATTGTTATTCATAATTTCTAAATCTATTTGTTTTTTTCAACAATATATTTCTTTAGAAATCAACGGTATTGTAACTATTGTTTCAATTTTCACCTTATTTGGTGTGAAGCAATTTTTTTTTATTTCAATTAGAATTTTGAATTATTTTTTTGATATATATTTTGAAAATTAAAAACTAATGACTAATTTAGCTAATAACAAAAGTATAGATGCATATGGAATATAATTTTTTGAAAAATAATTTTTTATCAATTTTGTACAACTTTCTATTACAAAACAAGTTTTTATCTAGTATCCGATTAGTTAATGGGTTTGAACCCGGTTAACTATTTGAATCCGATTAGTGCTCTATCCTGATCAAAATTCTGGATCTGCCCCTGATTGCTTCCAATGACAAACCCGACGCAAATTCTATTTCTATTTCCCTTTTGAGAGATTTTGTCTCTGTTTCGATCAGACCCTTAGATGGACAAGTCGGTGTTGTGTTAACCCCGATAAATGTGGTGTCGATTTTGTTGAGGTAGGTCATTTCACAAGTGTTTAGGGACTAATTTTTGTTGTCCCTAACGACATCTAGAGGGAGGGGTGAATATGTAGTCTTAAAGACTTTTAGTCGTTTTTCGGTTTACCCTCTAAATTAACAAGTCAATCTATTCAATCAAGCAAGCGTGTGCAAATAAAGTAAATAGAGTAGAGTTAGAGAAATTTGACACGCGAGATGATAATGGAGTTCGGCGTAAAATGCTAATGTCTCCGGGGTAGAGCAACCTCGTCAGCGCTCCTTTCCTATTACAAAAAGAAAGGATACAACTCGTGACATGTGAGCCCAATGAAGGTGAGAATCACGGCCTAACTCGTGTACAAAGTTGAGCCTAGAAGCTCGAGCTGGAGAGTCCTACGCAGAGGATCGTCACACACCTATGTTTAGATGTGAGCGGAAACGCTCGAGTCAGCGAGTCCCTTTATGCCCTACAAGCGGAGAAGTAACTCGACTATGACAAGAGAGCACTAAAGTAGATCTCCACACTGTCTCCACACTATTGTCACACCTAGACCTCGATGGAGCGATCTATCCCTTCCCATGCTAGAAGTACAATAATAGATCCAATATAAACCCCATTTCTTGATCCAAATCAAGAATCGAACATGAGGAGCAAAGGCGAACCGAATTGGTCAAGGAGAAGGCTGATCAACATAGAGAGGAGGCGGTTCGGCTAGGGGCCAAGCATGGGAGAGAGAGAGGCGGTGGCAGGCCGGTCTCAGGGTCAGTTGCAAGCGACGGCAGCGCTATGTCTGCGGATCGGGTGAAGACCCGACCAATCAACTTGGAGCGGCGATGCATGGATCTAGATCGAATCTGATCTAATCGGTCTGAGGTGAGGTGCGCAGTGATGACGGCTCACTGTGGCAGTGGGCGGCAGTTCATGGTGGTGTCTGGCGGTGATGGATCTCGATTCACCTAGGAGAGCGAGAGAGAAGACCCTTTCTTTAGTGAGAGAGAGAATGGGTGAGAGAATGAGGAGAGGGAATGTCTCTTGCTCGGATGAGAATAATACCAAATGGAGAGGGATATTTAACATGGAGACTAGATGAGCTTCCTGACTCAATCTAGCCTAAAATTACTAAGATACACTTGATCAAATGAATGAAATCACATCTCACATTAATTGATCAAGGGTCTATGGTAATTTCCCATTTAAATAATCCATTGCACTATTGGTCCATTCAAGAACCAATGAGCTGCCATCTAGTTTGACTAGTCAACTGACTTTTTCTCAAAGTCACTCCCATCTCATCTGAACTTCACTAAAATTAACACACCGTCTCATCCGAAAGTTTTTATTTATAGCACAGTTCCAAAAATAATTAATCAAATAACCACCGATTTTGAAACTTAACACGGCCGCACTGGCATTCTGCGGACCCATTTCAGCGGGGCCGCACAATGCCGGTGCGGACCCAGAGTCTGCATTATGCCGGTGCGGTCCCCTATTTTTTAAATAAAAAATTGAAATATGTTATTTGTTTTTTTGTTATAGAAATATTTTTTATGTTGTTTAAATATGTTATTTGTTTTAGTTTCAAATGTTGTTTAAATTGATATATTTTGGGTCGTATTGTATTTTAGAAATGTCGTTCGTTTGGAATATTTTAGATATGTCATTTGTTTGGAATTTTTTTGTGTACGACGGGATAATGAAATGAACAAAATAAATAAATAACAACAAAACCAAAAAAAACAAATAACTAAGCAACGAAATAAATAAGTGATAGTATCTAACAAATAAGTATCTGACAAAACATCTAACAATACTAGAAATCAAAGCCTACGGATCAGGACTAAATACCGTTCTCGCCTTCTTCTTCTTGAACCCTCGACCCCGCCTGGAGAGTGGCGTCTCGTTAGTGTCTGCTGAGTCTGTAGAGTCCTCCGCCTGGACATCCAAAGATTGAACCGACTCGTCATGAACCTCCTCAATCTCGGATGTCTGCTGGACTCCAGGACCAGAAATCGTAGTCTATCCAGACTCAGCCTGCGTGAATAAATACGCATGTCTGGCAATGGGGTCATCATGGAGGGAAGGGTACGATGCATGTTGTGAGGATGACCCAGAAAACTCCGGGATGAGCTCTGTCTGAACATACCCTGGCTGATAGGCAGGAGGTACCTCTGAGTCAGACTGTAACCCTGAGAATATAGTTCATCTCCCTCTGCGCCAAAATCTGTGGAGATATTGAAACCCAACGGCTCCTCCTCCTCACCCTGTAGTAACTTACAAATTAGATAATCAAGAAATTTGAAAAAAAATCACAGTTATGTATTTTAATTACAATTATACCTCAGCATCCAGAGTAGCCTGGGATCCCATGGCCTCATGTGCCGCTCAGGGCATCAACTCGGCACCTCGGTCGAATGCCTGACCGACAGTCTCAGCGTCATGGATGGCTGCAAACAACGCCTCGTCACCAGTGTATGAGACGTAGACATCAGGCTCGTCGGATATGTCGTCAACTGCATCAACTCCACCCAAGCCAGCGCATCTCAATAGAGAGTCGAGACGCGCCTTGTACCCACACTGGCACACTGCGGGTATGTTGTGCCTGAGGATGACTTTCCCGAGCCTCTTCCAGCCCTTGGTCACGGCCATCGTAGCCCCTCGGCCATCTGGGATAGCTAAAACAATCTCATCGTACATAATGTCCCCCCGTACGACGACTGGTATCATAGCCACATGCGGTTGTGACAAACCGTAACCGCATCTAAACCCTGCATTTAATTAAAAAAATCAGATCAAGTTCATTTATAAAAAAAATTAGGTTATTAGTATTTTTATAAATATGACCAATTTATAACTTACTCCAGTGGCAGCCTCTAAAATCTGGTGCTCCGCATTCGGGTACCACAAGAAGTTGTTGTCCCTGTCAGTGCAACTCCGGATACTCGAAACATCTGCCAACGCACTCTCGATGTACTGGGACATCTCGTACGGAGTGGTTGTAGGGCCATGTTGTGTACCTCTACTGGAAGATGGTACACCCCTACTGGAAGACGTATATCTCTACTAGATGTCATGATCTTTTTGATAATTTTTGGTCAAATATGAGAATTTTGGTACAAGTCCAGTTTAATGTTGGTGGTCAAACAATTAATTTGAGTAAAATAAACCTAATTAAATTTTGGTACAAGTCTAATTTAACTCAAACAATAAATTTTGGGATAATAAACCTGTTTAATTTTTGGTACAAATCCATTAATTTTGGTACAATTCTAAACCTAAACCTAAATCTACATTTTGGTACAATTCTATTTGCTCAAACAATTAATATTTGGTACAATTCTATTTAAATTTTGATCATATTCTAATTCTAAAACCTAAATTAATATCTAATTCTAAACCCTAAATCTAAATTATAAACCTAAATCCTTAAACCTAAACCTAAACCTAAACCCTAAATCTAATTATTACTCTAAACCAAAAATTAAAACTAGAAAAGATGAAGAAAACTTACCCAAGGTCGAAGGGATTGAAACTTCTTTAAATTGATACAAAAAATGAAACCAGCAGACCCCTTATATACCTTCCCAGGGGTCCGCACCGGCATTATGCGGACCCTGGGTAAGCCTGCACCGGCATTGTGCTGCCCCGCTGAAATGGGTCTGCACAATGCCGGTGCGGCCGTGGTAAGTTTCGAAATTTCCAAAAACAGTGGTTATTTGGTTTATTTTTTTTTTAAACATTGCTATAAATAAAAATTTCGGCTGTCTCATTGGTCTCTATGGCAGAAATTGTTGAGGGTCTTTTAGCCCATTTGCTCCACCCAATTTTGCACACTACATTTATTAATTAATAGCCCAATATTCAGACATCATATGTCAACAAAAATTTGGCCTAATTAATTAATTAATTAATCCTCCTTTTAATTAATCTGCATATTATTTGTACAATACATGTACACAAATATGCCAATTAATTCT
This sequence comes from Carex littledalei, assembly GCA_011114355.1. Taxonomy (NCBI): domain Eukaryota; kingdom Viridiplantae; phylum Streptophyta; class Magnoliopsida; order Poales; family Cyperaceae; genus Carex; species Carex littledalei. Next base: position 3,229,979 of record CM022106.1, on the reverse strand, counting down.
TCTTTTCACTCACTTATTTAAACTTCTTTATGCTTACTTCAATTTCTAAATTGACCTTTAAAGCTTGCACATTTTCTTAGCATTCCCATAGGTTCACAAAACCTTCAAGTTATGTCTATTAGGTAGTGCTCTAGGCTAGTAGGAATATATAAAAAATTTCATTAGCGATCTAAAGATGATCTTACTATAAACAAGCAATCAATCTCACGCAGTTTATGAATCATGTCACACGCATGATCTAGCATAGTGTTATAATCATACCTATGCAATCAAGTGGAGCGAGATACGGCTGCATGCGCCTTCGTCTCCTTTGATACAGTTTCCAAACTAGGAAACCACAAGCTTCGCACACTAAGGTGTTGATCGAAAATGAGAGGAGATCAATGCTAGTTATTCTAATCCCATCACCCTTTTGAATCTTCTTGCTTGCTCACTACTTCAAATCCCTTTGAATAGATCTCGGAGTTTATCAACACAATCTCGTAGTCTTCTAACAAATTTGAATCTTAACTTGTAAAAAGGAGAAACGAAGATATCACGATCTAGATCAATCTCAAGAGAAGAAGAAGATGAGAGAGAGAGATAGCTGATTGGCTAATGAGGAGAGGTGGCTGCCGGTGGTGCCCACAAGGCGGCGGATGAGGCGATGCTGCGGTGGGTGGCGCTACTCGGCCACAAACTCGACCCGATCAGAACTAACCCTATCGGCCAAGGGGTGGTGCTTGGCGGATGGAGCGAACTGATGGCAGACTGGCGGTCGACGGGCTCCAGGCGGCAGCGATTGTGGCGACAGCCTCGGCTTGGGACGGCTCCTTGGTTCAGCCAAGAGAGGAGAGGAGAAGAGAGAATGAGAGAGAGAGATCTAAATTTAGATCTGCTTTTCAAACTTGTGAAAATGAATTGTTAGATGAGAAGATGGAGGGATCACACATATATATAGACTTTAACAATTACCTAAATGTCCTCACTTATATTCAAAACGAGATGAGATAATGAGAGGACACAATAGTAGTCATACATGTGCATGGTCCAATGCACCAGGTCAACACCTTTTCACTCCATTTGGTCAAACCTCACTTAAATGGCTATAACTTTTGAACTGTAAGTCCAAATCGCGCATACCACATATCCACGCGCTTGTCTACTAATTCTCTATCATTTAGAATAATCTAATTAACCAAATAGCAGGATTAATAAACTTTAATATATGCTTAATCTAATTACACATATTGTTTTTCTAAACCTTAAACCAAATAATAGAGCTTTACAAAATTAATGGATTACTGAAAAGTCATTTGTCATTTGTAGCAGACCTCATTGATCAACTAAATTAATTTTCATTTGACACTAGTTTTTTGAAATAAATCTTTTGTTATTCCTTGGGAATAACAGGAACCTGTTATTTCGATCCCAACCATTTAAATTTTTACATGTGTGAATCTCAACGAAATAAGTTTCTCATGCGCGAATCTAAAAAAAGATTAACGGTTGAGATTGGAATAACAGGTTCCTATTATTCCCAAGGAAAAACAACAGATTTATTTCCTTAATTTGTGTGCCTAATGTTCTGCAACTAGGTATCACAAGATTTGTTCTTTTTCTCACATCGATACCTTGTTCTTTCTTTCTTACAGATTTAAGTAGTACGCCACTAGAGGTTATAGCATTCTCCATCACAGCTCCAAGAAAGCACCATGACCAAAACGGATTCAGTTATATCCTCATTCCTTTTGATTATGCAAACAAACAATGGGATATTAGCCCGAATTGAGTTTATGGTGGTGTTGAACCCAATACTGCTCCTGATATTATTTATTTTTGATACCTATCGACGTCGATCTCGTAGCCAAATAGTCAAGTACATCCTTTTGGCAATTGATGCGTCTTCCCACTCAATGATCCTCCACACCATGGGGTTGATGCAGAGTGCACCTGTAGGGAACAACCTCTTTGATGTATGGGCCATTCTCCTAGTTGCACTTCGATTTAGCATCAACTACATAACGGTGTATGGGCTCCAAGAACAAGGTCGAATACAGTGGAATATGGAGTTTGGTGCAGCACTAGCATCCTTTGCATGGGCTGGTAGACTGAATGGTACAAGGGGCTCTGGTTTTAAAACACCCCTGTGGCTACTTTGGGGATTACAACCATTAAGGGTTGGCTACATGATTTTAGGATATATGTGGGCTCGCAAGTCATATTGGCAGGGGCGTAGTTCAGTTCTTCTCGCTGATTATATGGATACCGAACATAGGCCAAAAGACCCTGAACCTGAAGCAAGTAGTAACAAAAATGAGTCATGGAACAACTCAGAATCTAAACCCAAAGGTACTAATCCGAACAGTGGGGCTTATGATCCATTATCAATGAGAGGATATCAGTACCTTATCCATGGTGAAACCTGGCAAGACATAGAAGCCAAGAAGTCTGAAGACAAGCTTCAAATGAAGATAACCCACGAAAAGAAGTTGATCACTCTCGATAAGATTTGGCAGTGCAAAGGTAAATTACTGGGTGAGTGGGGTGACAAAGATGGTCAACTCAAGGACCTGTGCCTCTCTTTTGCTTTGTACAGGCTCCTTCGGTGCAAATTCGACGATTTTCCCTTACCAAACAACAGCATCGGCAAGACTCGTAAATTATTGGTGGATGGTATGTTCTCTAGGACCAAAAATTGTGAGGGTACCAGAGAGGAAAATGAGGGTACTGAAGAGCTACAAGGGGGTACTAAAGAGGGAAAGAAGAGTCCCCAGAAGCAAGGTAATGATAATGACCAACAAGGAGTTGCTGAAGAGCTATATAGGGATGAGAAACAACCAAATACAGATACCGATTGTCATAATGGAAGAACTGGAGGGTTAGAGGAAGAGACTAAGCAGCTAGAAGAGGCTGGTGAAGGGAAAAGTTGGAGTGCCAAAGAGCAAGATGGTATTGTTGACGCGCAACAAAAGGATGAGAAACAACCAGATGCTCGTGCCCCCAGTCAGAACGAGAGCACTAAAGAGCTTAATAGAGACATGACCATTCCAGATGGGGGTGCTCATGAGGAACAAGGGAGTGACAAAGAGCAAGGTAGTGTGATTCAAAAGCAACAGGAGGGTGTCAACGCTGAAAAAGACGAAGATGATGTTAAAGAGGAGGTTGCAAATCGAGTTTTTGAGATCACTGGAACAGAAATATCATTTCTTAACGATTACATATATTCCAGGTTCCCTATCATATTCTGGAGAGGAAGTAGTCCGTTTATTTACATGTTTTTTTATATCACCATAGTTGGAAGTACATGCTGGATTGGAAAATCTATAGTTTACGTGTACGTTCCAGATAAAAATGAGTTAACTCATCAAATAAATGGCCACAACATAGATGTGTGGATCACTTGGGGCATGTTGTTGTTAATTTTAATCAAGGAGACGTTGGAGATCCTGATCTATATATTCTCGGATTGGACCAAAGTCCTGTTGATTTCCACGTATGTTGAGCACACCCGCGTGAGGAACTGGCTCATTGAGAACTGGCTCGTTGAGAACTTGATATCGTTGCTTTGCAAGTTCTCAGTGGTGGGACGATGGCATGGTAAAATTGACCAATATAATTTTCTCGAGGCATACAAGTATGTGTCACCAGTATGCAATCTTGCACATTATTTAAGCCTTGGTTTGTTGCCAAAGGGTACTGACGGGGTGAAAAGTAAAAGTCAGATTGTGTTACCAAACGAGGTAAAGAAAGCTATTGTCAAGTCGATTTCTTCATTATTAAACAAAGAGCCTGAAAAGGGTTGTCTCCCAGGAGGAATGCCTTCCATATTGAGTAGAAATAATGTAAGTGAAGCGACCTCTGAAATATGTGAATTACAAAAACTACCCAGTTGTTCTCACATAATCCTGGTCTGGCACATTGCAACAAGCATCTGTGAAATCGAGCTCTGTCAACACTACAACATCTACTTGGCAGACTTTGAGTTCCCTTCACTTTGCTCATCTCTAAATTGTTGTTCTTCAAAACCTTTTCTGGTAAAGCAAGAGAAGCTTGGCAAATACCTAAGAAAAAACTTCATAGTAGCAAATAGTTTATCACGATATTGCGCTCACCTGCTAGTTAAACAACCAGATTTGCTACCAGACCACATTTTCATTGCGGAGAATATTTTTCAACATGCTGTGCATGAAGCTCGCAATATCTTAGAGGGGTGTGATACATTACAAACCATCTATAAAAGCCTGATGAGAGAAGGGGGAAAGGGTGAAAAATCTGAAAATGAGAAGACTATATTGAGACTAAGTGCAAGGCTTGGAAAGAAGCTAATTGAAACATTAGATGAGGAAGCTCGATGGAAAACACTGGCTGGTGTCTGGGCAGATTTGCTGGTATACATGGCACCAAATTCAAATGTGGAAGCCCATAAAGAAAGTCTCGCCACTGGAGGTGAATTAATCACTCATGTGTGGATTCTGCTATATCATGCCGGCATACTTAAAAATAGTCTCGTAGACCAAGGTGATGATAATGATGCTGAGACCCCTGATAGTATACCTGAAAATAGTCCCGAAAACCATGGGGAAGAAAATGATGTTGAGGAAAGTAGTCTTGTACGTGTTGTATACCAAAATGGTGTTGAGGAAAATGGTCTCATAGACCAAGGGAGAGTTAAAGCTGGGACATGGATTCAGGATGGTGCGCCGTCACCGAAGGATCGGCGGTGGAGCGAGGGTATTGATTTTAATAAGATGGGTCCCCATTTCAAGTATCTGCATGATCAGACAATTCAAAGAGTTCCACAATTCCAATTCTTCACCATTCCTATACCGACTGATCACTTGTTTCATCATAAAGAACGGAATATCATGATCCATATCCAAGATATCGACGACTTGCTGACAAATAAATGTCTCAATGTCACGATTATACAGATATATATGCTGTGAGTTTGTTTATTCATACAATTTATTTATTGAAATACTTATATAAGAAAAAAAAAAATCCCTAATTGTACATATTCGTGATGATTTGCAGGCACATGTACAAATACTGTATTAAATATGGTATCACCTCCGTTGGTTTTATGGACCCTAACAAGGTCAATGAATCTTTTTTGGAAACTCACAAGACGGAATCAATAGAATACATGTGCCATGCGATGCAAGCACAACAAGAAAAGAAACTTATCCTCGCCCCATATTATCAGATGTTAGTGCTCTTCCTCTCTCTTTCTTTGTATATATATACTATATTTTGTCCTTACTTTGCTAAGGGTTCAAAATTCAAACAGACATATACAACATATTTATTATTGTTCAAAATTGTTGTTTTTTAGTGGTCCAAAATTCACTATTACAAAAAAAGAGATTATACACGGACAATAAAGGAGGAGCTACACGGATTTCCTACCGTGTTTAAATCGAGGGTGTACGATTAGTTCAATAACTACACACGGACTTTTGACCGTGTGCAATTTTAAAGATTCTACACGTATAACTTCACAAACAGCCGTGTACAAAGACCAGAATGTGTCGCTCTCCATTTTACCGAGCTACACGGATATTACCTAAAAAACCGTGTACGATTCTTTTTGTACACGGACTTTTAACTAAAAAACCGTGTAGCTCTCCTCTTTCTACACGGATATTTAGTTAAATATCCGTGTGCAATAGCTAATTTTTTTTTGTTTTTTCTATCGTACACGGACGATTATGAAATATCCGTGTATAATAGCTAATTTTTTTTTTTTTTTGTATATTTTGTTTTTGGGCTAGCCTCCAGCTTTGCTAGCCAATTTTTTGCGACAGAAATTATACAAAATTCCATATAGCAATAAATTCATTCGAAACAGATTAATTAGCAAGAAATTCATATACTAAATTTATACAAAATTCATATAGCAATAAACATATTAATTATGTCACTTATGCACTAAATGATTATGATGCACGAACGATCAAGAAATTGGACTAAATAATAGAAAGATAGATTTCGGTTCTGAGATCACACAGATTCTCAATTCTTTGATAAAACTATTATAAAAACAACAACTGCCTCTGCCAAAAGTCCTGACGGCTGTTTAAATACAAACCCTAAACAAAAATGCATAAAAGATACATAAAAGATACATAAAAGACCCTAAAAATGCTAAAATTATAAAGAAAGGTCCAAAAGTTCAGATCCGACGGTCGGATCGCGAATCTGAGCCCGCGGAATGCAAAACGGATCATAGATCCGTTTTGAATCCGGCTTTGGGTTGTGGAGTTCCTGTCAAAATTTCAGCCCGATTCGACGGACGGATCAAAAGTTACACCCCTTTTTCTGAAACATGCGCAGGCCTTGGTTAAACACATCATGAGTAAAGCATAGAACAGATCAATTGCAATCATAGGAAATTAATATGAAGTACATACCGCTTATTATCTCAGATCTCAGCTGCTGGCCTCGATCAATTCGCAGAAATCTGATAGGAAAAAGCTCAGTTCAGAGAGATGTACTAAAAGACTTGATCAAAACGGCGCTGGAAGGGGAATACATTAAAACCCTACACTTTTATACACGGCTATTTAGTTATAAATCCGTGTAGCTCTCCAACTAAACATACACGGCTATTTAGTTATAAATCCGTGTACAATTCTACTATTTCTACACGGATATATTATCAAAAATCCGTGTGTATATTCCTACACGGCTTTGTATTAAAAGTCCGTGTAGCTCTCTCAATTATTTGCACACGGACCTCTTTACACACGGATTTTTGGTTTCTAATAAACCGTGTAGCTCTCTCTAATAATTCTACACTGATTATTAACTAATTATCCGTGTAGAAATCGTGCAGATCTTTTGAACAAGTAAAAAATCATATTTGGTACACGATTTTTAATAAAATTGCCAAATCCGTGTACAATGTGCAGTGTACAAAGCCAGTTTTTGTAGTAGTGATTGTCTCAGTACACATCTTAATAAATACTAAAAGAATTCCAAAAAATATAAAATTTGATCTCCCAGAACATTTAATATGGAGATCATGTTGAACGGTTCGGATAGACTATTTGAATTTTGAAATTACAAAAATAACTTGTAAACATATAGTGTCAAGATATATCACCATAAAATAATGTAATTGAATATCTCTCCTCACACACACATACATATACATATATACAATGTATATATGTATATTAATTATATATATATATATATATATATATAGGAGTTGGCTACGGTGCTATGCATAACATAGAGGGCCTCCGTGCTACGGCTCAATATTTGAGTTTTCTAAGTCCTAACGGTCGATCCGAACCGTTCAACATGATCTTCATATGAATATGTACTTGCAAACCAAATTTTACATTTTTTAGAACTTTTTTACTATTTTTTTAGATAGATAGAAAAACACTTGATCTGAATGGTACATAATTTTCAAATTAAGTGATTTTCTACCTATCTAAAAAATAGTAAAAAAATTCTAAAAAATATAAAATTTGGTTTGCAAGTACATATTCATATGGAGGTCATGTTGAACGGTTCGGATCAACCATTAGGATTTTGAAAACTCAAATATTGAGCCATAGCACGGAGGCCCTCTATGCTATGCATAGCATATTAGCTATTTCATATATATATATAGTTCAATCTAATTTATTTTTATACAAAAATAAATGGAAGGATTCTTATTGTACATATATGTAGGAAACATTGGATACTGCTGGTGATTATGCCTGGAGCTGATACGGTTTACGTCCTCGATTCCAACCCCCCTCAACCGAAATACTTGATTGAGGATCCATTTAATGTGTAAGTAATGCATGCCAATATTTTTTTAGATAGGTTTTTTACTTGTAATATATTAACCATCTAAGTTGTTAACAATTCATTAACCACGTACGGTTATTATTTCAGTGCTTACTCCAAGTATAGAAGCCGCAATGTGTCTTTCAAGCAGTTCAAGGTAAACATAGATCTGTTGTTCTTACAATTGCTACTTGCAGTATATATTTTTAAATTCTTACTTGCTTTTTAATACCTCATATAGTGTCCCCGGCAGTCTGAGTCTTGGGAATGCGGCTACTATGTCATGAATTTCATGCATGATATAATCATGGCCAATCTGGATCTTTCTCATGCAGAGGTATTATTATTGTCGGTCCAATACATTATTAAATAATTGTAACACTAATAAAGTGAGTAATTAATTAACTTATATATCTTAATAATGCAGGATGTTTTTGCTGACAAGTACACGAGAAGAGACATCGATAATATACGGTATCAGTGGGGTAAATTTTTAAGAGATGAGTGGGCACAAGTCCAAAATTTGGCAGAAACTTAGCAAATTTTTGTATTGTGATTGTTGTGACGGTGAGCCCCGAATTTTTTATAATATCCACAATTAAATAAGAAATTGCAAAAATTCCCACTATTTTTATTTTTAAATATCCAGACCGTCAGGATTCATGGCGGTCCATTTCTTTTCTAACTACCAGGAATCTTGGCAGTCCATTTCTTTTATGTTTTAGTTGGATGAATTAGGGTTTTTTAATTTTGGAGTTTATCTAGGGTTTATGTTGTATGTTTGTTGTAATTTCATTGATTTAGGGTTTGTGTTGTATGTTGGATGTAACCTTTTAATTATATTTTAATGGATTCAAAAAAACAAAATTTTCACAGTTATAGGATTTTGTAAACATTTCTTATGTATTTTTTAAGTTCATCTTTTCAAAATATTCCAGAAAACTGTAAATAACAATGGAAAATTACCTCTTCTGTCCTTGCTTTTGGACAAGCATTTGACTCAGTTAAGAAATTCAATAAATTATGAAACTTGGCATGCATTTGGACTAGTCTTTTATTTACATTTTCATAAAAAGAACAAAATTTTGGTTTATTAAATATTCCCGAAATAATGTTTGAAGTTGGCAAAAAATAAAGTTCACAAATAAAACGGTCTAAATAACTTAAGTCTAAACAAAGTAATTCATAACATACAAATAAAGTTCACAAATTCAAAATAAAATAGTTGCATTTAAATAAATGAGTTCACAACATGCATCTAAATAAAATAATTCATCATTCACTACGTCCGAATAATCTTCGGAGTAGACGACCAGATGCTCGGCTACCAAATGCCTCTACTTGGCTACCAGTTGCCTTTGATTGGCTATTAGATGTGCTTTTCCGTGACCCTTGTGTCTCGCCTCTACTACAAGTTGCCTCTGCGACAACTCTACCATTTTATTTTTCATTGGCTTCGTTTATAGGATCTGCATTGCATTTGAATTTAAGAATCATTGTTACTTACTAAACTAGTAAAATTGAAATTAAATATGAATTTTGTACAATGTTCCATACCTGTCCTACGTCTATCGGAAGTGGAACGACGAGCCTAATGTCTCATTCATCTACCTTGCATAGCATCCATGATCATTATAGCACGCTTGTGTTTTCTCCTCCGAACCCTAATTCATGACTTGGAAGAAAATACTCTGTCACCAAGGAAAGGAGGCCAATCCTCCTGGGTGCCAAAAGGATGGAACATTGCATTTCCAAGTACTTACAAGATAGTCCACATCATACATATCTGCTACAAATCTATTCTCGTCGTAATTTCTAGTTCGACAAACCGTCATGACATGAGCGCACAAAATGCTAGTTAATTGGATATTTTGGGATTACATGAGTTGTCACACCCCAAACCAGAATTTTCGGATTAGGGTATGATCAAATCCCCGCCTCGTGTCTAATCATCAATAGACACGCAAGGCTAAACAATATAATAATCACACAACAGCGGAAGCAATACAATACAAACAAGCAATAGTCATAAATATCAAATAAACATACATATACACACATCCATACAATCCACCTCGGGATAAAATAAACATAACTAATCAAAAGGGATACATGATCTATCGAGTCCAATATATGTAACAAAACATTGGACTCACAAAATCCTAAACAAAAGCCCCTAATCTATATCAAGTGATGTGACCGTCGGGGACAGCTCCTGACGCCTCCTGCTGCGGACCGTCAGACTCTGTACCTGCCCACATCCATAAAAAGGAGGGGATGAGCGAATGATCGCCCAGTATGTGACCCAGTATTATCCCTTCAGGAATCCTCTTAAGTCAAAGCACATTTTAATTCGAAATCTACGTAAAGTCGGTAATTCACTTTTAATGCATATGCTGCAGAAATTAAAACCTATCATAGTACTACAAAAGAAAAATATACATATAATAGATGACATGATGTGATTATCCTATCATGCCAAAATGCCAAAGTTTCCCAAAACAAAATATGAGGATCAATATTATACTCAACCGAAGTCCAGCACAATAGGTACTGTGTGTACAATTTGATATAGTAATAGTACGGATAGTTTTGTCACCCCGTGCCGTGCCAAGTTCAATCAAATTGAATTTATATCTCAAAGGTGACATAACACAAGGACTGCGATCAGAGGGGCAAAGATACCCGATGCCTAATGACATCGAGCTTTGCCCCAATTACTTCAACCCGTAGGCTGGTGCACGCTAGCCGATGGTTATATCGAAATTCGTGTAACATCCAAGGACTGCGATCAGAGGAGCAAAGGTACCCGATGCCTAAGGACATCGAGCTTTGCCCCAATTACTTCAACCCGTAGGCTGGTGCACGCTAGCCGATGGTTACACTTAATTCCATGTGTTTTCCTTCTCTAAGACGATTCATCACCAAACATATAAAATAGGAGAAAACTACAAGCAATGCGTAAGAATAAGTCAATTCGTCTCCTCATGTGCAGAGACGAAACTCCACCATCCGGCCAGATCAATGGGACAAGGGCTCGTGAGCGGCCCATAACAACAAAAATAAAATCTGCCACCGCAACCTCGGCAGCCGTACTAGGCAAGTAGCTCCTAATGTAGGAGGGGATAGCTCCCGAATCGTCTCCGGACTCGTGATCGGTCCGCACAAAATGTAAAATGATCGAAAATGATATACTACCAAGCTCATGCATATAATAATAATAATCCTAGTAAGACCTCTAAGGGATCAAGTGACCCCTCAGCCCAATGACCCACAAACCGTCACGCATCCCATGCCTACGTGACGGAAAGCAGTCATTCGGTCTTCTATCTCATGCTCACCAATGCACATGCTTAACTACAATAATATGTTGTCCTCTACGAGAAGAGGACAACTAATATCCTAATATATTATTAATTAAATTACGCTACTCCTAAGAAAGCATTAAATTTTCAATTTAGAAGGGATTATGCAAATCCTAAATTACAGTTCAGAAAGGATTAAACATGCTCTAATGCAACTACAAAATTTAAAGTACGGATGTCAGGTCAAGTGGTCGACTGGTGAGAGTACGCCACGAAAGAAAAATACAGATATCCCACACCTGATAGCTGTAGGGGTAGAAAGCGCTAGCGCTAGAAATCACCGCAATCTGCACGATCCTCACCTGCTCCGGTGTAACCGTCAGCGGGATCGTACCACGGATCGAACTCGGTGTAGGTCGGCTGACCTGTAATTTAGTCGTAACTTAATTAGAGTCTACACTAATTATTCGTAACCCTTATTACCCAGTTTGATTATTTTTACTAAGTGTTTGTATTTGGTTAATTAATTAACTAAGGTTCGAATCTAATTAAATTAATCTAATGTACTTAAATCATTTGTTATATTTTAATTTGAAGTTGAACTGCTTACCTAATTAATTATCTACTTAGATAATGTATTTGCGTATGTTTACGATAACGTACGTACGGTATAATCTACGAAATTTAATTAGTTATTATTAAGTCCCTAATTAAATACTTGTACTATAAACGAGTTCCTAATTAAGTTAACTACAATTTAAATCATGCTCAATCGGTTCAATCGATTTTATTCGATTCCGATCGAGTGTAAAATTGGGTCCAAGTTGGTTTAATTTAATCTAACGTAATTTAAATGTTTATCATATTTTAGTTTGAAGATAAACTGTTTAACTAAATAAGTCGTAACTTTTGACATAAGGTTATTACATATTTTTACGATAAAAATACGTAAGGTGTAATATAGTAATTTAATTTGCTATTATTAATTCCCTATTTAATTACTGGTAAAATAACGTGTTTTTCCTAACTAATTAAGCTACAATTAATTTTAAATTCCTAAGTACGTAGTTTATAAATGTAAACTATTAAATGATCACATTTCTAAAGTTGTACGAATTGTTTTTAATAATATGTACAAGTCGATTAATTTATAGATGTAAAATAACACGTGATTATCTAATTATCCTATTTAACAAAATTTGAAATCGAATGATTCGGGAATATTAATATGTTGTTATTTAATTGTCCTTTATCAATTAACAACATATTTTCTTTATTTAACAATTCCATTTGCTTAATTTATAAAATTCTAATTACTAAATTTTAACATCTAAATACTTTTGCTTCAATTTCAAGCCGAGCCCCACAAGCTTTAACTCAAAATGCCATTTTCAATTTATGTTACTTCGGCCCAACTACATAATTTAGGCCCATTAGCAATTAACTCAATTTGGCCGAACCCCCTTTCTAAATTCCAGGAATTTACAATTTCTCCAAGTATCGCAGGTTCAACAGAGAACAAGACAGGAAGCATAACAGGGGTTCTCTGGTACAAAATACCAGTATCGTAACTGGCCCAACAACACAACAAAACAAAGGAAACAAAGACCGGTATCAGTGGGCATCATTGTGCTGTACCAACTGGTACAGCAACACCACAGTAGCAAATAGGCAACAAAAAGGGGGCAGCACAATAACAAACATCCAAGCCGCAAATAGCAATACTGCCCGACGGTCATACCTTTATCCGAATCGAGAAATTCAACAACTCGACATTTGGCATTTACCCTTTCAGTTCTACGGTCTTTAGATGGCATCACAAAATCTCAACAAGTCTCAAGTCAAATCAGAAAAAGGGGTGTGCTTTTATTACCCGAGAGAGATGAAATCGCAAGAGGTACGGTCGGCCAGTTCCGAGGCTCGTCTCGCCTCACAACTGTCTCAGTCAATCGACAGCAACCACGGTGGAAATCGACTCACCAATCAAAGTACCAAATATCGGTCGCGAAAACCAGCACAGAGGGCGCGGGAAAAAGGGGAAGAGTGAAACCGTCGGTCTCAAAGCACAAGGAAATAGGCCCGAAGGCAGAGAGTAAAAGAGAGTAAGAACGAGAGTGAGAGATTGGGGAATAGAGGTAGCGGCAGAGGGTTTAGGGTTACTCAATTTGGCAGCGGAATAGAGAGAGGGCAAAATAGAGAGAGTGAGAGAGGGGAGATGTGAAGAATAGATAGAGGCAGGGGAGGGAGGTGGCCTCTGTCGCCAGGAGAAGGAGAGAAAGACAAAAAAATGAAGAAGTGAGGTGGCCTCTGTCGCCAGGAGAAGGAGGGTCGATTCACCTAAATTCCAAATTTTCTTGATTTCCAAAGGTTTAAGTACCAATTCACGTAGTCGTTCGCGTAACGAATCGCTCATGCAACATATCCAATTAAATTTCAGAATTCGTTCAGACAACACTTATAAATAAATTATTATTTTACACAAACGATTAATATCGGACTGTTCAATTCGTCAAATCTAATATTTTGGATATATTCTTAATTTATTTTCGTTAATCAATTGTGATTAGTTTAAATTTAAATTTAATCTATTTTTAATAATTCGGTTTGTACTATTTGATTTAATTGCATAGGTTTTATTAATCTACTTAGCTAATTATTTATTCGTCCTTTATTCGACTGTTTAATTCGTCTTGGAAATTTTAATTAGGTCCAAATCCTATAATTTAACTTAATTAGTTATACTAAATTTTACGGGTTATAACATGAGTGAACTTTATCTTAACACAGTCCCCCCCCCCCCCCTGCTCATACACACATCATCTTTAATGGCCTTCTCAATGGTATCGGCAATGATTAATACTGACAGCTGTGTATGATCTATTCTTGATGACGCAGACTTGCATGTCTGAGGTTTATCTTTCTTCTTTATAATCCATGCCTCTCCCATCCCCATTTTACTTGCCTTTAGTTTGTAATCACAACTTGGATCCTTACAAACCACCTGAATCCAAGTTGTGTCACTTCTCTTAAATCTATGTACATTCATGATTGCATGTAATATGAACCTCTTTTATCTTCTTTATCAATGCTGCTTTGATGTCTCTGATGGCACCTCGGGGGTGAATATAAAGCCTTTTAAAATTTTAAACCCTTTTTGGTCGATTATTCAAGTTATGAAAAATCTCAAGTGCAAATAAATAAATATAAGATTTAAGAAGAGTGACACAAGAGATGTTAACGGAGTTTGGCAACACAAGTCCTACGCCTCTGGGCTTCGCGGCCGCTTCTCGGCGCGCCTTTCTATTACCCAATGAGAAATGTGTACAAGATGGAACTGGTGAGCTCTTACAAACTCTCAGGAAGTCGCACAGCCCAAGAAGATCGAGCACGAAGGCTATAAGTTCAAAACACTCAAGAGAATCACTAAAATCACTCTCTCAATCAAGATTAATATTGGTGAAGTGGATATTGAAGGTTTAAGCAAGCTAACCAATGGTGGCTATCTCAAGCAGAGAAAAATCACCCTAAACAGTGTTTTGGCAGCTGGGTTCATATTCAATAACGAATCCAGGCTTTATATTTATACGAAAGGAAACAAATTCAGGATTTTGCCCTCAACCGTTACAACAACTGGAGTAAAATTAGTTGATTTGATTAATAATTTGAATTTAACCATTGTGCACGATTAGCAAACGGTAGCAAATGTCACAGTGGTTGACATCAAATTGCATGTACTGCTTGTTTACTTTAACCATTCAATGATTGGCCAAACGTTACCAACTGTTGGCCTCTGGTGGTTTTGTGCTGAAAATGCCAAGGGAATTAATTTTTGACAATTCGATATTTTATTTTGGTCGTTAAAACAGTTGGTAACCATTGTAACGATTGATCCCTAGCTGCACAACCTCAAATTTACTTTATCATTTTTCCTTGAATTTATAAATCTTCAAACGTGCATATCTCGGTGCTCGATTATCTGATTTCAGCAAATGACTATTTTTTAGAAAGCTTGCGAGGAAAAGATATTGATTTTGACCCCATAGTGGTTATTGGAGTTTCAAAATTGTGAAAAGACAAAGGAAAGAGCCTCAATGGTCCATGTGCAATTCTAAATCTTATGAACTTGCAAATATCTCAAACAAGAAAATCATAAAATTTTATATTTATATGTTTTGAAAATTAGTCAAATAAAACATTAGAGTATTGCTTACAACAACAGCTTTGTTGCTAAAAATCTATTTCGCCGCAAGCTCACTGTTGTATACAATATATCTTCCAAAGTAAGGAACATCTGTTGTTGTAAGCAATCTTATGTGCTATTTGACTAATTTGCAAAATAGTAGTCATTGAATTTTACAATTTCTCTGTTGAGATATGTGCAGGTTCAGTTGTTACGACCGAAGGTCAAAGAAAGTCAACATTACTTATCATGACAAGTTGCATCCAAAGGTCAAAGCAAGTCAATGATACATATCTTGACAAGTTTGCGTGACAAGTCACGTCCGAAGGTCAAAGCAAGTCAACATGCATATCATGACAAGTCGGAACATGACAAGATGCACAAGATAATATGTTGCATGATCTCCTCGAGCTACAAGGAATGAATTGATATACATGATCTTATGAAAGATTCACATGAGCTATTTGAAATATCGAATATTAATGAAGATGTTGAATCATGAAGATTACGGAAGATCATGAAGATTATGAAGATCATACTTTACCATTTTGCGTTGTTATTTTTATTTATATCCAAAAGTATGGTAAAGTAGATATGAGATTGAGACCACCCGAGTCTAGCCGTTGAATGGCTAGAAGTTAAATTCAAAATTCAAATTACAGGGCCTGGAAACTAGGCACAAGTAAAATGGGCTAAACCATTATGTTGTAGATCTAGTGATCTGCATAAAGCCATTGGCTCTCCTTTGAATTCCACTATAAATAGTGAGTTTTGTCTCATGTCTAAATAAACAAGTGAATACCCTCACAAACCTTACACTTTAGAATCATTTTGAGAGGTTTAGCCTAGTCAATTGTTGCTTGTGCCTAAACTTCAATTATTTTTCCAACAACCTCAAATATACTTCACTTAAATTGATCCATTGTGAGATTCGAATGAAGCCAGTGATTGTCTGGACTTAGAGCTTGTGAGCTCGCCAATATCTTTGAGCATGTGTGCTCACTTTCTCTCTTTGAGCTGTTGTGCTCATCTGTCGTCTGTGTGGACCGCAAGAGTGTTGTCTCAACCCGTCACAACTTGTATTCCTTCTTTCATTGGGTAATATAAAGGCGCGCCTATTAAAGTTGCATTTCTTGAACAACCGAATATCACAATTATGCAATACACGAATTTTTTTGCCTGAGAGTTTCACCTTTATTTCATTGAATTCATGCTCGATTGCAAGACATAATTTATCTTTTACATGTTGAAAATCACCTGTTGAAACTTGCAAATACATATTTAGTTTTGCATGCACCCCTTCGGCTCTTGAAGATGCATGATTGCCTAAATGCAAGCACTTATCCGTCCATGCTCCAATAAATTTTTCTTTCAATGGTAGTAAACCCTACAAAATTCCAATCATATTGTCATATTATCGAATTAGAACATTCAATTTAAAACCATGCAACTACACAAAATCACCCTCAAATCATGCAGGAGGAGGAGTTGTACATGATTTTAAATTTTGAGTAGTTGGCAGTGGCTGCCAACATAAAATTTATTAAATTTAAACGAATGTATTTACAACAGCTCAATCTTGAGAGGATCCCATTGGTTGTACCTAATTCTTTAATACAAATCGTTAGTGAGGATTTTTCTCACTAATCTTAAAAAAGCTACATGAATAAATTAATGTTCATATAAATAGATTGAAACACTAAATAATACCTTTATTATGTAATCTAGCACAGCTTTTTTATCTTTATAAAGTGATTGAAGTTCCAACCAACTTTGATCAAATTCTACTTCGGTTGAAGAATAAACTACATTTTTTCAGATAGATAGAAAAATATCATACTCCTCTTTGGAATCAAAATATTTTCGACAAGTCGTCATCAAGTTCTTTTCAATATGCCACACACAGAGAAGATGTGTAGTGGCCGGAAATACCACATTTCTATATTTATAAATGCTTGTTGCCTATCTGACATTATAACCTAAGGTTGAGTCTCTTTTGGAAGAACTTTTTTAAACATGTTTAGTGTCCATATGAAATCTTCTTCTCTTTCATTCTTTATAAATGCGCAACCAGCATAAAAGGATGTGGTAAAGCATGAGACCCCAACAATATCAAGAAGTGGCATTTTATACCTATTTGTTTTGTAGATACAATCCATAATGAAAACACTCGAGAAATTCTTAACCAGAGTGATTGACATAGGATGTATAAAAAAAAGATGTGTAAGAGTATCACCTTCATCGTGCAAAATATCATACTCAAACCCACCTTCTCCTAGTTCTTTAAATAAAGCTTGAATTATTATTCGACCACCTAACTTTTCTCTACGAATCTTTGCCTTCACATTATATATTGTTGTAGAGATAGCTTTAAGCTTTGGGTTCTTTTGGCGTAAAGAAGAGAGAATTTGTCTGGGTGGTATTCCAGATTAAGTCATGTGGTCAACACTCTCGATATCTTCTTGTGATAGTTGTCGAAGAGAAGGATGGCCAGAGATATCGGCAGATGCTTCATGGTTGTGCGATAAGTTATGTATTTTAATTATCCAAATTCCTTCATTTGTCCTTTTACCCCTAATTTTAAAAGGACAACTGATCAGATGTGTTCTGGATTTCTTTTCTCTTTCATCTAAAGGCACATCGCATGTATCACGATATTGACCACCTCTATCACACTGTAAAACCACATATCTCTCTGACTTTGAACTACAAATCGATAATGCGTATCCTTTAGCTGAGTAAAATTCTCTAACACCACTAAGTAAATCTTCACGAGTTTCGTACTTAAAATTGAGTAATTCAAGTTTTTCGGCCTCTTGTTCGAATGAAATCGCCAACCCATCAATATCTATCGAGTAAACAAAAGAATATATAAAATAATTAACTTTTTTTATTTAAACCTGTAATTATATTGTTACAATTATACTTCTATTATATAATTTTGTATTTGCAGAAATAAAAGAAAAACAATTTGAAACATAAAATTAATTAAAAATATTGAATTACCTTTGTTGAGTTAACTTGAGAAATTTTAAATAATCTGGTCGTCTGAAATATTGAAGCAAACTTGTGAACTTGATAATTTCAACTTTTTTTTTTCTTCAACTGTAAAAGCAAAGTTGAAATCGAGAAGTTTTCTTCTAGGAAATAAATGTTGGTGGGTCAACATCAAGATATCCTTCTAATTTAAAAGATTTGAAATCGAGCAACATAAATATTTCATTATCTCCGACTGTAGAGAAATCCAGCTTTATTGTTTCCTTATTGGAGAATGGGTAATTTGGTCCAAAATTATTTTTTCTCTCACCTCATATCTGTGAGAATTAAAAAGATAGTTGTTAAAATCGGTAAGTGTAGGGGTAATTACTTTAAAATTTTAAAACCGTAGGAGTAAGTGTAGGGGTAATTACCCTAGTTTTAGTACTGACGGAGTATGTAGTTAAGTGTAGGGGTAATTACTTTAAAACTTTTTTGTAGTTGTACTAGGCAGTGTACTTGAGTATCTATTTTTTAGGTGAATTCGTATTCTCTGCATTAACTCAAAGGGAATCTTTTGAGTTAATGCATCTGGACCATCCGATCTATTTTAATCAATCCGCTTTAATCGATCTGTTTTAAGATCTGTACGAATTAGATCCACACTAATTAATATTAAATGACTCTTCTGTTAAAATCAGACAGCCGGATTGACTCAGTTTAAAATCAGACGGACGAGATGCATTAATTCAAAACATTCCCTTTTGAATTAATGCAGAGGATACGTGTAGAGTCCCCTAATTTCAAGAAAAACCGGTGGCTATAATGCCACTTCTATCAAATCGGTGGTAAGATTAGAGTTTGGGTCGAGTTTGAGATTTAATCAAATTATAATCAGCTCGTTTTGATTTATTAGGCTGTCCAGCTCGTTTGCGGTAGCTAAAGGACCTGAGTTGGATAGTTATTTGTCTAGATTCTTTGTTCTTCTCTTTTTCTTTTTCAAATTCATGTAATAATAGTTTCTATGCAAATAAAAAAAAGAATCAATAAAATCAATAGTAACGCCATTCTTTTCAAAAAAAAAAAAAATTAAAATTCCTAAAGGATTAGCTATTATGATAGTTCTAGCATACATCCACTCTTTTAAAAAATCATATTTTTTTTCTTGCCCGCTGCCCCGCTCCCATCATTAATTTAAGAGGAAAACATATGTTTATATTTCTTTTAATGATTTTTCATCCGGTTAATAGTATTATTTTTATTATATATATTTTCGAATAATAAATATATTTTGTTTTATCTAAAATTTACTTGATTGTAAGATTTCTTTATAATCATTATCGTAAATATTAATTTACTCTGGAATAAATATTTTTCGGAAAGAAGTCAAATGACAATCCTAATTAATTTGTATGGCCATCTATCTTTTATTTTTAAAAAAATTAAAAAACTAAAATCGTACAAGTATTCTCAATTTATTAAAAAAAAAAAGATAAACAAACGTATTATTTTTTTTTTAAGGTATCAAGTAAATATACATAAATGGTATTAATATTTTTTAAAATATTAATTAAATGTGTGATTAAAGTTAAATGTAGATCAAAATATTCTAATTATTAAGCTGGGGATGTGCGTTGATGAATTCGGATCACTCCATATACCTGACTCAAGCAAATTACGAAGGACGGTCCATATTAGTTCTTTTAACTTGGCACGAATCTCAAAACAGAGCCTTTATAATTTCTATAGGCACCGGATTGACTTCGGCCCAGCTGAGATTAATCTGAGCCGTCTGTGCGTTTGTAATTTGCATGAGTGAGGTACCTGGGAGGATACGGATTCAATGCATTCACATGAATTTATGTATAAGATTTTTGAATTTTTATTCCCGTCATGGATTATTAAAATAAAATTCTTGTTAGTATCATCTCAAAAAAAACAAAAATTCTTGTTAGTTTACCACTCCGGCTTCCTAATGTATGGGGCTTTGGGCCTATATATTAGGCACATCTTATAAAAGGAAGGGGTAAATATATAGAAGGAGACAATACAGAATTGAACCATTTAAAGAATCAATTAATTGCGGGTCATTTTCAAAGTCTACCAAGAACGGCAATGTTGATATGCGCATGCACAAAATATGTTTCTTCGATTACAACATCAGAATAATAATTAATTATTTTGTAATAGCAGTTTTAATGCCACATAATTATATATCCTCTAAGACAAACTAGACGCGTATCAAATAGTCAAATAAAATCCTGTTGTTTGAAATTTGAAGTCATCAAATTTTCTAATATTATAAACAAGGTGGAGTCAGACTTTCAAACTATAAGAATCAATTATATAAAATTTCTTAGAAAAATAAATTTAATTTTTACAATACCATAACATTTTATTCGAAATTATACAAAACATCATATATAAATTAAAAAAAATAAAGGACCATAGATCATATTGTCTAGGCCTAATCCATTTAAAATGGGACTGTAGTAAGTCCCAAACTGGGCTTCAATAGTCTTATCTTATTTGTAAAATTTCATCTCAAAAGAAACGGCCCGGCCCATTTTTATAATTACCCAGTCTGTATTAAAACAATAATCACAAAAAGAGTACTTTTATTATAGAGAATGAAGTTGTGAACATTAATTATTAATTTATGAGATAATAAAACATGTGAATATAATAAGTCTTGAAGTCAATACGAAAAGAAAGTAAGAAAGCGAAAGCGATTACAAGGGATCAGATGCAAATGAATCAAATTCAATTTCAACCGTAGAAGATAGAAACGGTATGGGATCAGATGCAGATGAATGTTTTATGATTTTATGATGGATGGATGCGTTGTGCTCACGCCTCACCTTTAATTTGCGGGGCCTATTAATTTATTCTATTTTAGTGGTGTCCCAATCAAAGGTGCAATTAGAGTGGAAAAAACATGCCGTGCCGTGATGTGACTAACACGTTTTGATTTTGGTCTCGTACCATGCCGTGCCGTGATCAAGTTAATTTTTCACGTGCCGTGCCGTGCTGTGACCAAAATGTCAAGAGATG
This sequence comes from Carex littledalei, assembly GCA_011114355.1. Classification (NCBI taxonomy): domain Eukaryota; kingdom Viridiplantae; phylum Streptophyta; class Magnoliopsida; order Poales; family Cyperaceae; genus Carex; species Carex littledalei. The sequence continues at coordinate 3,208,688 of CM022106.1, read as the reverse complement.
GTCACAGCACGCGAATGGTCACGCCACGTGAGTCACACTGTGCCTAAACATGCTGTGACCATACGTGACTTGTGTGACTCACGTGACCATTTAGTCATAATTTAGGTTAGTTTATTCAAGATTCACCATTAAATCAATATCTAATGGTTCTAATTACATATGACTTGCGTGACTACGTGTCGTGCCGTGCCGTGACTAAATCTTTCACGTGTCGTGTCGTGCCGTGCCAAAGTTTCAAAAGATGAGCACGGCACGCGAATGGTCACGGCACGGGACACGCGAGTCACGATACGTAACTGACACGCGTGTCGTGCCATTCCGTGCAGAGCCAGCTCTGCCGTGCTATTTTTTTCCCACTCTAGGTGCAATGAGATAAACACGAGTGAATATAATTATCTTACATTATAAATATAATATTATGAATAAATGACTTATTATGATATAGTTTTTCTTTATATAATTTAAAATAATTAACTCATATTAAGTATATTAAAATGACATAACTTATTTAGTTTGTTTAGTATAATATCTCGAAAAAATCAACAGTTTATATGTGATTAATTTGTTTGCTGATTGTTTTCACATTCTGATTTTAAACAACACTAATTCAAAATTGGTGCATTATTTTTATAAATATAACAAAATTAATGGTCCATGTTAATTATTTTGAAATTTTTTTTTATATGAAAACCAAAAATATTTATGATTATGAGGGAACACCACAAAAGCATGGACATTAAATCCCTCCAAACTTTTAGGCTAAACTTTAAGCCTCCGGTTCAATAATTACACAAAGTTAATTTTTCAAATATACAATCTTTGAAACAGGGATTAGATCTAGAGAAATATCCAAAATTTCCGGAGAAAAAAAATACATGATATTTTAAGTTACCAATAAGAAAAAAAAACTTAAATAAATTAGACTAAACTTGACAGCCAAGTTCACTATTATCTTGATAGACAAGGTCATAATAACACATAACAAAAATATGATTATTTTCTTTGTGGACTAAGCAAGTATAATTTAATCTCTTAGTACAAGTTATTAAATTCACATCCCAATTTTAGGTATGACTTAGTATCAAATCTGACTAAATTAAGATTAATATAGACAAGGCTACAGAGATAATTCATAACAGCTTGGATAATAATTATATTTTGCACTGAGAACCCTATAATGTCTGTCAGTTCTGCATAATATATTACCTATTTATTTGTTATAATCATCTTCAGATGTCCATATGTTTGTTTATGAGTATTGTACAGGGTTCTAAATAGCGCGCTATATATAGCGCTGCTATAGCGTTTTCGGATCATAAAAGTTATGGCGTTATTGGCACTACAGCACGCTATAGCGGCGCAATATGACAATAGCGTCGTTTTTTTAGTCGTTCCGCTATAACGTAATAAACGCTATTTAAACTTTTGGTATTATATAATTACCTGTAATGTTTCTCATCAACATTATTTAAGAATATTTTAGTTTAACTGTATTTCGATATTAATTGATAATATTTTTCTTTTCTTCAAAATAATCGTATGAACATTACAATATATTTTTTGATATATTGGGATATTTATTTTTCTATATATTGGATATTTCTTTTTCAATTAGGCAACAAATTTATTTGGTTATTTTAAGAATTCTGATTTGAGAACAAATTATAAATTATAATAAATATTTAAGGTTTGAAAAATTATAAATTTATGCATCATCCTAAATATATATTTTTTTAAATAGACTTATATTTCTATACTTTTATCAGGAAAAAAAATAAATATACATAATATTCAAACTAATTATGAAAACATGTCTCATTCTAATATTTAACTCTAAACATTTTGATTTCGTCAAACTGAAATTCTTTACCAATTTCTGCTGAAGACGTGTAAAAGCATCAGCGTCATCTCGGTAGCTCATGCTATCAAAAATTTCATGTGATTAATGTGCACACTCAGGTGCATATGAAGTTTGCTTTTAGTTCAAATATGGTGGATTTGTTGTCACATACGATTCTAGGTATAGATATAAGTTTATATATGTCACTATGACTGCATTTAATATTGATAATGAAAACATTAACATCAACATCAGAAACAATGCCCATGCCATTATCCAATCACGCCATCCCTCTAATTATTAATATGCTCTTAGCATATGACGCCGTGATTTTTATTAATACTCTCAATAAAAAAAATAACAAATCTGTCATCGGTATGAACATAATTTCAAAAACACTCTGACCGTCTCATATTTGGGCAATCCAATCTCACTACCAAACCGCTCCACAGTGGGGCAGTCACCTCTTCACACCAGACCGCCCCACTGTGGGGCGGTTTGGTGTTTTTTTTTTTTTTTTTAAACTGTGCCATTTTTTAATTTTGTAATTTACATTTCCATTTTTTATAATGATTTATGGTTATAATTTGTTATAATTGATGATTATATTTTTATTTGTTGTAATGTTTTATTTGTTATAATTTTTATAAGAATTTATAGTTATATTTTTTATAATTGATGATTATAATTTTATTTGTTGTAATGTTTTATAATATGTTATATATTTATTGTAGTTTTATTTGTTATAATTTTGTTTAATGTAATAAATTGGTTTTTTTCGACTAGATAAACAACAAAGTAAATAATCTAAGTGGTAAGTCTACAACATAAAATCTAACAATCCAAACATAAAATCTTACAAATCCATCTAACTAAAAAAATATAAAAAATCTAACGACGACGACAGCGACGACCGGAGAGATCCAACCTAGCAGGTGGACGGCGGTCCCTGGGTGGCAGCTGACGCGTCAAGTGAACCTCCTCCTCCTCCTCCTCCTCGTCATCCTGGAGATCGTCCACATCCATCTCCGACGCCGCACCGGCCGCCCAGGGATCCTACTCTTGCAAAGATAACTGTGTACGGCGGAGCCATGGGAGATCCTCCTGGATCACCGCCTGTGTACGCATCTCCCATGAATCGGCCTCCCGGGTAGAAGGATACATGGCCGGAGGTAGTGTGCCAAATATAGCAGAGGCAAAGACATCTGCAGCATGCGCTCTACTCCCACTAGCCTCGTGGTCGTGCTGTCTGCTCTTTGTGTATCGTGGTCTGTGGAGACTTTGTACCTCGTACCCGATATCATCTCCAGTAAGGTCAGTCATAGTGAACTCGGGATTGGCCTGCCAGGTAGGGGCTCCATCCTGCATGTAAACAATGTTAGTTTTGCTACATACAAATAACTAGTAAGTTAATTAAATAATAAAGAAAATCACTGACCTTACTAATCTGCACCGGAACTCCATACTTGTTGTAGGAAGCGTTCCATGCGTTGTTATTCAGCACCCAGTTGTGGAACGCCTAACCCGAGTTATCCTCTGCAGAATTGAAGATAACTTAGCAAGAATAGATTTTTAAAGATAAATGATTATGTATGGCATCTTCATATGAGCGGGATACTCTGCACCGGAAGCCTCTCCAGCGGGAGCATGTGAACTCTCCCCGGTCTCCAGAGTATCTCGTGATCATCCCCGTCTAGATCTGGTCAGACTACATTTGAAATATCAGGTTACTAAATTTCTAACATATTTTTACAATTTACATTAATTAATAAAAATTATTATTGCATACTACCATAAAAAAAATTAATAATAGAATTTTGGATACTTTATAAACAATTAATAAATAATTTGTAAACAATTTCTAACAACTGCTACACAATTTTGGATAATTTCTAAAACCCTAAACCCTAAACCCTAAACTCTAAAAAATTACCGTACATTAAATGATTTAAAATTTTCACATAACATATTTATAAAAATTAGTGAGATTTTAAAGAAACCCTAAACCCTAATTTTGGACCCTAAACCCTAAACTCTAATTTCTAAACTCTAATTTTGTCAACTCTAATTTTGGACAATTTTAAAAAGGGTGTAACAGTAAAATGAATTGCGTCGGAAAAATCAACAACCCGTACACAATATTCAACAACCCACAAGACAATTTCTTAACAATTTCTAACAATTTCAATGGCAACAATTACAAAATATCAAAAATCCGAGCAATTCAACTGCGTCGGGAAAATCAACAACCCGCACACTATAATTAGCAATTCAATTTTTACCAATCGTTCCAATGTCATCACAAGGCACAAAACATAAATAAAATAAGTTATGTCGGGTTACCGGAAATAATCGGATTGTGCTTCGTGATTCGTGCTCCGGCCTCACCTAACCTCAAGTTTCGTGGGTGGGGGCGGCCTTGCGATAGAGAGAGGGGGTGGCCGAGAGGGAGAGGGGGGTGGCCGAGAGAGAGAGAGGGGGTGGGGGCGGCCTAGCGAGAGAGAGGGAGAGAGAGGGGTGGGGGCGAGGCTTCTCTGTGGGGTGAGGGCGAAGGGGGGGGGGGGTCGTTTCTGTGGGGTTTGGGCGGAGCAACAGGGACAGGGAGAGAGGGGAATGGTGGGGTGGGGCGGTTTGGTCGCGTTTAAAAAAAAAAAAAACACCAAACCGCCCCACAGTGGGGCGGTCTGGTGTGAAGAGGTGTGGGGCAGTTTGGTAGTGAGATTGGACCGTCCAAACATGGGGCGGTCAGGGTGTTTTTGAAATTATTTTCATATGAGGACAAATTTGCTATTTTTTTTATTGAGGGTATTAATAAAAATTACGGCATATGACCGAGTCTATACATATTTTATTTTTAAAAAGAAAAGAAAAAATAACTCACTCTAAAACCTGAAAATGTAAAAGATCAAAATATGAAAAGAGTGAATTTCAAAATACCACTTACAAAATTGTTGAACATATCATTTATATTTAATGATCGTCACATAGGAGAATCAGTTTTTGTGATTTAGATTTGAATTATTGGTATAAAAGTATGATCATGCACAATCGGACACAAGAAATATGCAATCCAAAAATGAGAATTGCTAATTTGCTATATATATTTAGCTGTTGTGATTACAAATTAAATTTTCATCATGTTCAGAGACAGAATTATAAAATTTAAATAGAGAACAAAGCTTAAATAAAATCAATTAAATTTTAATTTACATTATGAAAAATTTAAAATTATAATAGTGATTAACATCCTTTCCCGAACTTTTAAATCCGCCACTAATCATGTCTACTGTCGTATTTGAGGTAAGAGTCAGATATTGAACTAAACGATCCACTTTATCATAATCCCAAGTGACTTCTCTTTGATTTCTCTGTTATTTATATCACTGGCCGAACCGGATTCCAATTAGAGTGGAAAAAATTTGCCGTGTCGTGACTAACACGCTGTGATTTTGGTCTCATGTTGTGCCGTGTCGTGACCAAGTTAATTTTTCACGTGCCGTGCTGTGTCTTAACCAAAATGTCAAGGGGTGGTCACGGCACGCGAATAGTCACGCCACGTGAGTCACACCGTGCCTAAACGTGTAGTGACTATACGTGACTCGCGTGACCATTTAATCATAAATTAGGTTAGTTTATTCAAGATTCACCATTAAATCAATATCTAATGGTTCTAATTACACGTGACTCGCGTGACTACGTGTCGTGCTGTGACTAAATCTTTCACGTGGCGTGCTGTGCCAAAGTTTCAAAAAATTAGCACGACACGCGAATGGTCACGGTATAGAACACACGAGTCACGACACGTAACTGACACACGTGCCGTGTCGTTCCGTGACGGATCCAGCTCCGCGGTGCCATTTTTCCCACTCTTAATTCCAATGTACCATGACTAAGTACTAATTAAAACTCAAAAATGTTTATTTTAAAATTGCTACACAGAAAGTTATACAACCATCGACATAGAATATCCAGCTTGATATAACACGTGATCTCATTCTCAGGCCTTCATTTCGTCATTGCGTACTTATCACTTTTGCCCGTGCCACCGACTGTTACTGTTACGGTAACAGGCAACAGCTGATTGCATGCTGGGAGTCGCAAGATCATTCCAGAAGAGAATTTAAATTTTTCACACACTCTCCGGTTACAAGTAAAATGGAGATATCCATTACAAGAGGAGACTGGGAATAGCACGGAAGAAGCGGACACCAGCACAAGTACAGATTGTCTAAAACTGGAGAAAGCTTTGCTGGATAAACATAGTCAGATTTTGATGTATTTGCCTGTACAGGGTTCTTCATTAATCAGGAGCCGAAGCAATGTATATTAGTCAACTTGTAGTGTAAATTTCTAAATTTATAGTAGTAGAATACGAATTAAAAAAATTAAGTACACAAATCACTATTATTGGTAATTCATATTAGTATAATATTGTTCATGTCATTTTTTCCATACAAAATTAGAAATTTAATTAGTATAAAAATTGTAAAAGATTATACTTTAATATATCATTTAAGAAAGAAAAAAAATTCTAGTTGAATTATATTTAATAAAGTTATAGACAACATAATCTTTTTTCAACTAATTTGATTGTGGAACAAACATTAAATGTCATATTGGTTTGATGACATGATAAGATTAAAATAATTTCAGGATTAATGTAATTATTATATTAAATTTATTTTAGAATTATAATAATTGCGGGATGATTTAAAACTTACAGTATAAATAGAATTATATGTTTATGAAGAAAGAGCACTCGAAACAAAAGAAAAAATAATGGTTCCAAAATATGGAAAACAAAAGATCACGTCACATTTATTAATCATAAAAATAAATTCCAAGCAAATAAATTCAATCTCTAATAAAATCAAACGTCAGTTTCTCAAATAAAATTTTGACATTTAATAATATACCCGTCAAAGACCATGCATTTAGTAGTAAACCAGGTCCACGGAAATATCGGTCCCAAAATAGGAAAACAAAAATGATCACGTCACGTTTATTAATCAGCAAAAATATTATTTCCTAGCAAATAAAATATTGGTAAAATAATAGTCGGTCATAAATCCGTGTGGCAGAGAAAGAGAGACGGCTAGCAATCACCCAGAAGTCTCCTTTCTCTTTATCCCCTCTCTTCCTTTGCTCTGGTCTATAAATTGAACACTAATTAAAGGAAGAAAAATTAAAGGCTTATTTCTGATATAAAGAGGGGATAAAAAAGAGAGAGGCTTGTTCAATTCATCTGTTCTGCTTCGTTGAATCAATCGCTTCTCAAATCGCTAGGTATTTTTCTTTTCTTAGAATTTTTTATTCTTCCCCTATTTGATCGATTGTGTGTTAAAAATTCTAAAAGTTTAGATCTGGTTCGTAATATATGTCTTGATTGATTACGAGATGAATTTGGTAAAATCTTTAGGTCCCTCTTCTCTTTTTCTAAAAGTTTTATAGATCAAATAGGGGAAGTCAAAATTTGTCGTTGGGGAAAGTTGTTTTCTTTATTTTTGTTCCTTATATACTCTTTTCTGATCCTTTGACCTTTTAATTGCTCTATCATATAGGAAAGGTTTCTCTTTATAATTAAGTGTTTATGTTTAAACTTTAAATATTTGATGTATCCAATCTAATTGTGTCCTTGAAATTTATCTAATTGTCTAACACTATTAATTTTAATCTTAATTACAGATCCGGTTCTCTAATTTCAAGCAGCCAAGAGTTCATGTCTGAATTGGACGTCCAGATTCCAACAGCTTTTGGTGTGTTCTCTCTTCCAATTATTTGTTCAATCAAAGTCTAACAAAGTTGTGTATCTGCTATCAATTTCATTTTCATACCAATCTATGCATCACAACCCCCCCAATTGTTACAATATTAGATCCCAATTAAAACATTAATCAAGCCTAAGAGTAGCATCTCAGCTCCAGTCATTTCAAGCTTTGAATTTGGGTTGGTTAATTGAATATGCAACCTCATGGTATAACCAATTATTTTGTTGAATTGTTCAATTTCCCCTCTTCTACCTAATTCCAAAAACCAGGAACAAACTTTAATTCTTATACATAACTGTATCTAATATTTTTTACATAGCTGTATCTAATAATTTTATCCTAGTTTTCTAAATTGGAAACCAAATAATATTGTGTGTGTGTGTTGGTGCAGATCCGTTTGCTGAGGCAAATGCTGAGGAAGCAGGGGCAGGAACAAAGGATTACGTGCACATACGCATCCAACAGAGGAATGGCCGCAAGAGCCTAACCACCGTGCAGGGCCTCAAGAAAGACTTCTCCTACAACAAAATCCTCAAAGACCTTAAGAAGGAGTTCTGTTGCAACGGTACCGTGGTCCAGGACCCTGAGATGGGCCAGGTACCATATTTTTGTTCTTTATAAACATAAACATAAATATAAAATAGTTTACTATTGAATAGTTTGGTTCTGATAAATTGGAATCATTGTGTATAGGTGATACAACTGCAAGGTGATCAGCGTAAAAACGTCTCCAACTTCCTCATTCAGGTACACTTCGTGCCTCACCAAACAAGCATTTTTTTTATTATGGAATTTATTTTTTCCAATGTGCCAGTATGTTTACTTGTGTGGTCTAAATTGTATATGGAATGCTGATAAATTATTTTGCAAATGATAGGCTGGTATTGTGAAGAAAGAGCACATCAAGCTTCACGGTTTCTAAGTGCTAGCTCTCTACTGTATTGCGCATCAGTACCTTTACTATATATTAATTATTGTAAGTTTGGGCAATAGATATTACTGCCTTTAGTATTTGGTACTAAGTGTGGGGTTTTTATGCTTGTAATGCTTTTGGAGTATTTTGTAAGACTAAAGGTGCCTTGTAGACCCTTTGATGGCTTGTTCATGTCATCTTTTAAGATTAAATAAGAAAGTATTGCTTCATCTTATTGTTGTGTTCTCGTTTTTATTACTGAATTTGTTGATTTTCCTTTGTCTTTTTCTAATAGAGAAGTAGTGAAAGCCATCTGACCATGTCTGATAACTTGATAAGAAAGTCCATCGCCTGGACTCTGTTTTGTGTGTTTATTTGATGGCATCAGTGTGCTTTACTGCTTTAGGCCATGTAACTTTCTATTTTACCTTTTAATGAGTTCTTCAATGAATAAAAGAGAGGACCGTTAAAAGGGACAGCTGCTATTAGACACACCTATTATTGAGTTGTCTCATGAGCAACTATCCTTACCATGTGCTTTACTGTTTTATTTCAGAGCTTATATTACCAAATGACAAGATATAAGATGTCCTAAAATAAGTCAAAGGAAGTATACTAGTTATAGAACATGCTACAACAGCATTTATTACCGCTTAAATGTTACATTTTAATATCGAAATAATAAGATCATTATTGGTAGCATGTTTCTGATGCTTATATTATTTTTCTTTTGTAGTGAAATATAGAGTAGAACTAGGGTGTTCTAAATTTCACCAAGCTCCTTTGTAAACTCTCTAAAACTTATCGAGTTGGCTTCAAATGACGAATCCAAATCGTTAAATTCATCTACCTTACGAGTTATGTGTCTATGTTAAAAAATTTAAATTTTCGAACTAATTTAGTATAAAGTCAAGCGGTCAACATTAGAAGGTTTATAAATTAATTTTAATGCATTTATTTTGAACATTTTTTGAACGTTTTTTGACCTCTTGACACTATACAAAATTAGTTTTAAAATATAAATTTTTTATATGTGGAAGTAGATGGATTTCAACAATTTGAACTTGTTATTTGAAATCAATTTGATAAGTTTTATAGTTGAGTTCATAAAGAGATTTGATGAACTTAAAAACACTTGTAAAATATATGCCCACATTTTTCATTGTTGATCTTTGTCAGTATCTATTGTTAGACTTCATAGTCTATACCACATCTATCCGTTCAATTAAATTTCACATTTTCAAAAAGCATAGATGTCCAATATTTTATTCAATTTATATTAAGAAATAACTTTTTGTTTTTTATGTGAGGAGTAGGGTCTCAATTGTATCCCTGCTGTGTACGTTATACTTAGCTCCTACTTGCTTTACTTTTATTTTAAGGCCTTGATTAAATTCTTTTAAATGTCTACATGCATGTCTATTATTATATTTGCATTATATTTCGACCAGATCTGAGCAACACACGAACAAAACAACAGTTAAATTCTGAAATTGATAGTGTTAAATTAAACACTTTAATTTTGCTTTTACCAAATCCAAAGCGTTTTGTCTTCAGTAGCAAAACATCTGCACAATTAATTGGTCCCAATTCAATTAAATAAGTTTTCCAAAACATGGTTGAAACTTGAAAGCTTTACACACATCAGCAAATAGCATTATTAATTAGGTAAGAGAAACATACATCAGTACCGTTGAAGTAGATATTTGTTCAAGAAAGTTAGTCTTGTTAAAAAAGAATAAATAATTGTTGCAACTTGCCATGCTTTTACTAGTATTAATATCATTTGCTAAGGTTCCCATAAGTTTATTATTATTTTACTTATTATGCAATTAATATTATAATATGTGTAGATTAGTACCTACCACATGATTGCGACCACTTAAAATTTTAAATGTTATCATTAAAATTTGAAATTTGCATAGTTCTATTATCCTAAATTTGCATCTGCAGCCCTTGATGTTTCAAATAATATGCAAAACCAGCATAAAGGTTATAACTTACAGGGGCAGATCCAGAGTATTCCGGGGGGCAGCTGCCCCCTGGATTTTGAGTTTTAGTAGAGATTTATCGGTTCCGATCGATTTTGTCTCTCTCTGAAATTTTTTTTGCCCCCTCTAGACGTTTAATTTGTAATTCGAGTTAAATTTAGAGTTAAAATTGAAATAAATCTGTTGAATTTTTATTGGTAATTAGAATTATAAGTCAAAGCATCAGAAATTACAAGTCAAGTCAAAGCATTATAAATTACAAGTTAAAGCATTATTTTTTGTCGAGTCCTAATTGGTTAATGGATTTAAACCCGATTAGATATTTAAATCCGATTCGATATTTTTTTGCCCCCCTGACGAAAATCCTGGATCCGCCCCAGATAACTTATAATTTTGTAAGAAAAACAATTTTATCGAGGTGTGTTGTATAATAATGTTGGAAGGGTATGTGTGCAAAGATATCCAGCATATTTAAAATGCTATTGGGTCTGCTTCAAGATAGCTTGGTTTCTGAGCAAAGTTGCTGTCACAATTAAATGTCCAGCTTCTTTTCCTTTTTTCAAACCCTAAATATCTTCTTTTCAGAGAATCTTTATTTTGAATTCTTCTCTTATATATGTAAATTTTTTTTTAATTTTAACTTGTCCTAAACTTGTTGAGCAAAGGAATATGAATGCAAACATGCAGAACAAGATTCAAATTATAAAATTCGCTGAGCCACTATCATCTCTCTCTCCGATGCTAATTTTATTAGTTACTATCCACTTGAATCTATTCTTTACAAAAGCCAAAGTTATTCTCTGGCACATTGTGAGTTGTCAGTATTGCTCTAGCTTTTCAAAAAATTAATATTTGTTTATTTCCACACTTTGAGGTAAATTTTACACACAACTTTATTCAAGATCTCAGAAAAAGAAATTTGCAAAAAATGATTTAGTACAGTTTTTGTTGAATATGTAACTCAGACTTTTGATTCGAAGAATTCATATCAAAAAATGAATTAAAAAAAAGGGGGAGTTAAGAACAGACAGTGGTTTTTTCTGCATTACAAAAAGGTACAGATGAAATTTTAGCTAATGGTAAACTTCATAGAATAATTATTGTACAACTTGTACTTTTAAACTGCCCAAAGCAAGAGAAATTTTAGCTGAGATTAAAAGAAAAGGCCTACCAACACTAACAAATTCCAAAATAGCCAATCATAGCCAGCCAAAATTTCCTTAATACTTCAAAATTAATTTTAAGTACATAAATAATAAATGAATTAACCTCTCCTCTCTCCCACCAAATTTTTATTTTTTTATAGGCTGCACTCTTCAGGTAATTTGGGATATCTCTCATTGTCCTTGCAATAATCATAAAATACCATATTGCGCCAGACCCATTTTGAATCTTCTTGCTGGCTGTCAGTCAGGGCCCACGCCTCATACTGGTCCCACCAGTTCTGTCCAGTGGTCGAAACACATTTCGGAAATGGGTCTTCCCATTTGCACCTGACATTATCCCATAATTTATTAGTCCCACAATTGGGAGTAAATATTTGTTTTCCTATTCGGTTGTTTTTACCATAAGCAATTTTGATACATTCCACATTTTGAGACTGTTGCCCCTGGTAACAAAATTTAGTTTATATTTACTATTTTTTGTTCCATAATTGCTAGGTTCTCTGTAATGTCCTGTTCTTTAGCTTACCTATATATTTGGTTCTCTTCGTTTCTATATGTATCAATAGAGTGGATGGCTTGGAGGTCACATATTTACTGTTATTTTTACCAAATTAATGTGATCATATTATTTTTATTGTGCATGGGACTCACCCGTCAGCATTGAAATCCTTGTAGGAGGAGACAAAGGGAGCAATTGTCCAGTTGGTCTTTTCTAAGCCGCCTCTTGTGGCCCAGTCATCAGCGTTCCAAATGCTCGATAACATATACATTGGCTTCTCATTTGGGAAAAAATTGTTTGGTTTTCCATTGTCCTTGTACACTCTGATGGGTACCCGATCCACGAAAAACCTGGAAATAAGAATTTAGATGATGAGAAACTCTGTAGCCAATGAATTTCATTTTAAATAGGAACTGATCAATATAAATTATTTTGCTTCCATTTTGCAAGCTCTCTGTACTTTTAACTTGTGGTGCATAATTCTAATAATAATTACATTCTTTGACTACAAGATGTATGATGAGGTTTACTTGGATCCCAACAAACCCCAATTAAAATTGGCATTGTTAAATTATACTTTTCTTAAGCTTCTCGTGGGTCATTTTTCATTTAAGCAAAATTAATTGCATTGTTGAATTATGACAAGTATGCTAATAATTAACGATAACATGCCATTTACTACATGATGTATGAGGTTTACTTGGATCCCAACAAACCCCAATTAAAATTATCCTTTTCTTAAGATTCTGTCTTAATAGACCCACTTTTCTTAATTTAACATGAAATATTTTTATAACATTCCACAATAGAACAATGTTCAAACCCATGTTTCCCCATGAAGAGAATAAGGAAGAATACTGGCATCACCACGTTATCACTACCACACTTCATTATTAAAGCAATGAATCCATGCAGGTCAGTATGGGTTCAAATAAAACAAATCAAACCATAAAAAAAAATAATCACCTATAAGGATAACAATTCAAATCCACAAAAGTATCAAAATATTACCAAAACATTAAACCAATAGAAATAAAATTGAGACCAAAATCTCCAGATTCAGGAGTTAAAAGAGTGGCATTTTTCTAACTATATACTGGTAATTAATATAACTTTGGCATCAGCTAGGATGCAGTGATAACAATACTGGTATACCCAAAAAAAAAAAAAAGGAAAAAGAATTGAATATGACTTACACAATCTGATGTTGGTTCCATAGGATAGAGTAAGTATGGAAATCCTCGGTGGGGTCGAACCAGAGCTGGTGGCGCATCTCTCTGCCCCCAACACCTCCCTTGTACACGTTGGTTTGTATGGTGTACGGCTGACCCGATCTATTACCCAAAAACTCGAAATCTAACTCGTCCCTGTCTGGCGCCGCACCCAGATCAGAGCACATCTGTTTGTGGATCATGTAGAGATGAAAATGTTATTAAATCAAAACTCTACAATATTAGAAGTTTCCTTTTATTTATATATTCTTAATTAAAAATGTTGCTTTTACAGTAACTTGGTTAGAGATAATTGGGTAAAATCTAGAATAATTAAACATCAAATTTAGTACGGACACCGACAGGAGAAAATTGCTAGTAGTAGAAGAAGCATTTTATTAAAAAAAAAACAGTGGAAGTACAGGGACCTACATGAAAAAAGGGGACCAAGATATGATATGTTTGTCTGTCTTGAATTGTAACTAGTGGTTTCATGGTAGATTCTGAAAATAGATTTCTATTTGCTTCTTCCTCTGATCCTCTCTCATTTGAAACAAGACAAAAAGAGAGAAGAAATACTTACGTAGTACGCGGTTACAACTCCGGCGGAGTCGCCACCAACAAGCCGAAGCTTCATGCTGAACCACCCAAACCGGTATCTGTCACGGGTCTGAAACCCGCATCCTGAAAAATTGAAGACCATTAAATTCATAACATTTGGTGAAGAAATCCTTAACAAATTTCAAAATACTCTCCTCTATTCCTCTCTCTCAGTAATATAGCATTCATTCAAAATTATCAAGCACACATTGTTAAAAAATTCTGCACTCTAATCTCTATCAAACAATAAATTCTTCATACAATGCAAGGATCAATTAAAATTCTAAAAACAAAGGAATAGAAAAAATGAACTAACCTGCTTTCTTATCAAGAGAGAGGTACCAGACTTGACCATCAGGAGAGGTTCTAAAATGATCTTCAGCCCCAGTTAGATCAAAGCTATCTTTGAAAGAGAAACCGCCTGCATTATCACTTGCAGCATTTGAGATGCAAGTGCAAGTCAAAACGCTTGCACTTACCAGAAGAAGGATCCATGAAGACAGGTGCATTGACATTTTTGGAACTTTAAAGAGAAATGTAAAGGACTACTGGAGTAATGGAAGGGAGAGGTATAATGGTGGTATAAAGGACAGAGAATTTAAACACTAAAGAGAGCTTTTAAAGTTCAAACGAAGCCCACTTGCGAAGCTTGAAGCCTTTTTTTTATTATTATTATTATAAAACCAAGGCAGGTAAGTAGAAAATAAAAAGAGATTTTTTTTCCGGGTATTATAGGTTTCATTTAAAAAATTTACACAATCGACTTTAAATTTTATCAATACTGAAAAAGTAAATTATAGTGCGATAATTAATATTATGGATTAATTTGCTCTCATACCCATCAAAACATTTCATGTTTCTAATATCTTCATCAAAACTTTAAAATATCGCACTATAATTTATTTTGTCTTCATTTAAGTATAAAGTTATTTAGATATATTGATCAATTTGTGCTTACTTCAAAAGCTTATTTAACAGTGTATTTAAAATCAATCAATTGCTGATTGATTTTTATTTACAATAGTTTGGACTAAATGCTGATTTTATCAGGTGGTCCTTATACTGATTTTATCAGATTAGAAACTCTAATAATACCAGGGATGTAGATGTTCTAAGTAATTAGCCTTGTTATTTAAATAGACTATATATGAAATTTGTTCTAAATTAAGAATTGTTTGTACCAAACGATCAAACAAATAATTAATTAGTGTTTAAATTATATCAATTTCAATACATATCATACTTAAAATATAGAGAATAAATCCATGAATTTATTTTTTTATTTTTGATAATAATATGTTATTAATGATTTTCAAGATTATTAAATGAATCAATCAAAAAGGCATATATATTCAATTATTAGGAATGTACATAATATTAGTACGAGAGAGAAAATAATTAATTTAGTACTAGTACCAATAAAAGGACTTGCAATTTGTTCTTCATGGTGAAATAGTTGCAGGGAGGCAAGCTGGGGCTCCTTAACAGTGTAAGGCGTCATTCGCTCATTGGTATTGTGTGCATGCTGGGTTACTGTGAAACACATCACATTGCAGCTGCTCTGATTAGATCTGTCCAGTTAGGAGTTATTGCATGTGCAAAAACCAAATAAGAGATGCATTTATCATGATTTTGTTATCACATCCCTTCTGATCAATTAAGTTTTGCATTTATAAGATGTACTTTAAGCATGTGATCACAAAATAATGTTTCCATCTTTTGTTCTTCTTTCTATGTTCTAGTTGAAGTGCTTAGAGCTTGATATCCTAATAGCTAGGTTTACTAATAGAAGCAATTTGTTAATGAGAAAAGTGTAGGTCCATGGACATCCGACGTACTTTCGGATCTGATGGACACCGGAACCATCCGATGTGCTTTAAGATTCGTCTGCGCGCGCTCTGAGATTCGTGTGTACAAATATTAAGTGTATCGAACGGCTCTGGTTCTCATCGGACCCCAAAGTATGCCTGATGCCCATCGGACCTACATAGCTACACTGCGTTCTTTGCTAATAGCGGAGTCAAAATTATGATATGATTGACAAAATTTTAAAATGAAACATAATCTTATAATGATTTTAAACAATATTTTTTTTATTTATTCGAAAAAAAATTAACAGAAGTATATGTTTTTATATTTATTTTCGGCATTTGATATTTGACCTGAGATTAAATTGTTTCTTATTCTGTCGAAGTGCTACTTACTTTTTTTTTCTCAAATGGACCAGTTCAGTGACTTCAGTCCGTGATTCTTTATAAATTGACGAAATTAATTAATGGAATGGTAAAATTTAATTTTTTTTTTTTTTTTGAAAAAAAAAAAGTTGGAAAAAGAATGAAATAGAGAACTATTGAGTTGCTGTTGTGGCAACCCTATTATGCATCTGAGAATAATAAAGCAGAGAGAGAGAAGCAATAGAAAGACTGTTCGGTGTGGATTGATTGGTCCGGTACTCAGGTGGCAGGTGCACACTGCAACACAAGGGTAAAGATATTAACAGAGTAGTTTTCACTTCATGCAGCGCTGTTTTGGTCATAGAGTATGTGCGCTGCACGAAGCTAAAACTGCTCTGTAAAATATTTACCCCAATACAATGCTGCATTGAGAATTTTGAGATGGACAGGCTGTTTATCTAATCTTAATCTGTCAGGATTTTCTGTGGAAAATACTTAATATTATACTTGTAGCGAGTTGACATCTAGTAAACGCATCAAAGTAACACTCCCCCATTTGTTATTTTGTTTATCTCGACAGGGGGGCATTTCATGATTTGGTACATTGGATTTGGGACACACGATCTACATGGCATTGGAGTGATTTTATTCTTTGACTGGAGGATGCATAAATGCATTATTCCGATCTAGTCCAGCTGTATTAAGCTGGATGCCTGGATTTGAGATTTCAGTCAAAGACATGGGTCACCTCCCTTTTCTCCCTCTGAAATAAACTACTTAAAATGGATGAAGAAAAAAAAAAAAACAAGTGCATTTACTCAGCTACAGAAATTATGTAAATTATAAAGAATATATATTTATAGAGGAGGGTTCAAATGTCTCTATTTTTTGTATCTTCATTTTTAAAAATTTTAATAAATCAAAATTAAAACTTAAAAAATCAAAATAAATCTTTTCGATGTGATCTATGTTATTTTTTCTATGTGCTCATAAAAAATTATCACATTTCGATTTTGTTTTTATGTGAATCAATAAATTGAAAAATCAACGTCTAGAAATTATCAACATTAGTATGTTTTTTACAAGCTCTTGATGACAACCAAAATAAAATTGAAATGTCATACTTTTTTACACGTGCATAAATAAAATAACATAGATCACATCTAACGGGTTTATTTTGACTTTTTAAGTTTTAAATTTTGATTTATTAAAGTTTTTAAAAATGAAGGCATAGTAGAGACACAAAAAATGAAAGCATTTGAACCCTACTCTGATTGAAAAACCAAGTAATACATATGCACTATTTGTTATTGGTTGTTCCAGAATTTATAAGTGATTTTCTATATATCTAAAATAATAGTTAATTTTTTTTTAAATATAAATTTTGGTCTTCAAGTACAAACTTTTTTAGAACTATGCAAAGGTTGTCAACTCCAAGTAGGGGCGGAACCAAGGCCTGGGCCAGCCTGGGTCCTGGCCCCCCCTTGGCCCAGAAAACTAGCAGTGCCCCCCCCCCCCCCCCCCCCCCCCCTCCCTTAGCTAGCCTAGCAGTGGCCCCTCCTTAGCCAGCTTGAGCCTAGCAGTGGCCTCCCTTTAGCCAGCCTCTGGCGACTAGGCTCCGCGACAAGGTGACGAGGAAACTAGTTAAGCCCCCCCTACCGATCATTTCTGGTTCCATCACTGACTCCAAGTACATTTTCAAATAGAAATCATGTTTAATGGTTTGAATTTTAAAAATTAAGATATAAATTCCTGATACGAGTCGATCCATAATATACATATTACCATAACCTCGCTCTTTTGTAATTTGTATTTCTAATGCATAAGTTACGTAGTCGGTGATATTCGGTAAAAATGAATTAATAGTTGACCTTTTCTTTCACTTGAAAATATTAGGAAAAAATTGAGAACCGTAAATTTGTGTCATTTTCTTTTTCTGTGTATATTTTGCATATCCAATCAGCTATATATATAATATGAGAAGGATTTCAATACCTCATGTCTTTCATACCTCATCATATCTCATATTTTATATCTTCGTTTTTAAAGTCTAAATTGCCGATCCGAACCGCTCCATACTAAAATATGCTTGGGATGAAATTTATAATTTTTAAAATTTTTTTACTATTTTTTAAGAGAGGTACAAAATCATTGTTTTTGAACGGTCCAAAAATAGTGATTTTGTACCTATCTTAAAATATAGTAAAAAAATTCAAAAAATTATAAAATTTCATCTCCATGCATATTTTAGTATGAATATCATGTTGAGCGTTTCAAATTGACAATTTGAATCCCAAAATAAAATATGAGATATGATGAAGTATGAAAGGAATGAGGTATTAGAACCCTCCTCATATAATATATAGCTGAAATGTCGATGGAGGTCACAATGACCCAGGGATGCAAACGAATCAAATTGAATCGAACTTAATCCGGTTCGAGTTCGAGTTCAAATCAATTTCAAACCGAACTGGTTCGAAATTGAAGTAGGGTTTCGAATTGAAAAGAAGAGTTTGAGTTTGATTCGGTGTGATTCGAACCAGTTTTGAACCGAACTAGTTCGAAATTGAAGCAGAGTTTAGAACTACAAAGAAGAGTTTCGAACCGAGTCAGACTCAGTTCGAGTTCGATTCGAACTAAATTTTGTTCCGAATCGAATTTAATCGAATCACGAGCTACAAGCTTTTTGTGCACCCCTACAATGACCATAAACGGTCTTCTAGGAAGAAAATAACTGTTATAATTAAATGGATCACCCGTTAAATAAATGGTCCTGATTGACCTGATCAAGGGGAAAGGTTAAATAGACTTCAAAATTTCAAACGGTACGAAAATGATAGGTTTACATGTAAAATCAAATTAATTTAATATAAATCAAGCGGTAAAAAAATAATGAAAAATAAATGCGTTAAAATTAACTTGTAGATATTCTTTTTTTTAACCGCTTAACTTTATTCTAAATAAATTCAAAATTTTATAAATTTTACATATAAAACTCACTACTCGTGAAATAAATTAATTGCAATGGTTTTGGATAATTAGTTGTTTGCAGCTTATCCAATAATTATTTGAGGCCGTAGCAATGTCGCTAATTGTTAATATTACACTAACCAACTTATATTACGCTAAATTTGTTAGCAAACGGGTTTCAAACAAAATCTAAAAATAAAATATATAAAATTTTATTTATAAAGTTATTAAAATTTATAACATTTATGTAAGGAACCTTAATAATTATTTTTTCAGCTTGAGCTTCTGTGAGGCTGTTTGGGTTGAATATTAAACCCTAATATTATAATTATTTTTTCTTAGAAGAAATCACAATAATGCCACGAATTTTGTTAAAATCTGTACAAATATTCCTGCTTAGATTTTAATTTATATTTACCGGTTACCAAGACGAGAAAATAAACTGCATTTTGAAGTCACGGTGGCTCCCTGTTTTTTTAATAAAAAGGATTAATCACTGAATGGACATATTATATAGAATCAAATTTGAATTTGAAATATTGATGAGGAAATTGCATGGCCCTGCTATCAGCGAAATTGCACCTTGAAGAGAGTAGAAAGAAGGCGTGTGATTGATTAAGAAGCATTAATTAATGAGGTCAATTTGGATCCAATGCCCATCGGACTCAAAGTGAGTTCGATGACCGTCCAATCTGCTTTAAGATTCGCGCCCGTAACTTTCGTGTCTGCTTTAAAATTCGTGTGCACGAATTTTAAAGCAGATCGGACGGTCCCGGAACACATCGGACCCAACCTGCTCTCTTAATTAATTTGTATTGGCACAAACAGCAGGACTTTATATTAATAACAAAAATATTGTTTCACATCTGTAACGGACTGAATGAAATCCATAAAATATTAGTTATTTAATTTTCAGTCCTTCATATTTTTAAAATATCATTTACTTTTCATTTTAGTTCTTAATATACAACTATTTCATCATTTAATTTTTTTTTATTTGTAACAAATTATCACCGATAAAAATAAAGAAAGATTCACATTTGCATATATATGCGTGGATATTATGCTTGTATTAGTTTAGTTAATCTATGATGTCATGAATAATTACATTTATTTACATGTTATTTGTGTTAATTTACATCTGCATCCATACTAGTTTCAACCAGTGTTGTAAATAACGATATGCGTTTGTCGGACGGATAAAGTACCGCCAAGTGATTAATCAGAAATAATCGGCCGATTAGTCAGGAAAATTCGTGACGATTTAATCACCGCCAACGACTAATTTTATTAAATAATAAAGTTGGTGCATATTTTTTTTTCATTGCGGATAAAGCCATGTTAATTACACATTTGATTAATGAAATGAAAACATGGAAACTATTATATTAATATGGGGGAATTTCACGTATACCCCTCAAAAACTTCAAAATTACGTATTTCCCCCTCTAAATTTTGAAATTACGTATTTCCCCCTCTAAACTTCAAAAACTCACATATTTACCCATTTTATTGTTTTTTATATTAAAACACATTCTCAATTTATAAAATACTCATTTTACCCTTTTATTAAAAACCATAAAACGTCCATCTGACTCCATTGAATCTGAAGGGTTCCTCTACTGTCCGAATTGCTTTAAGATCTGTGCGCACTAGGTCAGCACGAATCACAAAGCAAACACGCACTAATATTGAAGCAACATGCACAGATCTTAATGTGATGCAAGCATATCAAAATTGCTTTAAGATCCGTGCGTGCTAGATCTGCACGAATCTTGAAGCAAACACGCACATATCTTATTGTGATGCGCACGGATCAGACGGTGGAGGAACCCTTCATATTCAAATTTAAGTTCTATGGAGCATTTTATACTTTTAATAAAGATTAAAATGGGTATTTTATAAATTTAGAATGAGTTTAATACAAAAGACAATAAAATGGGTAAATACGTAATTTTAAAATTTAGAGGGGGAAATACGTAATTTTGAAGTTTTTGAGGGGTCTACGTGAAATTCCCCCTATAATATTGTCATTTACTCGGAATGAACCCAGCTGCGTGATTCTTTTGCGAATTTAACTTTTGGTAGTGTTTTATTCTGCAACAAAAAGCTTAAAGTTTCTTTATTCCATTGTTTAGCGTTGTTCTCACGAATTCACGCAGTAAATAAAATGCATCAAGTAATCTTTTATATTGTTTTGAAGTTTCTGCAATCGTTATTGTTATTAATAAACCTAAAATTAATTTTGTAGATATAATCCCTATTTACTCTGTAGGTAAAACATTAACTAAATTTGTTATATTTTTAAAAAATCGATTCGACAGTCAAATAATTAAAAAAAAATATTGGTTTAATTTTATCGGCATTTGATTAGTCAGAAAATATTTAAATCACACCAAAATCGATATATTGTCTATCTAAAATTTATATGAGCAAGACTAGGGTGTGCTAGGCTCACCAAGAGGGATTGGTGAGCGCACCTCCAAAAAGCGCATTTTTAAAGTTCAAATAGTCGATTCGAACCTTCCAACGTGTTCTTCATATTAAAATGTGCTTGGAGACCAAATTTTACATTTTTTGGAAATTTTTTACTATTTTTTCAGAATTTTTGAAAATCATTTGTTTTTCAAATTTCAAATTATTGTTTAGTTTGTTTAGTTTTTTCAAAAATTCTGAAAAAATAGTAAAAAATTTCCAAAAAATGTAAAATTTGGTCTCCAAGCACATTTTAATATGAAGAACACGTTGGAAGGTTCGAATCGACTATTTGAACTTTAAAAATGCGCTTTTGGGAGGTGCGCTCACCAATCCCTCTTGGTGAGCCTAGCACACCCTAGTCTTGCTCAATTTATACAATACACAATTTTAATCTTTTATTTTAATAACCGTTCAGTTGGTTATTTTGGTTATCAACATCGCCCCTCCCCACCATAATATTTCGGAAAATATTTTGATGAAAAAAATTCATTAAATATTTAATAACCGTTTATTTATTATTATGGTTATTAACGGCCCAAACTTGTTTTATTAATTCTGGATTGGGCCTCGAAATATAACTACAAGTCGTATATTAATTCAATAAATATTTTAGTTGGATAGGATATCTGCGCAACAATTGAAATTCTGCAGCAAGGAAATTTTGTACGAGGCTCAAGAAGGTTTCGTAGATGTAAAATATCAGGCCCAAATTTCATTGGGCCGGGCCTGTCTTATTTGTTGATTACAGTGTAGGATTTGTACAAATAGAGGGACTTGATTTCACTTGTCAAAGACCTAGTGGGCCCAGTATATCTATTGGAATGACATATTGCTGGAGCCAGTAAACCAGGAAAATCTATTTGGTGGGTCCCAGTGTCACGGGTTATTGATACGGGTCCACCAAATTGAGTTGTTTTGTCAAAAAAGATTATTCTTTTTGAAAAAAAACAAAATAGTCGATTGATGTGAAAATATTAACGGCCCAAACAAAATTTATTATTATGGTTATTAACGGCCCAAACTTGTTTTGTCAAAAAAGATTCTTCTTTTAGAAAAAAAACAAAACAAAATTTTGTGGTTTTGCTAAGACCAATTATTTCTTTTTTGATCGGTGAACATGAATTTTGGTTTTAGTCACAAAAGTAGAAAGAATCGACCTGATTTTTATCGTAAGTGATGATTGAAACACTTGGCTCGTAGAGTATCATGTTATTTTTGTTCAAAACATCCGTCTGTTACGAGCCACAACTCGAGGACTCCTTGAACGGGAACTACAACAAGTGAACGAGAAGGCAGTCATTGGAGGGAAATGTATCGGCGGTAGGTACCCTACCCTTCCCTGGTAGTAAAAATAAGGTATTTTGAGGCCGTCTTCCCAAGGAAGCGTGCCTGGTGGGCCTTAAGTTTTACTATTTTCAAGCTGCAGATGTTAGGCAGAAGTTTCTTGTAAACCAAACATAGCATAGATCAATTGGCTCTAGACTCCCCCTAAGGCGTCAGTTCACTTAAAAGTGAGCTGCCGTGTGAGTTTCCGCTCTCAAGATTTGACTAGTGTCTAGTCTCACTTGATTTGGTTGTTTAGGTTGTTGTTTAAAAGTATGTTGTTGAAGTCTCGTCTAGTGTCTAGTCTCAAGGTTCGACTAGTGTCTAGTCTCACTTGCTAAGGTTCGACTAGTGTCTACTGACAACTCACAATGTGCCAGAGAATAACTTTGGCTTTTGTAAAAAAATATCAACTCAACCAAGAGAGTAAGTTAAATGTTCAATTTTATTCGAAAGTAACCCAAAAATGGATTGCAGATATTTTCACATGCCAACAAATCCGATCAAACCAATGCACCAAATTAATTAATCCTTCAACATCACTGGCACCTCAAACCCTCTATCCCTTCCTTTTATTTATTGCTAATCTACACCAAACACAGAAAACAGCACAAGCTCAATCAACCAATCTAACCCTCCACGATTTAGCCACTCTCAGATGAGACCAGTACAAGCTCGGCCTTGGGTATTGCCGACCTGATGGTACCGTCCAATGCATGGATCCGTATCATCCCAGGTACCTGACTCAAGCAAATTGAAATGGACGGCCCAGATTAATCATATCTGGATCAAACTCAATCCGATGCCTATGGAGACCGTAGGGGGTCAGTTTTGAGATTCGTGTCATATTAAAAGAACCGTCCGATCATAATCTGCTTCAGTCAGGTAACGTGAGGTGATGTGAATTCCCAATGCATACCCTGTTGGATGAAAAAAATAAGAAGATGATCTTGCTGAGCCTCAAGGCCCTCAAACAAAGGATACATACCCTGTTGGATGTATCTGATTTAAGACGGTTTTCATTAGATCTGACGGAATACTCGGTTCAGATCGGATTGTCAGATCTGAATAAACCTTTCTGCACTGCTGGAGAGGATCCGACCTTTAGATCTAAAGCGGCTTCAACATCGCAAAGGCAAAGCTTAAAAGCTAGCTGTCTCGTGTTTGTCAATTAAAACCACCAAAAATATCTGCCTTATGAGCTGATACGCAGCATCGGCATTTGTCACCTGTAAAAGTATCAACATAATTTTCAGGTAACAAATGCTAACAAATTATTTTTTATTTAATCATGGTCGTCTAAATTTGAAACTGAATTACATTTCTCTTACGTAATTGGTCATGAGATGATAATAAGAATTAAGATATAATATCACTATTTGTATCAACAACATATATAGTAAGAACCTTGAAGTAATAATATTACATGCAAATTATAGATACAAATTTATTAATCAAGTTTAAAATATCAATTGGGTTAGGTGTGTAATTAGTGTCATGAGAAAAATATATAAATATTGTGATTTACATTCATACATTCATAATAAATATTAATTATTGTCTAAGACATTTTTGTTTTGAATTTGTTTAGTATTTCTAGCACATCATATAACTTGCATGTTTGTCCATAAGTTGGTTCTTGTACAAGATCAAAATTGTATTTCATATTTAACAGATAGTGTTTACATGCCGAAATTTTTAAATATACCCTCCACAAAAAAAAAAACCAAAAGACCACTGTTTCTGATGAAAAATTCGATATTTATCCGAGCCGCAACTACAAATGGCAGCCTCCAAGACTGGGAGCCGCCATTTATCGTTGCGGCCTTGCAAAAACAAAAAAAATTCAATTGTTACGTCGAGTTTAATATATTTGTTTAATTTCAAAAATAGAAAGAACAATCAATAATTTGAATATATTAGAAAGAACATCAAACAAAATAGATAAACCATCTTATAATTTAGATGTACTAGAAGGACTCCAAAACATTTTATAGGCAGGATTTTTACCGGCTGTAAAAGAAATTAAACTATTTCTTGGTTCTGAATTATTGATCCCGGCTCAAAAGTCACTTAGATGTTTAGCGCTATTTTAAATTACAGGAATTAGATGTAGTCCCTAACAGTACCTAGAGGGAGGTGAATAGGGAGTCTTAAACACTCTTAGACGTTTTTCGGTTAATCTCTCTAAATCAACAAGTCAAACAACAACCAAACAAGTGTACACAAGTAAATATAAATAGATGAGAGTAAGAGAAATTTAACACGCAAGATGATAATGGAATTCAGCGTAAAATGTCTACGTCTTTGGGTAGAGCAACCTCGTCGGCGCCCTTTCCTATTACCTAAAAAGAAATGATACAACTCGTGACATGTGATGTGAGCCCAAACAAAGGTGGAAAGTCACGGTCTAACTCGTGTACAAGTTGAGCCTAGAAGCTCGAGTTAGAGAATCCCAACAAAGAGGACCGTCACACAACTATAGTTATATGGTGATTTGTTTACATATTAAATTTATAAATTAATTTAGTATAAAGTCTAAACAGTCAAAAAATAATGAAAATATACATATTAAAATTAACTTATAAATCTTATATTTTTACTACTTAATTTTATACTCAATTAATTCAAAAATTTATATATTTAACATATAAATACTCAACTCGTAAAGTAGATCAGTTTCATTTGAATTCATCATTTGAAATTATTCTGATAGATTTTGGAGTTAAGCTCATTAACTTTTTTATGTTAAGAACATTTCTACTCTTATTAGTATATTACTAATATTGATACTAATGATTGAAAGCAAAATTAGGTTTTTCATCATCCTTAAATTTAAAAATAAAGTAAGTTGTTTGGACCCAACAATGTTATGAAGCCTTGTTGGGCCAACATGTGATGAAGCCTGTTTTCCCATCTAAATGTAAATAAAGTAAGAAATATTAAAATTTTAAAACTACTTAAAAAAAATATCAACTCAACCAAAAGGGTTAAATGTTCAATTTTATTCAAAAGTAACATGAGAAAGGGAATGCTGATATTTTCACATGCCAATAAATCCTTTGGATCAAACCAACGAACCAAATTAATTAACCCTTCAACATCACTGGCACCTCAAACCCTCTATCCCTTCCTTTTATTTATTGCTAATCTACACCAAACACAGAAAAACAGCACAGAAAACAGCACAAGCTCAATCAACCAATCAACCCTCCACGATTTCGCCACCCTCAGATGAGGCCAGTACAAGCTCAGCCTCGGGTATTGCCGACCCGGTGGTACCGTCCAATGCATTCGGCCTTCCAAGAGCCCTCAATGCCAGGTGGGCCGCCTTCTGTCCAGATATCATCATTGCTCCAAATGTTGGTCCCTGAATTTTAAGCCCCACAATCAGTGAATATATCAGAAAACGATTTTTATTTCTTTGATGAAATTTAGCAGAGTTACTGGTCTCAAATTCGTTTTTATCATGCAATGTATTGTCTATCTAATGATGTAAATTGCATGGCTAATTTACAAATAAATAACCCGTCATTTGCTTTCCTTTTTTTTATAACTGTTGTGAAAGCTCAAAACGATCAGATTTACTGGCACGCTTATTTAAATGTAAAAATAAAAATTGTTCCTACATACATGTCCTGAAAAAATTAAACAAATTGAAAAAACGAAAGAAAAGAAAAAGGTAACAAGAATTAATACCATTCTCGGAGCACCGTCGATCTCGGCGACTTCCATACCAGTAACGATCATTCCTGGTACAACCTCCCTGGTCAACCTGACAATAGCATCCTCGGCTGTGTTCATGTCAAGCGCCTTCATCCCTGGCACGCTGTCAATCATACCAATGTCCTTCAACCGCTTCACACCAGTGGCACCGAATGGGCCGTCGTGGTCGCAAGAGCTAACAACCACCTTGGACTCCATCACATTCGGGTCCATGCACGACTGTGTGTCGTGGTTCATGGAGACCAGAGCCCAATTTGTTACCACACCCGCCACACGGTTTTCCTTCACTATCAAGTCCTCGGCTGCCACTGCGTTGAACAGCTTCACATTGGGCCGGGCAAGCAACCTAGAATGATGGGCTATTGTTAGTTCTATTTCTTCCATCTTTTTGTTTTCTCTCTGCTTTATTTATTTATGTTACTAAACGTGGCTAAAAATTAATCATGTGAAGTTATTGGAGCAATATATATAACCTGCTCATGATGGTAGAAGTGAAGAGAGCCGCATGTTTGATGACGACGTAGTTGTCCTGCTCGTCATATGGCACGCCGATTTCATCAAGAAATACGTGTGCCGGCTTGCGCACCACCATAGCCGAGAACAGTTGACCGCCAAGCCAGGCCCCACCTCCAGGGGAAACCGACTGCTCGATTATGGCAATATTGATCGACGGGTCCTTTGACAACTCGTAGGCGCATGACAAGCCGGCAGAACCAGCTCCCACAATGACCACATCAGTGTCTGCATATGTCATCATGTCAGTCATGTAGCGCCGCGTCATTTCGCGGGACACGATCGACTCCTTGATCGGGTCAAATTTGAAGGAGCTGAGGTTGTATTTTGGGGTGGAGAGAGAGGCAGAGATTGAGGTTCTCTGCACATATGCACGAAATGGGGATACAAGGCGGTAGTTTTGGATAGGCTTGGTTGAACTGGAGAGGAGGGAGGAAGTAGCCATGGCTGCCATGATTTTGGGTTTCAGAGAAATAGAGCGAAGGGGTATAAGAAGGGTTCTGAGAAGAAATATCTTTGAAGGGTTCTTTGTGGCGGCTTTGGAAGTTTCTTTAGTGTTAAAAGATATTTTTGAGGTTTTCTCTTCTTCTTTTTTAGATATTATTGAGGTTTGGTGATTATTTTGGCATTTGCTTAATACGTATACTCAGGGGAGGATTCATAATTTTATTCAGGAGTAGACACAAAATACTAACAAAAGTACAAATACTGAAAATCAGAGAAAACAAAAAAAATCTTACTTTTCTTATTTATAGAAAGATGACATGCTGATAAATTTTGTTTATGAACGACTTTTTTTTTTTCTTTGACCTCTTGATTACTCTTTAAAAGAAAAATGAGGTCATAAAGATAACAAAATATGATAAAACATAACACAAAATTTATACTTGTAAAAATGATTGTGGATTCTAAATCGGATGAATCAGTCAAAATCAATTGAATCAGATTAGAAACTCGATTTTTTTTTTCTGTAGAAACTTGTTTTGTACTTTTAAAAATATAGCAACAAAATTGTAAAAAAAAATAATTAGTCTAAAACTAATGTTAAGCTTACTTGTTGACTTAAAAAAATAGAGAAAAAATTAAGAAACAAAAAAGAATAAAAAGAAAACAACACATAAAGGAAAATATATATCATAACATAAAAGAAAAAGAAAATATATATCTCATTAAATCTGACAAAGGACCCCACGTAAAGCAATAAATCAACATTTGCGCATTTATTGCTCTCATATCCGATAGAAGGGTCCCATGTTCCATCCTTTGAGTGTATATATGTGCGTCATGTTCATTTTCATTTAAAGAGTTTCTTCTTCCTCAGGAAATAACTCGAACATCAGAAGAAAAAAATAAATGGAAGAAATTAAGATCTAATGCCATTGTCTCTAAAAGAGTGAGATATTTGTACTATATCTGGATCATGTTTTATTTTTCTCTATGTCAGGGGTAGGCATTGTATTGAACCAGGGGTAAGCACAAACATCAAATATCATTAGATCTAAAAAAATTTTCACAATCCAAGGGTAGGCACTTGCCTACCCTAGGCCTCTTTGTATCCGCCCCTGCGTATACTTGTGTAGTCCTTCCTGCCAATGATAATTTTAGATGAGTTCTATCAAGCATTTCAAAAAAAAAAAAATTTAGATGAGTAGAATTGTAAAACTTCAATTCATTCTAGAACGAAAAAGCAAAGTGATTCCTATTTTGTGACGAGATTGCATGAGATTGAATTTGACGTGAATGAAAACTCATTTTTGTCATCCATAAATACAAACATGCACATAATTAATTATGAGAATGTGTTGGAATGAGTATTTAATTGTACCGTAGAATTTAGTTGTAAAAAATATGTATTTCTATTTAAATTTCTCACCTATTTAACAAATCACATAGATTATTTAAAAAATTGTAAAATTAATTATGTATTTTATAATTATCTAATTTGTAATTTCTCATCTATTAATTGTGCTGAAAAATAATCTATGTGATTTGTTAAATAAAAGAATATTGTCCGGATTCAGATCATTTAGTTAGTCCCACAATGGGACATCATATTAAGTGGTTCGAATCAGCTATTTAAATTATGAAAATGGACATAAGGATGTGAGACATGATAGGAGCACAATAATAAAAAAAATTTAACCTACTAATATTTTATATTGATAGCTTATTTTTACCAGTTTTAATTCTGGCAACTAAATTCTATCCAATTTATGACGTGCAACAAGATTAATATAATTCTTAGACATTTAGTTTTCACTTACAATTTGAAAACTAAATAACTTTCTGAATATATTCATGAAAAATCGATATAAATAATAGCAATTGTGCATGATATGAAATAATCAATTACAGAGAGGAATAATAAAGAGAGAATATATTGTATGATAGGTAATTTTAGATAAGAAGTTATGATATATGAGTAGAACTAGGGTGTTTTTAAGTTCACCAAACTCCTTTGTGAACTCAACTCTAAAATCTATTGGATTAGGTTCAAACGACGAATCCAAACGTTGAAATCTTTCTACCTTAGGAGTGATACGTTTACATGTGAAAATTTTAAAATTTTAAAATAATTTTGTATAGAGTTAAGTGGTCAAAAGGCGTCCAAAAAATGAATGCATTAAAATTAATTTATAAACCTTCTAATTTTGACCACTTGACTTTATACTAAATTAATTCAAAACTTTAAAATTTTTACATGTGGACGCATCACTCATAAGATAGAAGGATTTCAACGGTTTGGATTCGTCGTTTGAAACCAATTCGATAGGTTTTAGAGTTGAATTTACAAAGAGGCTTGGTGAACTTAGGAACACCCTACTTCTACTCATGATATATTTACCATTCAGAGTTTTTTTAAAGTGTAAAAAAAATTGTGATTTCATATTTTTCATTTGACAATCTATGAGATATTTTACTAATAATCCTAATTATAGACGTTGATGCTTTTGAGATTTTATTCTTTTCAAATATATTTTTAGGTTAATTTTTTCGATGTAATGTATTGAAACATGTCCTTATATTGGATACTTATATAAATTTCAAAGGGGGAATTTCGTATATACTCAAAAAAATTTGAAATTACGTATTTCTCTCAATCAAATTCACGATATCGTATTTACCCTTTTAAATTTTAAAAACTCACAAATTTATCCAATATATTGACTTTTTTTATTAAAACTCATTTTGAACTTATAAAGTACCTCGTTTACTCTTTATTAAAAAAAAATAAAAAATATGTATCATGCTTTGTCTTCTGATTAGTCGGTTTTGAGAGCAAAATATTTATTTCTTGTTTGTAACACTCACACAAGCATATGCCTAAATATCACTGTGTATACGTCGCAAGAGCAAGAAGAGAAATAAATCATTTATTATTGAAATTCGATCAGTTAGAAAGCATGTGTTTTTTTTTACAAAGACTACATATTTTTATTGTTTAATAAAGAATAAATTTGAAATGACTAATAGAAAAGTCAATCAATTTATAATATTTTGAGATTTTTTAATTTTAGAAGAATAAATATGATATATGAATTTTAGAGGGAAAAATTCTTAATTTTGAGGTTTTTGAAGAGTATACCTAAAATTCTTCCAATTTCAAAATGTCAACGAAGTGATATTAGTTTTCTACTTATTTTATTTCATATTTAACATAAGTATCTGATCATACTAAAATGCACCTTACATTTTATTACCTATATAATAGCTTTGCAATATTTTGTTTGTTTGATTGGGTCGGTGGCTATAGTTTGCACGAATAGTTACATGAGTTTCGTGCTTAGAAGAACCGACTGGAACCGACTGGAATCACTTTTAGAGCTCAGTTTGTCGTTTAATTTAAAGAACGACAAATTTACAAAGCCCCAAATTTTACCCACAATTATGCCCAATGCCTTACCGAAAGACTATGATTGAAGGTAGTATTGTTTATTTGTTTCAAATACAAAAATTATATATCAATGTAAAAAATATATAATCTTGAGTGAAATTTAAACTATTAATTTACATAAGTTTTTCTAATTCTTTCAATTCTTGTATTTCTTTATATTAGAGTAATGACAATTCATAAATTGCAACGCAATTTGAGAACTTAAAAATTGCACAAGGGATAACTATTTTAGAAAACCTAACAAAAAAATTGAGATAAAGATGAACTTTATTTAGGAAATATTGGTTTCATGCAAGAGCAAATTTCAAAAATTTAACTCAAAGAAACCTACATAGATCTAGTTATTTGACTAATGATGAACCTTATTTAGCAATTTAACTTGTTTAAACTTTATACCTCAAATCTTGATATCTAAATCAAGAAGTAAGGACTTGAGATGTAGGGTTGTTGCCTTCAAACAAGAAAGCCTCCACTAGTATCCACCAAGGATTTGAGAAAAGAATCAAAGTTTCCCTTACTAGAGTTACTACTTAAATTCAAACTCTTAAATAGATGGTTCTACTTCTGTTTCAAGCTAACTATTAAATGAGATTGGTAAGAGTTTTTTCTCAACACATAAGAGAATGGAAGAGAGAGATGGTGGTTGCCCCAATTGTCTTAAATGGGGTGGTTTTATACTCAAAAGTTAGGGTTACCTCTATGAGTAGTATTTTTGGGCCACTGGGTCAATAGACAAACTTATAGACTTAACCCATATGTTAAATGGTCCCAACATTGACCTATTTATCTCTTCTATTTATTTATCAATTGTCCACAAATAAAACATCCAATGAAATATAATTGGGCCAATCAATTTAATTTCCTCACATTATGCTGAGATACAAACCATACAAACCAACGTGTACAAGAGAGGTGTCGGGGGGCAGAGAGATACGCCACTAGCTCTAGTTCGACCCCAACGAGGATTTTCATACTTACTCTATCCTATGGAACCAACGTATTCGATTATTTTTCTCTTTTTTTCTTTTTTTGGTATACCAGTATTCAGTTGATGCCAATGTTATATATTAATTATATATTTCTATTGTGGAATGTTATAAAAATATTTCATGTTAAATTAAGAAAAGTGGATCTATTAAGACAGAATCTTAAGAAAAGGTATTTGTTAAATAATTTTTTCCCAAATGAGAAGCCAATGTATATGTTATCGAGCATTTGGAACGCTGATGACTGGGCCACAAGAGGCGGCTTAGAAAAGACCAACTAGACAATTGCTCCCTTTGTCTCCTCCTACAAGGATTTCAATGCTGACGGGTGAGTCCCATGCACAATAAAAATAATATGAACCCATTAATTTGGTAAAAATAACAGTAAATATGTGACCTCCAAGCCATCCACTCCATTGATACATATAGAAAAGAAGAGAACCAAATAAATAGGTAAGCTAAAGAACAGGCCATTAAAGAGAACCTAGCAATTATGTAACAAACAATAGTAAATATAAACTAAAATTTTGTTACCAAGGGCAACAGTCTCAAAATGTGAACTGTATCAAAATTGCTTTTGGTAAAAACAACCGAATAGGAAAACAAATATTTACTCCCAATTGTGGGACTAATAAAAAATGGGATCATGTCAGGTGCAAATGGGAAGACCCATACCCGAAATGTGTTTCGACCACTGGACAGAACTGGTGGGACCAGTATGAGGCGTGGGCCCTGACTGACAGCCAGCAAGAAGATTCAAAATGGGTCTGGCGCAATATGGTAATTTATGATTATTGCAAGGACAATGAGAGATATCCCAAATTACCTGAAGAGTGCAGCCTATAAAAAAATAAAAATTTGGTGGGAGAGAGGAGAGGTTAATTCATTTATTATTTATGTACTTAAAATTAATTTTGAACTGTTAAGGAAATTTTGGCTGGTTATGATTGGCTATTTTGGGACTTGTTAGTATTGGTAGGCCTTTTCTTTTAATCTCAGCTAAATTTTTTCTTGTTGTGGACAATTTAAAAGTACAAGTTATATCATAATTATTCTATGAAGTTTACCATTAGCTAAAATTTAATCTATACCTTTTTGTAATGTAGAAACCTCTGAACTTGTCTGTTCTTAACTCCCTCTTTTTCTGAATTCATTTTTTGATATAATTTCTCCAAATCAAAAGTCTAGCCTGGAGTTACATATTCAACAAAAACTGTACTAAATTATTTTTTACAAATTTCTTTTTCTGAGATCTTGAATAAAGTTGTGTGTAAAATTACCTCAAAGTGTGGAAATAAACAAATATTAGTTTTTTGAAAAGCTAGAGCAATACTGACAACTCACAATGTGCCAGAGAATAACTTTGGCTTTTGTAAAAAATATCAACTCAACCAAGAGAGTACGTTAAATTGAAGCATTGCGACAGAGAGAGAGGGTGGCCGAGAGAGAGAGGGAGAGGGGGTGGGGGCAACCTAGGGAGAGAGAGGGAGGGAGAGGGGGTGGGGGCAACCTAGGGAGGGGCTTCTCTATGGGGTAAGGGCGGAGGGGGGGGGGGGGGGGGGGGGGGGGGGGGATGGTGGGGTTTGGGCGGAGCAACAGGGACAGAGAGAGAGGGGAATGGTGGGGTGGTGAAATCGTGGAGGGTTGATTGATTGATTGAGCTTGTGCTGTTTTCTGTGTTTGGTGTAGATTATTTTTTGACCGTTTAAACTTTTATACTAAATTAATTTAAAATTTTGACATGTATATGAATCGTAGATTGATTTCAACGGTTTAAAATTATCATTTAAAATTGAACTTATACAAAAAAAAACTTAAGTAAGCTTAGGTACACTCTTGTTCTATTATACTAATAAAACTAACTATATAACAAGAAGGACGGTAATAAATACATCTCAAGAAATAATACATGGACTCAGATTCATAAAAATAATAATTTAAATGCGAGTAGAAACAAAAGATTTATTGAGTGAGATTCGAACTCAAATTTATCTGTTGCTGGGAGCCTGGGACTCGCTTTGGGAATATACTTTGCTATGGCAGGGTATATTACTGAGTCCGGCTACTATAACACTAGTGTCATTCCAAACTAAATAACACCACATCTTAAACCATTGGATCTACTTTAATATTCGTGCAAGACACTAGTGTTATTCTAGTCCTATCTTGTGCACGAATATTAATGTAGATCCAATGATTTAAGATGTGGTGTTATTTAGTTTGAAATGACACTAGTGTTATAGTAGCCGGACTCTATATTACTCGCCGTCAATCAATGAACCAATTGCTTCAATGCTAGTTAGAACTGCAATATAAAGATTTTTGTCTCAGACAACGACAAAAGTGGCTGTAGTTTAGTGGTAAGAATTCTACGTTGTGGCCGTAGAGACCTGGGCTCGAATCCCAGCAGCCACAGGAATTAAATTCCTTTTTCGGCTATTTTATTTATAGCACATTACAAACAATTCCATACAACCCAATTGTAGCCCACCACATGACGCTACTGAACAAAAAGCCCGCAAAGCCTAAAACTAGTACACATTAATTTCTTCTTTATCAAAATAAACTAGGCCGTCTGGAATCAAAGCCCAATTTCCATATATCATCAGCATCATATTTCTTCTTTGCTTTTATGCAGTCCAACTGTTCAGTAAAAACATAATTTTAAAAATATAAGGTTTGATAATGACGTACGTAGAGCATCTACATCCCTGGTACTATTAGAGTTTCTAATCTGACGTGACAGTTTCTAATCTAGTTTTAGAGATGTGTGAGAGTTTCTTATTTATAAACTATGTAGTAAATTTATAAACTTCATGCTGATCTAATAATTGACTCAAATTATTTCTGTTTTTTAATTTGTTGCTGATGTGGCTTAATAGAAACTCTACAATTAATTTCAGGAATGTGAGAGTTAGAAATTTTAGAGACCTTAATTTTTAAAAAGAGGTTAACAGTTATTTAGAAACTCATTTGAGTTGCTGGAATGCAGATGTTCTTATAGAGTGAAAAAAATTATTATGCGAACAGAGACAAAACATTAAGTGAGATTCGAACTCTTACCAGGTGGCATGCTTCTTTCAGAGTAGAGCACTAATTGAATTCAAATAGCTAATTATATTCAAACTCATTAATTTATTGGGTACACAATTACAACACAATCTCTATAACTATGTTTATTATAAAATCTGTTATAATCATAAAATCGATTGACACAGTATTGAAATATTTTTTAGTAAGCTAATTAAAAATTTGTTTGGCACAATTCAAGTGGGACTGTTCTTAGCCAATTAGCAAATTAATGTCAAAATTTAGATAAAAATTTAACCAAAAAATAAGTGTTGCATAATAAAAGGAACAAAAAGTTCGGCCAACCCATTTTTGAGAATTGTAATAATAGGTCTCACCGTCAGATCTTTCTTTGTTCTCTTATTTTCTTTCATTCTATTTACGAAATACACATAATCGATCAAAACTCAGAAAGAATCGATTCAAGAATCGGACTAACTCGAATCAGGAGTAAGCATATTGAACAATTAGTACTGAATCAAAATAAAAAATTCAAATCCAAGAGTAGATACTTGCCTATCCCAATTTCCCAATTTGTACATGGATCTGCCACCGTCAATTGTTTCAATCCATGGCGCAGAAACATTTCCCATTTCTTAGCGAATTTTGATAATTTTAATATTTATAAATTAGAATTGTGATTTTAATTTCCACTATAGCTAGTAACACCACACATTATTGTTATAGAACGCTACAATTTAAATATAACAATTGCGTGAATTATCAACGGGCAGATTTAAGGGTGTAGGGGTGGGGTATATTGATTATATTTCATTTAATTTTTTTTGATAAAAGTATGTTTAACCAGTAACAAAATATGCTCATTTGTATATATCACGTATATTTCCAATTATAATATCTATCTTGCTGATCAAATTTGAGGCTACATATATATTACTACATTCCAACCCCTTGTGGTATTTTTGGATGCGTGCTGTAAATTACAACAAAATAAAATAATGAGTCTGGCAGCCTATATAACACAAACTCTAAAACCTATCAAATCGACTTCAAACGGTGAATCCAAACCATTCAGACCGATCTACTTCATTAGTTGTGCGTTTACATGCGAAATTTATAATTTTTCGAATTTATTTAGTATTAAGTCAAGCGGTCAAATGAGTGAGTTTTTAAGTTAATTTTAATACATTCATTTTTCAACATTTTTTACTGCTTGATTTGATACTAAAATAACTCAAAAATATAAATTTTTTGCATGTAAACGCATCACTCATAAAGTAAATCGGTTTGAATGGTTTAGATTAGTCGTTTAAAGTCTATTCAATCAATTTCAAAGTTAGTGTCATCTGACCACCGATGTCATACTAGCCGAACTTTAAAATAATAGGTTGAAAGTTGAAAAATAGAGGAGAATAAATAAAAGCGTCAGACGTTGAAATTAATGTTAAATCTTGAGTCTTATTTAAAATGTTCAGCGTAAGGCTCATGGAGTCATGGTGGCTGTAGTTTAGTAGTAGAGAATAACTTTGGCTTTTGTAAAAAATATCAACTCAACCAAGAGAGTACGTTAAATTGAACATTTAAAGGCCTTGCGATAGAGAGAGTGGGTGGCCGAGAGAGAGAGAGAGGGGGGGGGGGGGTGGCCGAGAGGGAGAGCGGGGTGGGGACGGGGCTTCTCTGTGGGGTAAGGGCGGAGGGGGGGGGGGGGGGGGGGGGAGAATGGTGGGGTTTGGGCGGAGCAACAAGGACAGAGAGGGGGGAATGGTGGGGTGGTGAAATCGTGGAGAGTTGATTGGTTGATTGAGCTTGTGTTGTTTGCTGTGTTTGGTGTAGATTATTTTTTTGACCGTTTAAACTTTTATACTAAATTAATTTAAAATTTTGACATGTATATAAATCGTAGATTGATTTCAACGGTTTAAAATTATCATTTAAAATTGAACTTATACAAAAAAACTTAAGTAAGCTTAGGTACACTCTAGTTCTATTATACTAATAAAACTAACTATATAACAAGAAGGACGGTAATAAATACAACTCAAGAAATAATAGATGGACTCAGATTCATAAAAATAATAATTTAAATGCGAGTAGAAACAAAATTTATTGAGTGGGATTCGAACTCAAATTTTTCTTTTGCTGGGAGCCTGGGACTCGTTTTGGGAATATATTTTGTTATGGTAGGGTATATTACTCGCCTTCAATCAATGAACCCATTGTTTCAATGCTAGTTTGAACTGTGATATAAAGATTTTAGTCTCAGACAACGACAAAAGTGGCTGTAGTTTAGTGGTAAGAATTCTACGTTGTGGCCGTAGAGACCTGGGCTCGAATCCCAGCAGCCACATTTTGTTTTTTTTTTTGTATTTTACACTCTTTCATTTTCCTTCGCCTATTTTGACCCATTCAACAACTAATTAAAGCTTTGGTATGAGCAGCAGATCTCCGGCTAGCTAGCTTCATTCATGAGGATATCAGAATCAGAACTCCTATAATAGCACGTTGAAATAAAGGGGACTGAATGGTGTATCTGTCCAGAGGCAATCTCAGCCCTCCATTCAGTAAATTCATCAAATCTGATCCATTCATCTGAATATGAGATAATGCATGCTATTTATATATTTGTACGTGTACAAATCTAAAAATAGTTATAAACCAACCTGCTATATACAAAGCCACATGGATTTTTCTTTCTCCTCAGTTGGCTAGCGCTATACGGAGATCGTCTTTCACCTCTTCGATCTCCGGAATGAAATCCTCTGCGGAGTTTTTAACAAGTTAATATTGGACCGGCCGTTAGTCGTTAGATACTTTCCCAATGAAACTCGGAGCTGTTATAACATGTCTTTATGTCTATTTCATGCCTCACACAATGTTTTACCATCTCTTTGTTCAAAATTAGTAATTGCATTTCTAAACCTTGAAGTTTTAGATGATGAAAAATATTTTACAATGAACACATTAAACAATTGATCTCAAGTTTGAATGGAATTGGTTGGTAAAAAAAACAACCATGCTCTTGCTTTATCTTTTAATGAGAATTGAAATAGCCTTAGTATGATTGCTTCATTGGTAACTTCGTTGATCTTTATCGTCTCGCATATCCCAAGAAAAGTTGACAAGTGAAGATGTGAATCTTCATTTGGAAATCCTTTAAATTGCTGTTGCGAAACCATATTTATGAGAGCAGGTTTGATCTCAAAATTACGGTTCGTGACAGTTGGCGGGTTTATGCTAGAATTAGAATCATTTGTGCGCGGTACGCAATAGTCTCGTAGAAGTTTGGGTCTTGCTGCATTGTGAACTTCATTATCACCATTGTTTTCTTGTCTTCTATTGTTGAAAGGTGGTTTGTTCGGTGGAATATTTATGTTGATCGAATCTGAGTCTTCTTTGCTTTTAGAATTACTCGAGGAAGAACTATGATTGGTTCTTATCGGTGATGTGGAAGCGAATTGTCCTCTCATACTTGCAATTCTTAGGGATCTTCGTATGGATGATTCGGCCAGCGTGCAGTGTCCTAAAAAGAAAGAAAAATCTGAAAATTAAACTAAAAACTGAAAAGAAAAAGAAAAGAAAAATAAAAATGAAATTGAAAATAAAAAAAAAATAAAAATGCAGAAAATAAAAAGTCTAGGCGTCTCTAATTAATTGGATTTAATGGTCAAAACAAGGGCGTCTCGCGAGACCTTGTACAATGAACCGTTATTTTTCGGCAACGGCGCCAAAAAGCTTGATCACTCTAAAGAGAGCGATGTTTCTTTTAATATTTATAAACTCAAAAATACTATCGGTTCGGACTGCAAGCGCACAATCCTATCGAGTAGTATATTCGAGGTCGATTCACATGAAATATTAGTTCAGAGTTTTGAGCGATCGAATTGCCATCTTTCGAAAGGCTAGACGAAATCTGACAATTGAGAGATGTTGTGATCAATGTAAATTAGGAAGCAATTAAAATAAAAATAGAGATGAGAATTTCTAGGGTTTTGGCACACCATTGCCACTCGATCCGCTTTGATAATATATTCCTGTTGTGTCTGATTTTCTGTTGTTATTGTTTTATGAAAGACACCACATAGGTCACTGCGATTTATGTTACGCAAGAATGACAGATCTTTCATCGAGATTCTACATAGGACACTGTGAGTTTTCTTACGCAAATGACTGATCACTTAAATACCCAAATTACTACACAGATCACTGCAATTTTTCTTACGCTAGTGATGGAACTTGGTTCGCGTTTTGTTGGTCTGGTTTATGGTTTCCCCGCTAAGGTTTTCTTCACATAAACCTAATAGATCTCAACGAGGCTAATTCATACAAATAGTTTCTCTTACCATTAAAGCACTGTCACTACCCTAATGGACTAAACTAGATCATTGAAGTTAGATGAAGAGATAGTAAATTACAAAACTATTTCGATTCAACAACAAGAAATCATAGTCAACAGAAAATATATATATCAAAACATCAAGAGTAACAAGGTTTACTGCCTAGCCCTAAGAAAAGAAACTTAGCCGCGGAACGGCATTGTTACAAGCACTCCTCTCTTCTCTCTTTAATAAAATCTAACTCTAATTACAAAGATAAGTTATTTTTCTGCCCAGGGGCCTTATATAGGAGTGGAGGGACGTATGGAGGTTGAGTAGGGGCTAAGAAACTGATCTGGATATAGCTGTCGGCAGTTATTTTTCAAGAGGTGCCTTCGGTTACGGTCCGTATCAGGTGATACGGTCCGTATTAGGACCTTGTCGCTGAGGGTTTGTGCTTCTCACGCTATCTCCTGGTCTGTGCTTGGCTTGGTCCGTATTAGGCAATACGGACCGTAACAGAGACTTCGTCGATAAGCGTCGCTGATCCGATTGACCTGATTCGAGCTCCATTTGGTGTAAAATAGTCTCAAAACCTGTTTTCTGCAATAAAACATAAAGAAGGGTGACAGTAGCCTTTTTCTCTAATAAATTAAACATAAGTGTGAGAAAATATGCAAAACCTAAGTCAAAATTCTACGTAAATCATCATTATTTTGACTCTGATCAGCGGACTTCCAATGTTGGTTGGATTATAGGCAGGTTAATGATTGATTGTTAAATGTGAAAATATATGAAAGTAGAGGTAAAGGTAAGAGATGCATTGCATTTAGGAAAGACATACACATTTTATTTCTTATCATATTTGTGAGAATAATATAAAGGTTTTATAAACACTAGGCTGGAACTAAATTCCGTACTGAGAGAAGGTTCGATCTCTTACCCGTTTCACTTTTACGTGAGTTCTAGGTAATGAAGAGGAAGAATTCAAGTTAAGACAAGAGTGAGGCTAACGGGAAGAATAAAGATTGTCACACATTTTAATTTAAATAATTATTTTCATTGCTTGTTGACACGATGAACGGGCATGGCAGTGCATGTTATAACTAGCCATGTCTGTCTTTGACCATTTGTTAGACTTGTTTTGTTTTAATAAAGGCATAATGTTGTGGCTTTTATTATGTTGTTATTGATAATGTATGTGATGCAAATATGCCTTACGTAGAAATACGTGGCGGGTTGTCTCGAGGTGTGACAAAAATTGTGTCATTAATTCTCAAAATTGGATTATTGATTCTGGTGCAACATACCATATGACCCATGAACAAAGGGATATGATTAACCATAAAAAAACACATAAAAACGGTATAATAAATGCTAATGGAGGTGTATATCCCGTAACTGGGCTGGGGATATCAAACTCTCACCACAAATGACTCTTAACAACATGCTACTGGTACCATCGCTCTCAACCAAGCTGACAACTCACTCAAGACTTGAAATGTGTTGCACTTATGTTTCCCTCTCATTGTATTTTCTAGGATCTCCTCACGAAAGAGATAATTGGCCATTGTACTAAGAGGGAGGGACTGTATTATTAGATGATTTGAAGATTGGAAGAATGTGTTTCGCAGAAAGTGTAGTAGAGGATAGAAAAAAATAAAGTAATGTTATGGCATAAAAGGTTAGGGCACTCGTCGTTCGGGTATTTGAAAAAACTTTGTCCTCATCTGTTTTTGGGAATAAATGATAGGTATTTTTCATGTAAAACCTGTGTTGAAGCTAAGAGTCGTAGAACTTCTTATTCTGATAGTACAAATAATGTCTTGTTCCGTTTGATCTTATTCATACCGATGTGTGGGGGCCTTCTACTATATATTATGTCAAAATCAAGTTGTAAGTGGTATGTTATTTTTATAGATGATTGTACCCGCATGACATGGCTCTACTTATTGAAAAGTAAAGATGAAGTTATACAAACTTTCCAATCATTTAATGGTATGGTTGAAACTCAATTTGAAAAACGAATCAAAATGGTAAGAAGTGACAATGAGACTGAGTACGTGAACAAAAATCTTAGAAATTTTTTCAATTACAAGGGTATTCTACACGAAATCTCATGTGTAGGTACCCCACAACAAAATAGTGTTACTAAACGGAAAAATATACATTTACTGGAAGTAACTCGATCACTGCTATTTGAAAGCTACTGTCTTATTTTTGAGACAATACAATCACTTTTTCTACATACCTTATCAACCGAATGCCTACAAAAGCCAATGATTATAAAACCCCTTTGCAAGCTCTCTCATCACATATAAACATACCATATGTTTTGAATCTTTCTCCCCGAATATTTGGGTGTACAGTATTTGTTCAAATGCTGAAAAATGTGTGTTTTTGGGATTCTGCCCATTTAAAAAGAGATATAAATGCTTCAATCCATCTACCCAAAAATTTCATACCTCTATGGACGTAACCTTCTTTGAAAATGATTTTTTCTTTGATAAAAATGAGATTTTGGGTCAGGGGGAGACTGGTGAAAATGACCAAAATCTGTTCTTCCTAAACCCACAAAGTTCATAATCGGATTGCAGTACAGACCAAATCTCATGTTATCCTCGGATAATTTGAGTCCTACTTCTCCGAGCCCTACTTTTGACTCGGTTCCGATTGAACATGAACTTGGATCATCACATCCGCTGCTACTCCAAGATGTATGTTAAGTCTGAATGAGAACAGAAAAAACACAGAAGAGTCCACAGAA
The DNA here is from genome assembly GCA_011114355.1 of Carex littledalei. Lineage (NCBI taxonomy): Eukaryota > Viridiplantae > Streptophyta > Magnoliopsida > Poales > Cyperaceae > Carex > Carex littledalei. The sequence goes on along the minus strand of CM022106.1, from coordinate 3,166,525 downwards.
GCTTCAACTTCAGGCTTGGAGTTATGGATTGACTTGAATGATATAAATGAAGAAGTAATACAGTCCCAACCTGAACAGTCCCAACTGGAGCCAATATCTAAAGAGGAGGATCCTCAGGTAAGTGTTTCTCAACCCAGATTTGAATTACCACCTCGTACAACTAGGGGTCAACCACCAAAAAGGTATGTACCAGAGGATGGTTCGAGTAGGGATGTTAAATATCCCATTGCTAATTGCACTAGTACAAAAAATCTGGTAAAACCCTTAAGAGCCTTTGCAAACCAATTGACTTCCGTCAAGTCCCTAATAAACTAGAAGAAGCTGTGAAAGATAAAAGATGGGTCCAGGCAATGGAGTCTGAGATGAACACTCTTAAGAAAAAATGTACTTGGGAAATTGTAGATCTACCAAAAGGGAAGAACACTGTAGGGTGTAAGTGGATTTACACACAAGTTTATGTGATAGATATAAAGCCCGGTTGGTTGCTAAGGGATACACACAAATTTATGGGATTGATTTCCAGGAGACTTTTTCACCTGTAGTGAAACTAAATACGGTGCGAGTTATCTTGTCTCATGTAGCAAATTTCGATTGGCCATTGCAGCAATTTGATGTGAATAATGACTTCCTACATGGTGATCTTGAAGAAGAGATTTATATGGATATGCCACCAGGTTACACAGACCGTGGATCACGAACCAAAGTTTGCAAACTCAAGAAGGCGCTGTACGGACTCAAGCAATCACCTAGAGCATGGTTTGGAAGATTCTGCATGGCAATGAAGAGCTATAATTATCAGCAGGGAGATTCAGATCACACAATGTTCTTAAAAAAGACGGGAGGTAAGATTGCAGTTTTAATAATTTATGTGGATGACATGATTATTACTGGAGATGATGAAATTGAAATTGAGAAACTCAAGAGAAAATTGAGCAAGGAGTTTGAGATGAAAAACTTGGGTGGCTTGAAGTATTTTTTGGGCATAGAAGTTTCTCGTAGCAAAACAAGTATTTCTCTGTCTCAAAGAAAATACATTCTTGATCTTCTAACCGAAGTTGGCATGCTTGATGGCAAACTAGCAGACACACCAATGGTATAAAATTTGAAACTTAGTGCTGATTCTGGTCAAGTGCCTACTAACAGAGAACAATATCATATGTTAGTAGGAAAATTGATATACTTGTCACATACCCGACCTGACATAGCATATGCAGTAGGAGTTGTAAGCCAGTTCATGCATGATCCAAAAGAAGAGCACATGGATGTTGTGATGAGAATAATTAGGTACCTCAAAGGAAGTCCTGGTAGGGGCATAACATTTGGAAAGCACAAGCATACCAACATTGAGGGATACACTGATGCTGATTAGGCTGGTAACATTATTGACCGAAAATCTATAGCCGGATATTTTACATTTGTGGGTGGTAATCTGGTGACTTGGAGAAGTAAGAAACAAAATGTAGTGACACTTTGAAGCGCTGAAGCAGAATTTAGGGGCATGGTAAAAGGGATTTGTGAGCTCCTGTGGTTGAAGAAGTTGATCACTGAACTTGGTTTCGAACCAGAAAATCTGATGAAATTATTCTGTGATAACAAGGCTGCAATTGACATCTCCCACAATCCGGTACAGCATGATAGAACCAAACATATTGAGGTAGACCGACATTTTATTAAAGAAAAACTTGATTCAAAAGTTATTTCTTTACCGTTTGTGAGGTCCCATGAACAAGTAGCGGATATTCTCACCAAAGTAGTAGCCAGTAAAGAATTCAACATGACACTAGAAAAACTAGTGATGAAAGATCTCTATGTGTCATAGTGAGGGGGGTGTTGGAATATACACCCTGACACGTTTACGTGTGTCACAGAAAATCAAAGTAAGAGTGGTGAACAAGTCAGAAGATTGCAGAAGATTTGCTTACCTTCAATGTAATATTTAGGCAATCTTAGATTAAAGAAATAGCAAGGAAAAAGAAATATGTTGTTAAGAAAATATGTATCGGTTAGGAAAGATGAATTTAAGGCAGGATAGATTGGCAATCATATTTATATATGAGGGTAACTCAGTAATTCTATTCTGAATTAATAAAACAAAGGGAAGGAAGGGAGCTTCATGGAAGTGCTTGTGTTTGTGTTCTCTGTTATATTATTCTAATAATTTTGACACTTTATAAATCATTTACTTGATGTACGAAAAAGTTAGACTTGTGGTTGCATGTTTTTTTTAATATATATTTCAACCGTAGGTATTTTATCAAAATGAAAATTCAGTGCTGATCATTACAAGTTAACTAGAAATTACCCCTACATACTAAATTGATTCAATGTTATTTAAATTAATTTGGAATATAATGTCTTTTAAACTCACAAACAATTAATTTGGAATATAGTAGCTAAGTTTGTTACTAAATTGATTCAATGTTAATTAAATTAATTTGGAATATAATGTCTTTTAAACTCACAAACAATTAATTTGTCTTATTTGACATTTATAGTAGCTAAGCTTGTTACTTAGCCGTGAAAAGTGTGGAAAAAAAGTACGTGAAGGAAGAAAAGTGATGAGTGATTCTACATTGTAAATGTGTGACAAATTAATATTTCTTTTGCTTAACGCACTTAAGTGAACATTTTCCTACACGAATTGAATTGTAGACACAAAATATATATTTAGTTTAAATAAATAAGGAGAATGAAATCTGATACATAAATTATCTGATTAAGATAGATGCTGAGTAGAAAAATAAAATAAAATTAAACTATGAAGAACGGTCGTTTATAAATAGCCGTTTCTAATATGTTCTGGACTATCAAGAACAGTCGTTTATAAACACCGATCCTGATATCTACTTTTAAGGTCGGCCTTTTAATTTGTCCGATCCAGATATATATATCGGTATCGCTTTTATGCTATGTCCGACCCTGATGTGCCGATATTAAATGTATATTTTCCACTGGTGACTGATTCAAAGTTTGACTTGTGCACATTATTTTGTCTTCATTAGAAATATTGAAACGGCACTTAGATCTATATGCATGTTATCCGATCCTGGATGAACCAATTGATGAAATTATCTCTGTAACTAACAGTAATTAAAAGAACAAACTTAGCATTCCTACAATGAGCCATGTGCTTCTGTATATTATATGTAGGTATTTGCCCATTTTTGGTAACTAGGTTAATGTTCCTTCCATGTTATACGCACAATTGACAATTTGAAGAATTAAACATGAGCCACGTTGATCACTAATTTATGAAAGTCAAAAGAAACAATGTGATCTGGATTAATCACTACTACAAAAACTGGCTTTGTACACTGCACATTGTACACGGATTTGGCAATTATATTAAAAACAGTGTACCAAATATGATTTTTTACTTGTTCAAAAGATCTGCACAATTTCTACACGGATAATTAGTTAATAATCAGTGTAGAATTATTAGAGAGAGCTACACGGTTTATTAGAAACCAAAAATCCGTGTGTAAAGAGGTCCGTGTGCAAATAATTGAGAGAGCTACACAGTTTTTTGATACAAAGCCGTGTAGGAATATTACACACGGTTTTTTGATAATATATCCGTGTAGAAATAGTATAATTGTACACGGATTAATAACAAAAGAGCCGTGTATGTTTAGTTTGAGAGCTACACGGATTTATAACTAAATAGCCGTGTATAATAGTGTAGGGTTTTAATGTTTTCCCCTTCCAGCGCCGTTTTGATCAAGTCTTTTAGTTAATACATCTCTCTGAACTGAGCTTTTTCCTATCAGATTTCTGCGAATTGATCGAGGCCAGCAGCTGAGAACTGAGATATTTGAATTAAGTTTGTATTTTCTCCTCTCCATCTTTCTAAGGTTAGTAATATGTATTTAAATCATTTTCTTCCTCTAATTTTCTGTTATTTAGGCTTATTTAGGTCATTTCATGCATGCTTGATTTCTTAATTTTAGATGTAATTAATTAGTGTATTGTGGTCCAATAACCGACCTTTAGATGCTTTTAGGTCCATGCCCGTTCAAAATTAATCCAATAGGGATTAATTTTGGATAGTCCCCGTTTTGGGACTGCTCTTTGAATATTATGTCTCATTTAGGATGTGAACACATATTAGCGGGATTTAATTAGTATTTGAGAAAAGTTCGACAGTATTTTCCCTTATTGCTCCTACGAGTATGTGGTTCGTACGCATACTTGGGGAGTTAAGGGGAAATGCTGTCGAATTTTCCTCAAATACTAATTAAATTCGCTAATATGAGTTCACATATGGGACAAAATATTCAAAGGTGGGTTAGGATTGTAAACCAGTCATTTCTAAGTCCAAAATTTTGTACACGAAGGAGAATGTTGACCATGCATGCATGATTAATTGATCAAATCATTTTTTTAATTTAATTTACAGATGGATCGAAGCTGGATGTATGAAATGCGACGTGACAGTGAAGAATATTTGGTTCGCGTTGATGAGTTCATAAAATTTGCTGAGAGTTATAGAGTGAAGAAAAAAGAAGAAGACATTTTATGTCCTTGTAAAGATTGTAAAAATTTATTAAGATTTTTGGACATCGAAGAAATTAGAGCTCATTTGATTTGTCGGGGATTTAAGAAGAGATATACATGTTGTTTCATGCATGGTGAGAAATTTGGGGAAAGTAGTAGTGCCAATAAAGATTGTAATCGTGAATTGAATGATGAGAATGTTGGAATTTCTGATAATTTTGAACTTGATTGGAACGAGGATTATGAGAGTGTCGAATATTCTGATAACGTCGAACCCGAAAATGACGATGATGAGATGGAGAGGAATTTTGATGAAAATGTAGAACACGAGTTTACTGAAAATTTGGAGGATATGTTACGTGATGTGGAAGATGAAATTAGTGATAAAAATTATGATAAATTTCAAAATTTGTCTAATGAATCCAAGAAGCCGTTGTATCCCGGGTGTACCAATTTTACAAAACTGTCAGCTGTGTTGAAATTATTAAACTTAAAAGCAGACAATGGTTGGAGCGATAAGAGTTTCACGTCCTTATTACAGCTTTTAGGAGAAATGCTCCCAGATAACAACGAGTTACCCGGTACAATATATCAGGCAAAGAAGTTGATATGTCCAATGGGGTTGAAGATCGAAAGAATACATGCATGTCCGAATGACTGTGTATTGTATCGTAACGAGTACGAGGCCATGCATGTCTGTCCTAAATGCGGCGTTTCACGATATAAACGTCGTAAGGACCAGGACACTGATGATTGTAACGAGGACACAAATGGCCGACCTCCGGCTAAGGTGTTGTGGTATTTGCCGATAATACCGAGATTCAAACGGTTGTTTGCGAATCCCAAAGATGCAAAATTATTGCGCTGGCACGAAGAAGAGCGCAAAAATGACGGTAAACTAAGGCACCCGGCTGATTCTCCTCAATGGAGAAACATTGACAGACATTTCAAAGAATTTGGTTCTGAAACGAGGAACCTTAGGATTGTGGTGAGCTCAGATGGAATGAGTCCGTTTGGAAGTATGAGCAGTCGGCACAGTACTTGGCCAGTTCTTTTATGCATCTACAATCTTCCTCCTTGGTTGTGCATGAAACGCAGATATATAATAATGTCATTACTAATCCAAGGACCCAGACAACCCGGAAATGACATAGATGTATATCTCGCACCATTAATCGAGGACCTCCAAAAATTGTGGTGTGATGGCGTCCCGGTGTGGGATGCGTATATGAAAGAGACCTTTAACTTGCGGGCCATGGTGTTTTGCACCGTAAATGATTTCCCCGCGTACGGGAATTTGTCGGGTTACACTTGTAAAGGAGCAAAAGCGTGCCCGATCTGTGAAGATGACACGCAGGTGCTGAGGTTGAAAAATTGTCAAAAGAATGTATTCATGGGGCATCGTAGGTTTCTTCCTATTAATCACCCATATCGTAAGAAGAAGATGGCATTCAACGGGAAAATTAGGCTTGAAGTGGCTCGTCATCCATTAGACGGGGATAGTGTCTTCGAACGGGTAAAAAACATTGATGTTGTTTTCAGAAAATGCGCCAAAGCACCACCGAAGAATATTTGAAAAAAGAGGTCCATATTTTGGGAGCTACCGTACTGGAAATATTTAGAAGTGAGGCATTGCCTAGATGTCATGCATGTCGAAAAAACGTCTGTGACAGTTTAATTGGTTTATTATTGAACATTCCGGGGAAGACTAAGGATGGTATTAAAGTGAGAAAAGACATGGTAGAGATGGGAATACGACACGAGCTCGCACCGCAGGAGAAAGGGAAGCGCACATACCTACCCCCCGCACTGTGCACCATGTCAAAGAAAGAGAAAACAAGCTTCTGTGAATGCCTCAATGGTATAAAAGTCCCATCAGGATATTCTTCGAATATTAAGAAGTTGGTGTCGATGAAGGACTTGAAACTGGTCGGTCTGAAATCTCACGACTGTCATGTTTTATTGACACACATAATTCCCGTTGCAATTCGGGGAATTTTACCAAAGCATGTTCGTCAAACCATTACGAAGCTTTGTTCTTTCTTCAATGCAATAAATTCCAAAGTGATAGACCCTCTAAAATTGGACTCTTTGCAAAAGGAGGTCGTCGTGACTCTTTGCCAACTTGAGATGTATTTTCCGCCATCTTTTTTCGATGTCATGGTTCACCTTGTTGTTCATCTTGTGAGAGAAATTAAGATTTGTGGTCCCGTGTTTCTTCGGTATATGTATCCATTCGAGAGATACATGGGCATCTTGAAAAAATACGTAAGGAACCGACATCGACCCGAAGGCAGCATTATAGAAGGATATTCTACGGAGGAGGTGATTGATTTTTGCACCAACTACTTGACCGGTGTGGATCCTATTGGCGTTCCAAAATCTCGATACGAGGGAAGGCTCCAAGGAGTCGGGACAATTGGGTTGAGAGCCGTAGTTGCTGATCTAAATGAACTACAAAAGACACATTTTATTGTACTACAACACATGACAGATGTTGCTCCCTATATAGATGAGCACATGACAATCCTTCAACAACAAAACTACACGAGGAGTCAGAAGTGGCTTACTAACGAGCATAATCGTTCTTTTATAGGATGGCTGAAAGAAAGAGTGCAGTCACACCCCGTACCTGAAATTGTTAAACTGCTTGGCGAAGGACCCCAAATTGTTGTTAGAACATTCCAAGGATACGAGATTAATGGATATACATTTTACACTAAATCCCAGAGTGATAAGAGCACGATGCAAAACAGTGGGGTGACGTTGGTGGCGACCTCTCAAGAATTCAGTAGATCCGGAGATGGCCGGGCTGTAATAGCATCAAAGTCATATTATGGCGTTATTCAAGAAATTTGGGAGTTCATTTACAGTCCCCGCCTGAGCATTCCCGTGTTTCGGTGTCAATGGGTCGAAGACCGAGGTGTTAAAGTTGACAACGACGGGTTCACACTCGTTGATTTAAACAGGGTTGGGCATGTTGATGATCCGTTTATACTCGCCAAGCAAGCCACCCAAGTCTTTTATGCCACTGACCCGAGTGATGCTAGGTTGAGCGTCGTCCTATCCGGAAAAAGAAGGATTGTCGGGGTAGAAAATGTCGTCGATGAAGAAGAGTACGACCAGTTCGACGAAGTACCTCCATTTTGTACCGATGTGCAAACTGAGGTAGCAACACTTGAAGGGGTAGACGAAGCTGACTACATGCGGTCCGACCACAATGAAGGATTATGGGCCGAGGGTACTGTTCAAATAGTGGAAAAAAGGAGAAAAGGAAAAAAAAAGCATAATGTATAATATTTATTTTGTTTAAGACCGTGTAGCTTTTAATATTGCAACTTTAGCTTGTAATATATCAAATAAAAAAGGAAAAAAGCATAATGTAGTATTAGTATTATCAAATATTAGAATTAGTTTTTGAAACAATGAAGGATTATGTTTAATGAAGGATTATCAAATATTATCAAATATTGCAACAATGAAGGATTATGTTTAATGCTTATAATATTATCAAAATATTAGTATTAGTTTTTGAAAATATTAGTTAAAACATTTAATAATAAAATAAAATAAATAAAATTTCAGTATTAGATTTTAATATTAGTTGCTTGGTACAAATATTAGAAATCTGAAATTTTAGAAATTTTAGAAATCTGAAATTTTACATAATTTATTATTACTTTAGAAATATTAGAAATCTGAAATTTTACTTAATTTATTATTACTTTATAAATATTAGAAATCTGAAATTTTACTTAATTTATTATTACTTTAGAAATATTCACCTCCTGAAATTTTACTGAACCTGGGACCCGCCTGTCGGACCTATTTATACACGGACATTTAGCTAATAGTTCGTGTAGAAATGGAAGAGAGCTACACGGACTATTAGCTAGATGTCCGTGTAGAAAGGCTATTTGCACACGGACTTTATAGTTATGTCCGTGTAGAAAGCTCTTTGTACACGGTCTTTTAAGTTAAAAGTCCGTGTATAATGAGGAAAACACTATTATTTCGAAATCCTTCTCTGCCAAAATTTTCATAAGTCCGAAAACCCTCACAGAGAATTTCGAAAGCCTTCTCCGAGCTCTTCACCGCCTCGCCGCCTCGGTCTCTCTCACCCGTGGTCTCTCTCTCTCTAACCCGCGGTCTCTCTCACCCGTGGTTAGCGTCTCTCTCTAATCATATTCTTATTACTTTATTTTTCTTATTGGGTTTGAACCCATTAGCCAAAGAATGGTACAAAGCAATAATACTAATTCTTATTACTTATACCGATATTGATTAATATTAGTTGCTTGGTACTCCCAAATTGATTCAATCATATATGATAGTACTCCCAAATTTTAATATTGGTTCAATCCTAATAAGAATGGTAACGGGTTCTTACCATTTTAATATTAGTTGCTTGGTACAAATTGATTAATCTAGGTTAATTGATTAATCTAGGTTATATGATTTAGGGTATTTTGCCAAAAATTGATTAATTTAGGGTATTTTAGCAAGAGGTGATTTTAGCAAGAGGTTTAGATTTGTCAATTTTATTTTATGTTCATTTTAGCAAGAGGTGATTTTAGCAAGAGGTCATTTTAGCATATTTGTACAAGAATATCAATTTAGGATTTCATTATTGGTCACTTATGATATTTTGTACAAGAATATCAATTTAGGATTTTTGTACAAAATATCAATTTTATGATTTGATCTTTAATTTCATGATTTGGTCACTTATGATTTGATCTTTAATTTCAAATATTGGTACAAGAATATCAATTTTTGTACAAGAATATCAATTATTGGTCACTTATGATTTGATCTTTAATTTCATGCAGAACCATGTCGGATGAGGATGAGTACGTCGATATGATGGCAGAAGAGGAGCAGCAAGCTACTGCCTCATCAGAAAGAAGGAGAAGAGGGCCGACAATGTGCACGAGCATGTCCGAGCAGACCCATCAAGAAATCTGGTTCACAGAAGACGGGCGTGCACAGGGAGAAAAACAGCAGAAATACTCAAATTGGTGTACGGGTTTGGTGAGGCAAAATGCGAGTATCCTTGTAGAGAGATGGGATCATTTCGAGGATACGGTGAAGGACGAGTGGTGGAACAGGGTGAAGGTAAAGTGCCTAACAACTCTTTGTTTTATTTTCACTTATGTATCTATACTTGAATACACTAAATTTGGTGTCAATCAGGCTCAGTGGAACATCGAGAATGATGTTCCAAAGGATAAGACTTTGAAGATTATGAACAATGGTTGGAAGCAATTCAAGAGCACGTTGAAGACGGAGTTCATGGAGAAAGGGAGAAATCCGGTCGGCTACTACAAATGGCTAAAACAAGAGGACTGGGATGCGTTTCAAGCTATGAAGTCCACCAAAGAGTTCCAGGTATCTAACTCGTGCCAAATTTATGCTTATTCTTTCTCGATATGTACTTATCTTTCTGAAACTAACTGATCGTTATTGTCTTGTTTCTGTGAAGGCAAAAAGTGATGAAGGCAGGAGGACCGTTGCCTTCAACAAGTATCCACATCATCTAGGGTCAGTTGGTTACGAGGGTAAGAAGGCAGAATGGAGGAAAATACTGGACCAAAACAAGAATTCTGACTCACCCGTGGTTAGGATCCAAAATCCTAGGGGCAAAGATTGGGTCATGGGTAGAGCCGAGGTAACCGCTGACGGGAGGATAGAACTCCCAAAGGATTTGCAACCCGTGGCTCAAAGAATGGTAAGAGTCCTTTATACTTACTTTGTGACATTCATCCGAAAATTATAACTCCGAAAGTACATCAATTGTTCTTTTGCTTTAACTAATTCTTCTACTTGAACAGTTGGAAGTGGATGAGGAGGTCAACTCGGGTGCCCGGAGTGTCGAACGACAAAATGATTCCTTGTCCGCAGCGCTCGAGAATCCAGAACACCCGGGTCGAGTAAGGGGTGTAGGGGTCTACAGGGGCTGGAAGGAGGTGTTCCGAGTGGAGGGACAAAAACCTCGAAGAAAATCTCGTGCCAAGGTAAACAAAGACGAGATAGTTGCGCAGATACGCGCGGAGGTGAGCAAAGAGTACGACGCAAGGTTTGCTGAGATGGAAGCAATGTTGACACAAATTAGATCAGCAACTACGCAGCCATCCGAGCAACCACCTCCCATTTCGCCGGGAATTCGGCGAAGTAGTCAAGCATCCGGCACGTGGGCCTTAGACGATTTGGATAATCTCAAGGTAATCAATACTTGTTCATAATCTAAAGGTAATTAAAACCTGTTTGCAACCTTGATAGACAATATCGCATCATTAAAATAAACAACTTTCCTATAAATTTGCAGGACCCCAGAGCATGCGACCTCGTCCTGTTGAATGGTAGTGTTCCTCTGATCGTTGCTAAGGGCGTTGTACATCCAGGAGCCAAGAGTGTACACTTTGGTCAGCTAAGGCCCGACCATGCATGCGTGCAGGTTGAGTTAGTCGTGGATGGTTGGCAGCACGTACCCCTTCCTGTCCCTACCGACGAGATGGTTGTGCTTGATGATGCACGGATGTCATTTGTCCAATGGCCCAAGAGTCAGATTGTTTTGGATCAGGTAATCCATAAAAAAATCCATTTATTTGTTACATTCAACTCATTCTTTTTGAAATACTAGAATAATCCATCTATAACTTGATACAGACACGAGGAGATGATGTTACCGGTACGGCGATGTCACCGGTACGTCAGGAGGTGGCTTGTGACGTCGCGGCTGACGCGCCACAATCACCGCCCCGTCCTATGGTCACCGAAGAAGAATACAGCCGTTTGCCCAATGATTTGCGCCTTCTCCACGACTACTTGATGACGGCGCCCGAAGGCATGGAGGCTATCATCATCCCTGCCCCACCTGGGATGTTTCTACACGAAGGCAGGGATCTCCTGCTGTCGTTCAAAGACTTCAAGGACCTCTTCCACCACTCGTCATCCGACAAATGGCTCGATGTTTCACACATCACCATTTTCCTCATGTTAGTGATATTAAAATATTTTCATTATTGTATAGAACTCAAATATATATTCTAATTACAATATGATGAGTTTTCAGGAAGCTAGTCCGAAACTGTGATGAGATGGTTGAGCAGAAGAACTTGTGCATGTTTCTGGACCCCGAGAAAGTGAGTTCTACGGCAGTGACATATTATCCGGATATGGCTATCGAGTACATGTGTTCTGCGATGCATCGTGCTAAGGCGGAGAAGAAGAAATTCATTCTCATGCCATACCACGAGGGGTTAGTTCTAATCTTAACTTATGTGTTGTTTATATTTTAATTAAAGAATTGTATAAAGGAATTAAAAGTTAAACATAAAAAAATGAAATCACACCATCAATCATAGCAAATACTCATGTCACTTTTATATCCTAAAGTACTATAATTCTTCTCCTCGATCCCACAGCAAACATTGGTGCTTGATTCTCATTGTGCCGTACCTAAATACGAGCATAATTGTTGATTCTTGTAAGCCCAAAGGAAGGATCGCGGCTGACAAGTGCAAAGTTATCTTCCCTTTTGTGAATAAGTAAGCAATAATAATTCTATAGGTTTGCATTTCTTTCAATCATATCAAATTATAAAATTGCTAATTACATTCACTCAATTTTGTAAGGGCTTTTGCGAAATATATTAAAGAGGGAGGATCAGATAGCACGGGCACGCGCAAGAAAAGCAAGTTGAGTTGGAAGTGGATGTTGGTGAGCACACTCTTTATGAGTTAGAAATTTCATTTCTTGTTAAAATTTTTTTTGTCATTCTAACAAATGCCGCTAAATGTAAATTTCAGAGCCCGCAACAGAAGGAGGGTTGGGAATGCGCATATTACACGATGATATTCATGTTGGACTTTGTCGAAAGAGTACAATTCCAATTCCCAAAAGCGGTATGTACTTCATATTAATTTCCTATATAATAAGCAATTGATATCTACATTTTCTGAAATACTAACTATTATCAAATTATAATTTTGTAGAGTGTGACAAAGCAAGCGCATTACACCAAGGATCAGATCGACGATGTGCGGTGCATATGGGCAAGGTGGTTTGCAATGGAATTTTGTAATCCTCGATATGGATTTGCATAGATTTGTAATAAAAATATGTTTCGAATGAATTTATTGCTATATGAATTTTGTATAAATTTAGTAATTTCTTGCTAATTAATCTGTTTCGAATGAATATTTGTATTTCTGTTGCAAAAAATTGGCTAGCAAAGCTGGAGGCTAGCCCAAAAACAAAATATACAAAAAAAAAAGGTATTTATACACGGACATTTTATAAAAAACCGTGTGCAATACTAATCATACACGGATATTTTAGAAAAATCCGTGTATGATAGCCTTGCTGGAGGCGAAATACAAAAAATCTTCAACTATTTGTACACGGATATTTACCAAAGTCCGTGTATAATAGCTAAGAGAGCTACACGGACTTTTAATACAAAGCCGTGTAGAAAGAGGAATCGTACACGGTTAATTCGGGGATATCCGTGTAGCTCGGTAACTTGTAGAGCGACACTGGCAGGTCTTTGTACACGGTTAATTAGGGAATATCCGTGTAGAAATCATTATAATCACACACGGTTAAATATCCGTGTGTAGTTTCTGACCTATTCATACACCCTGGCTTTAAACACAGCAGGAAATCCGTGTAGCTCTTCCATTAATGTCCGTGTGCAATCTGTTTTTCTGTAGTAGTGAATGTACCTAATTTGTTAACTGGTTTAAATCCGATTAGTTATTTTAATCCTTTAGTGCTCTATCCTGACGAAAATTCTGGATCCGCCCCTACTCGTACGCTACATGCTCCATTAATTTATCATAGAAGTATAAAAATAGAAATGTTCTGGCCCCTCAAGCCATCATATCTGAGCGCGCCCCCCAACTAGTTTTATAGTAGCTAAGTTTGTTACTAAATTGATTCAATGTTATTTAAATTAATTTGGAATATAATGTCTTTTAAACTCACAAACAATTAATTTGTCTTATTTGATATTTATAGTAGCTAAGCTTGTTACTTAGCCGTGAAAAGTGTGGAAAAAAAGTATGTGAAGGAAGAAAAGTAATGAGTGATTCTACATTGTAAATGTGTGACAAATTAATATTTCTTTTGCTTAACGCACTTAAGTGAACATTTTCCTACACGAATTGAATTGTAGACACAAAATATATATTTAGTTTAAATAAATAAGGAGAATGAAATCTGATACATAAATTATCTGATTAAGATAGAAGCTGAGTAGAAAAATAAATAAAATTAAACTATGAAGAATGGTCATTTATAAATAGCCGTTTTTAATATGTTCTGGACTATCAAGAACGGTCGTTTATAAACAGCCGGTTCTGATATCTACTTTTAAGGTCGGCCTTTTAATTTGCCCGATCCATATATATATATCAGTATCGCTTTTATGCTATGTCCGACCCTGATGTGCCGATATTAAATGTACATTTTCCACTAGTGACTGATTCAAAGTTTGACTTGTGCACATTATTTTGTCTTCATTAGAGATATTGAAACGGCACTCAGATCTATATGCATGTTATCCAATCGTGGATGAACCAATTGATGAAATTATCTCTGTAACTAACAGTAATTAAAAGAACAAACTTAGCATTCCTACAATGAGCCATGTGCTTCTGTATATTATATGTAGGTATTTGCCCATTTTTGGTAACTAGGTTAATGTTCCTTCCATGTTATAAGCACAATTGACAATTTAAACAATTAAACATGAGCCACGTTGATCACTAATTTATGAAAGTCAAAAGAAACAATGTGATCCGGATTAATGTACCTAATTTGTGCATTATTGTCACACCGCAACGTACAATAATGAGAGACATACACGTACCTATTTCGAATTTGTTTTAGTTATCATCTTAATTTAATTAATACGCATAAGGTAAAGTACACTTGAATTCTTAAATAAGCTATTTCTGTCCATGATTATGTCTAAAAAACTTGCATTATTTGATTCTCTTAGCGCATTAATACCGTTTTACAGGATGACATACTCCTTTATTCCCTTCGGTATTTCGAACCCACGCTGCTTTAAAATTGTATCCACAGTTTAGAAATGGATTCTTGTAGTCTTAAGGTATAACTTTAAGTATAAATATATTTAAAAAAACTATTAATATACTCAAGTAAGAATCAGTTTATCACCAAATTTTTTAGAAAAATTATTTCAGCTTTACATTTACGTTGATACATTTTATTTAACTTACCAATAGTTTTTTTCACACTACAGCAAACATGACCATCAGCGACCGGAATTCCGGTCGCAGAAAATAATGTCGCCGGTCGCTGAAAGCCAAATCCGGTCGCTGTAAGCGTTGTCGCTGATACTCTTCTGATGACGTCACCGGTCGCTGATACTACGTCACCCGGTCGCTGATAATCTTTTGCGACCACATTTTTTTGGTCGCTGTTGTTTTTTCTGATGTCAGCAAAAACTTTCTGCGACCAAATGTAACGGTCGCTGATACTTAAAACCGGTCGCTGATAATCGAAACGATCGCAGATACACAAATTATCAGAGACAAATATTTACGGTCGCTGATACTTAAAACCGGTCGCTGATACTCTTCTGTCAGGTTTTTTATATTTTATTATATTATTTAAATTTGCACCATTTAATAGTTGGTACGACACGTACCAACATACAACATAAACATACATGTCGTAATATCAAGTAATACAAATAAACATAAACATACAACAAATAAACATCAAACATAATAATCGTAATGTCAAGTAATACAAACATAAATGTCGAAATGTCAAGTACCATCTAAACCTAAGTAGTACCATAAACATCTATCAAAATGTCGACATTTCGACCCCTGCCCCTCGTCACCATAAACATCTAAACCTAAGTAGTACCATCACCACCAACATCCGACCCCTGCCCCTCGTCATCATCCTCGTCATCTCGAGGAGCGGGCCTCGAGGCATGCTGCGAGCCCGAACCTCCCTGTGAGATTGTTAAAAAAATAGTTTAGATAATTAGAATTTAGGATTCAGGGTTCACAATTGAAGTCGGACTGAAATATCGAATTTCGTACCTGAGAAGCTCTGAAAAGCTCGGTGATCTTGGACATAAACCGATCCTCCATCCTATCAAGTACCCGAGTAGATATCATATCGATATACTCTTCTGTGAGCTGTGGAGCCGGCGGCATAGAAGAATATGACTGTGAAGAATGCGACTGACTACTGCTCGACCCACTGGAGCGAAACATGCGTCTCGTCTTGCCTGGAACATTAAAAATAAGACAATTAGTATTATCTTACACAACTAAAAAGGCATACTAAATGTTCCGGTTTAATTCGTCTCGTCTCGTCTTGCCTGGAAAATTAATCCCTATCGGATTAATTCTGAACGGGTATAAACCTAAAAGGCATACTAAATGTTCCGGTTTAATAATGTAATTAGCCAACATAGAATTAATAACTAACAAACTGTAGTACATAATTAATAATATAATTAACCTTCATAATAGAATTAAGAAAGAGAGAAAACTTGCCTGATTACAAACAATTACTCCCTTGAAGATCGACCCCTGCCCCTCTCCTTCTAATTTCCTCTCAAACTTAAACTATCTTCTTATACAACCTAAAACCAATATATGTATATAGAATGAGACAAACTGATACATAGTAATACGCATATAAGTTTGGACATAAACCTAGTTATTTTTTATAAGTTCAAATAGTCTATCATAATCATTTAACATAATCTTTATATAAAAATATATCTGAACATCAAATTTATATTTTTATAATTTTGTAAATAGATAGAAAATCACATATCTAAATAATATGAACCATTAGAAAGTATTAATTTTCTATCTACTAAGAGCTGTCAGGGGTATGTGTTCATGGTATTCTTTTCATGCTTTTGATCAGGTATACATTAGCTTGAGAAGTAGAGTTGACCTTGATTATATTAAACCCACCGTTGTTTCATATTTCACAACTTTACCAGAAATCCGACAATAAAAAAGGAAATCAACAAGTGAAACACAGTACCGTCTAATTATAGGCTAATCATATGATCCGACAGATGCGCTTTGTGGCCAACTTGTTATATATCTTTTCAATTTCTCTAGTCAAACCAAGGATCTGTGACTGTGAGCTCCACTTGCTTCTTCCATCAGTAAATGTTTCCAATTAATCAAGGCACTTTGTTGAACAAAACCAGGCTTCACCAAAGAAACAAAACCAGTATTAGTCATTAGTCAATTTTTATAAGCTCTCAATAGCATTGACTAAGAAAATCATTAAATTATGTAGATTAGACTCTAATTTATAAGTATAGGGTTTCAGGGCCGTAGAGGCATGTTACTCTAGAATTCTATTTCCTAGATTCACAACAAATTTCAGCATTCACCATTGACGTTTTAACAATCAAGGCCACTGTTTTGGGATTGAGCAAAAAGACCACTGTTTTGGGATTGAGCAAAACGAAAGTCAAATAGATACTTACGAGAACTAATTAATCGATGCCTTCGCCGCTTGGAGTTCGGGGTCGGAGTCGGCCACAGACAGTCACGGAGTCGGCGTCTTCTCAGCGACGTCGGAGTCGGCGTTCGGAATCGGTCGGGGTTCGGGGTCGGGGGGTCGGGGGCGGGGTCGGTCGGGGTCAGGGTCGGGGGTCACAGATGCGGCGGAGTCGCTGGTTTTTTTTTTTAAGCTAACCTAAAACGAATAACGCGCGAGTTAAAAATCGGAGAGAAGGATTCGCGCGACATTTTTACCGAGACCTTCAGCGACCGGGCCAAAGTGGTCGCTGAATGCTGTTGGCGCCGGTCGCTGAATGTTTCGTCGCCGAAAAAATTCAATTTTTTTTTTTTTTTTTTTTTTTGGGTCATCAGCGACCGGCGTTTTCCACGGTCGCTGATGCCGGTCGCTGAAGCAACGTTTTGTTGTAGTGTCAGAAGAAAAAATAGTAGCTGAACTCTAGTAAACTGTTATAATTTGAACAAGGTATTGTGTGTGTGTGTGTGTATATATATATATACCGAGATGGGCTATCATGCTTTGGAAAGTAAAGAGAGTATATTACTTCCCGCTCATATCTCTATATTCAAAGTTCAAACAGTCGATCCGAACTTCTCAACATGATTTTCGTATTGATATGTGCTTGGAGACCAAATTTTATATTTTTTGAAAATTTTTTACTATTTTTTTAGAATTTTTTAAAATTACAGTTTTTCATTAAATAAATAAAAATTAAAAAATTCAGAAGAACACTGATTTTCGAAAATTCAAAAAAATTAGTAAACAAATTAAAAAAAATGTAAAATTTGATCTCCAAGCACATTTCAATATAAAGAACATGGTGAAAAGTTCGAATTAACTATTTAAACTTTACAAATAGAGATATGAACGGAAAATAAAACATCTTTACTTCTCAAAACATTGTAGCATCACTCTATGTAATACCAACGATTACTTATATTACATATAAATATTATATAGTCTACTTGCATCGAACATTTTATATTATATATGGATTCAAACTTTAGTTAATTAGAAAACCACGTCTTGCACAATTAATTCGTATAAGTAAATTTTTTTTTTTTTTGTGAAACGTCGCCGGTTTGGGGTTCAATATATACGTGCATGTAAGTAGGAGATAAATTTTAGAACTTTGACCCTAGCTATCTCGTAAACTTTTTATTTCATTATGTTCTCTTTTTTTTTTACTATAAATTATGGGTAAAATAGCTAGTTATATATGTATCTTAGTTTGTCTTGCCCTTAATTATGGAATTAATTAATATCCGACACAAACACAAAGTATATATCCCATTCCATTATTAAGCACGTTGATGTCCTGATCCGCCAACGGCTACGATTGAAAGATGAAATTTCGGATTTAATATCAGCCCTCCAATCACATAACCTGTCATCTTTTGATTAAATGCATCTCTTTTGTGTGTAGAAGTCTCAAATTAGTTAGAGATGTACTCGCCACACATATTGTCACAAGTAATGCCAAGAATTGAGAAAATGGAATTAGCATTAAATTTTTGTTACCATATCTCTCTCCAGATTTGATTGGCGCATACAAAGATTAATTTCCGATTTTGATAGCATATCTCATTTCCGAATTGCCTACCTCTTATTCATTTTTGGAAGAGAACAAAAAGACATATTATTGTTTATTCCCTAGCAGCTTTCCACATTTAATTTAATTGAATTACAACACAAAAATTGTGTATGCACTAACATGCAAAGAATGTTGTTGTATTAAAACAGTTATTTGTTGTTGTTTTTATTATTATTATTTATTATTTGCATCTCTATTCAATCTTAATGTTAAATCTTATAATATATGTTCCGTTGCAACGCACGGGTACGATACTAGTATATCTAATAACCTAACACATTCAAAATTGGTGTTTGTCTTTCTGAAGTCACCGCGCGCCCGCTTCAAGTTTCATTTTAAATATATTAATTCAACTAGGACGTTCCTTCTTTTTTTCCCGTCTTATCTTCATTTTTTTTTTTTTGAAAAATAGTGGATATTTTTACCGATTTCATATAGAAACCATATGAACCTGATCAGATACCCAAATTAGGTACCAAAACCAGATACAAGAGTCATACATCTGAATTTACATAATCACTAGAATATTCAATAGAAATTATCTAAAGCAGCCAAAATACCATATCCAAATAACCTAAAGGCACCAAAATAACCACATAGTTCGATACCAAAATATAACTACTAAAAGAAATTAAGCTAATTCATCTTAATTAACTCCATCTTCATCATTCAACTCTTCTCCAGACATTTGATTTTGGAGGCTGCCAACTCCAAATTCCTGAGTAGAGGTTTCCTCTGAATCCATCATGGCTATTGATAACAAAAGATTATTTACATGAGATGTGTTCGGATTGCTGGTTTCTTTCTCTAGAATGAGATCTGGGAGGTCCTTAACATCAAAGGAAAGCATTAGGCTTAATTTAAGTAAATAATTTTCTAATTTAGATTTACACCAAAAAGTTGCTAATGAAATAATCTTAGTACCAATTGCTTTAATAGAGAGAGAATGAGTATCATTAAAACATATTCGATTTCTCTCCAACCAAATTACCTAAAGAACTGATGTTCTTAATAATTCAACTTAACAATCGTTCTTTTAAATAAATAGCTGCATCAAGCAACCATAAATCCTCTAAAGAAACACAATCCCGGTCTTATCTTCATCAATGCACATGCACTTTATTTAGAGCTTAACCATACCACTACTAATAGCAGACGCAATTGTTGAAAATATATGGGACAACTTAATTCGTGCTCGGGGCGTTCAACTTCTGAAAGTTCCTTTGTTTTATACTCTTTTATTATTTTACACCGTTAAAATAGTCCATTGCCATCTATACTCGGCGTTGTATTATCTTAGTACTGTTGCTTCACTCTATTTTTTTTAGATAATTCTTGAAGTACTTGTTTTTCAGTAGAACTACGAGTATTTTTCATGAGCTCATCATTAAGTTCCGGAGTGAATTTAACTTTAAAATCTATCATATAGAGATAAATTTTACATGAGAAATTCAAACTGTTGAGCTAATCTGCTTCATATATATATGAATATGAATGATGTATTTACAAATAAAATTGTAAAATTAATATAGTATAAAATCAATAAAAAATATACATTTACATCTACATTCTTGCTATGTATACGTTAATACATACTTCATCATATACAAAACTACGTACATCACAAATTATCGAATAATCATATTATCAAATCAATATATGCCAGTTCGTTCGAGCTCGATCGACTGATTTGCAGCTCTAATATCATAAAAAATAAATTAAATTGCAGGTTAAAGCTACGTACATGCACTACAGCAAAACGGAGCTTCAGCGACCGGTGGTGATGCCGGTCGCTGATTCTCATTTTCTCTCAAAAAAAAAAAATTCCACTCAAATTCCGGCGACCAACTGTATCAGCGACCGGCGAAAACACCGGTCGCTGAAAACTTTTTTTTTTTTTTTTTTATCCCTGAAAAAAACGCGGCTGCTGAAAAATAAAACGCGCGCTATTTTTTTTTTCTCATTTTGCAGCTATTTTTTATGCAGGTGTTCTGTTAGCACTTTGGTTGCTTTAATTCCTGTAATAAGTAGACTTATGTGAAAGCCTCACATTTGTACTTTGTGTTGTTGTTTTTCTGTTACTGGTACATGTGGTACTAGAGGATTTCTGAGTAAGTAGTTAGAACTGGTTTGTGTTTGAATATATGGCTCGGTCTATGATGCTAAAGTGGTGGGGACAGAGATTTTACTAGTTCGTTTTGCTCCTGTACCAGTTACTGGTACAGTTCTGTTGAGGTGAAACAACATTGTTCAAATCAATGATGTCTATGTGTGCTGCTGAGACCAACATAGCCAGGGTTTTTCTTAGGCAAGGGGTTTATATTGATTGTTGAGATAAATCTTACAATCCTGTAATATAATTGTCTAGTTTTAATACATGGGCTTTCAACATTGATTTTCTATCTACCTTACTTGTACAAATGGATTGCTGTGCTTGATTATTTCTGAACTGATCTGACTTTGTTTTTCTTGTACAAATGGGTGTAAAGCCAAAGTTAAGAAGCTACTGACAAAAATTGAAGGTACTTCTTTTGCTTTTTTTTCTTTCTATTTTGATACCTATGGTTTTTATTTTTATATATATATGTACTGGTTTATTTTTATAGTCTAAATCTATACATGGTAATTTATACATGGTAATTTATTGCAGCACCATATAAATCTAAATCTAATTGGATCAGTTCTTTATTTTGTTGTTTGTTTATACTCTCTATTTATTGATTTTCAGGTATGGATTTTCTGAGAAAATTCTTTTACCATTAAGCATGCTACAGAGGAGCCAATTTCTTTTGAGAGAGCTGTTGCCTATATACATGAGCAAGGCCAGGATATTATTTTGCTCTTAGCACTGAATTGATTAGTGGGTGGTCTATTCTTTGTATTGGTATTTACTTTTGTAGAACACTAGTTTGTTTTATTTTAAAATGCGTTTCTGTTTTATTCAAGGTAAACAACAGAAAAAGTTATCTACTAGGAAATAACTCTTAAGTTATCTATTACACTTTTCCACATTTGTTATGTGTATGTCATTTATTTGTTGTATGTTTATGTTTATTTGTATTACTTGATATTACGATATCTATGTTTATGTTGTATGTTGGTACGTGTCGTACCAACTATTAAATGGTGCAAATTTAAATAATATAATAAAATATAAAAAACTTGACAGAAGAGTATCAGCGACCGATTTTAAGTATCAGCGACCGTAATTATTTGTCTCTGATAATTTCTGTAACTGCGATTGTTTCGATTATCAGCGACCGTTTTTAAGTATCAGCGACCGTTAAATTTGGTCGCAGAATGTTTTTGCTGACGTCAGAAAAAAACGACAGCGACCAAAAAAAATTGGTCGCAAAAAACTTATCAGCGACCGGGTGACGTATTATCAGCGACCGGTGACGTCATCAGAAGAGTATCAGCGACAAGGCTTACAGCGACCGGACTTTCAGCGACCAAATTTGACTTTCTGCGACCGGAATGAGTATCAGCGACCGGCGCCTATATTATCAGCGACCAAAATTTTGGTCGCTGATGCCCCTTTCTGCTGTAGTGATGTTGTGCTTTAATATTACGTACATATATATATATATATATATATATATATATATATAGAGTATGGCTAATGTGCTTCCTCTAGAACTTCGGCCTCGTGCTTCCGGGGGCATATCTTAGTGTTTGATGTTCAAACAACAAATTCAAACCGTTAGATGTTCAATCTATATTAAAATGTATTTGGAGACCAAATTTTATATTTTTTGGAATTTTTTTACTATTTATTAAGCCACTTTGAAAATTCCAGATCTGGGTGAACAGTAAAAACAGTCTGGACCATATGATCTGGAATTTTCAAAGTGGCTTAATAAATAGTAAAAAAATTCCAAAAAATGTAAAATTTGGTCTCCAAGTACATTTTAATATAGATTGAACATCTAACGGTTTGAATTTGTTGTTTGAACATCAAACACTAAGATATGCCCCCGGAAGCACGAGGCCGAAGTTCTAGAGGAAGCACATTAGCCATACTCTACTCTATATATATATATATTGAGCTGGTGCAAATACCGAGGGCAATTAAAAGAAGAACATGTCTGCAATTCATGCCCTAGCTAGCTCGGTATGATTGTCAACATATATATATCCTCCACTAATTTTGTGCCCAACTGGCAAGTGCATGCGAAAGAAGACAAGTCAGAGCACTGAGTTAATTTGTTATATTGCATATTTAAAATAACACAACCAAGTTGACTACCATGCATGTTCCGCGAATTAAACTATATGAAATTTTTAACAATTTGCGTATAACACGCGGTAAGACTGCATGTGCTTTATTAATTACAAGTCGATGATCTCAGTTTGTTCTAGCTAGCTAGCAAATTTTCTATTCGGATTACCTGTCTGGATATTCCTTAGTATATAGTTCATGCCTACTTCTAGGAATGTAGCAGTGGAGAAATTAAATGTGTAGCAGTATTAATCAACCTGAGTGCTGATGAAGTTTACCACTTAATTAACTAGCAGTGGAGAAAATGTGTACCTGTCTGGATATTCACATAGTACGTACCTACGCAGTCAATTTTTTCAGTGACGCGAAAAATAGAATTTTATAAGTGGTTAACAACCCACGAAAATAATATTAAATATCTACGTATATATATAATGTAAATTCTGGTAGTGTTTAATAGTTAATGTTTTCTTAATAGAAGATATATCGTATACTAAATTAGCAGCATACTAAATTAGCTCTCTGTTTAACATTTATTAAACAAATATACCACCATGTGATTACATGATTTTAACATTTAACTAATTATTTTTAAGAATAATACTATTCTTGTGAGTATTTAACTTATAATTTTAACATTTATATATTTTTTCACACTTTTACATTTATAATTGTCATGAATTATCTGGTACACCTTAATTACAAAGTTACAATGATGACTAATCATATGACTTCCATATAATTACTGTATCCACTTTAAGAATTATAATTATTTAATTGTTAAAAAAACTAGATAAGTATTTACAAGAACAATATTTTATTATACCAATTTAATGTTAAATACACATAATTACACAATAGCATTAGCAATGTGTATATGTTGAAAGCAACTAATTTAGTGTTACAGATAACTAGCAAGGTGGAACCAGAAAATTGAGATTGTGGGACTAAATATGTAAGTGTTATGTATGTAACTTCATTTTATGAGGGGGACTAGTAATATTAATTTTGAAAAAATCAAAATTTAAAAGGACAAAAATGATTTTTTTAATTCATAAGGGTAATTAGCACCCCTTGGCATACACATCCCTCCGCCCTTGGTAACTAGTTAAGGCCTTGTTTGGTTGTGGAATAAGAGATGGAGCAAATCACTTACTCCATACTTAAACTACCAAGTGAGGAGTAAAATAGAAGTAAGATAGAGTAGAGGTGAATTAATCCGGAGTAAGTTACTCCACCACTCCAGCCAAATTAACTTACTCCACACTTGCTCAATCTGTAGGGCCCACTGTTATAGATAAAAATTCATTTTTCAACATCTTACTCCAGACAGATTAATTTAAGACATTACCTACCAAATTAGGTGTAAAATATGAGGAGTAAGATGTAATAAATAATTTAATCCTCATTAACTTTACTCCACATCAAACATGATTATATGTAGAGATCCCTTTTTAAGTATACAAGTCCAGTTGGAATTAAATGTGAATTTTTTTTTTTTAAGGACAGTGAGAACACTATAAATTTCATGATTGAAAAAAGATATTTACAAATAAATGTGAAAGTTAATACATAATTTTAGAGATAACAGTTAGCTAGATAGATAAGGAGTCATTTTGTGCTCTTCTATAGGTTGGTTTGAGGATTGAAAAATTCTAGGGCCCAAGATTGGACGTTGGCAAGGTCCGAGTTAACCGCTGACGGGAGGATAGTACTACATCAAAAAGCCCGTCCCGTGGCTCAGAGAATGGTAAGAGTCTTTCGTTAAAACTATGTGTAATTCAAGCGTGTTAAAAACTTTGTGTACATCACTAATTCTTTTGCTATAACTAATTTTTCTATTCACAGTTGGAGGTGGAGGAGGAGGTCAATTCCGGTGCCCGGACGGTCGAAAGGCAAGATGACTCCTTGTCCATAGCGCTCGGGAATCCAGAACACCCTGGTCGAGTAAGGGGCGTAGGTGCCTACAGGGGCGGAAGGACGTATATAATGGACCAAAACCTCGAAGGAAATCTCGTGCGAAAGTGAACAAAGACGAGATAATTGCGCAATTGCGCATGGAGGTGAGCGCCGAGTACGACGCAAAGCTGGAGGAGATGGAATCAAGATTGCGTGCCCAAATTACATCTCTGGCGCAATCCGAGCAAGCACCTCCCACCCCGACGGGAGTTCGGCGAAGTAGTCAAGCATCCGAGACGTTCGGAGACGATTTGGATAATCTAAAGGTAATCACTACTTGTTCGTAAT
The DNA here is from genome assembly GCA_011114355.1 of Carex littledalei. Classification (NCBI taxonomy): domain Eukaryota; kingdom Viridiplantae; phylum Streptophyta; class Magnoliopsida; order Poales; family Cyperaceae; genus Carex; species Carex littledalei. The sequence goes on along the minus strand of CM022106.1, from coordinate 3,141,413 downwards.
CTAAAGGCAATTACTACTTGTTCATAATCTTGTTGGACAATATTTCATTTTAAAAATAACTACTTGCACGAAATTACAGGACGCCACAGCATGCGAACTCGTCATGTGGCTCGGGAATAAGCCTCTGATCGTTGCTAAGGGCATGGTACATCTAGCAGCCGGCAATGTACACAATGAGCAGCTAAGGCCCGGCCATGCCGCCGTACAGGTTGACAAAGTCTTGAAGGGATGGGAGCGTGTACCTCTTCCTGTCCCAATTGAGGGGACCATGCTCTTGCTCGATGATGCCCTGCTGTCATTTGTCCAATGGCCCAAGAGTCAGATTATTTTGGATCAGGTAATCTCTAAATAATCAAGTTCTTTTGTTACATTCAAAGCATCCTTTTCAAATACTTGAAAAAGGTAAAAAATTTGATACAGACACGAGGAGATGATGGTAGTCGCACGGAGGGCGTGATGTCACCGGTACGGAGGGACGAAGCAGAAGGACCTTCCCAAACAGCAGAACCTGACCCTGATGCCTAACCAGCAGGACCTGACCCTACTGCCCAACCAGCAGAACCTGACCCTGATGCCCAACCAGCAGGACCTGACCCTACTGCCCAACCAGCAGGCCATGACACTCCTGCCCAACCAACAGGATCAAAGCCCGTTCGTCTGCTCACCGAGGAAGAATACAAGCTCCTTCCCGACAAGGATTTGCGGGATCTCCACAACCGCTTGATGGCGGCACCCCAGGACATGACGGATATCCCCATACATGTCCCTCCTGGGATATTTCTACACGATGGCTCGACTATCGCACTGTCGTTCGTCGACTTCAAGGACTTTCTACATGCCTCGGGTCCGATAAATGGCTCGATGTGGGGCACATCACCATTTTTCCTCATGTTAGTGACCAAAAATTGTTTATATCATGTGTATAGCACTGAAAAATATATTCTAATGTAATATGATAATTTTTCAGGAAGCTAATCCGAAACTGTCAATGCAAGGGCAAACAGAAGAACTTGTGTGCTTTTCTGGACCCCGGCAGACTTAATGCGACTAGTGTGAAAAATACTTCGAAGGAGTCTATCCAGTACCTGTGTGGCGCGATCCTCCGTGCTACTAAGGAGAAGAAGAGATTTATTCTCTTGCCATACCACCAGAGGTTGCTTCTAACCTTGTGATTAAAAATATAAATAATTGAAATCACACAATCAAGTCAAGCAAACACGTGTGTCACTATTATTAATGCCAAAATATCTGGGTATTGTATGCTAAGATCCTATAATTCTTCTCCTCCCACAGTGCACACTGGTGTTTGCTCATCATTGTGCCTTGCATGAATGCGGTTTACGTCGTGGATTCTTCACAGCCCACATAAAAGATCGCATTTGGCAAGTGCAAAGAAATCTACGAGTATGTGAAAAGGTAAGCAATAATAATTCACTATGTTTGATTTTTTCCCAATTATAACAAATTGTGGAATTGCTAATTAGAGTCACTCCATTTTGTAAGAGCTTTTGCTGTATACGCTAAAAAAGGAGGATTGCACAGCACGGACAAGTAAAAGATAAGTTGATTTGGAGGTGGTGGCGGGTGAGCACAACACAATTCTATAATTTCATATTTTGTTCAAAAAATTATTGTCATTCTAACATAGGCCGCTAAATGTAAATTGTAGGGCCCGCAACAGGTGGAGACTTGGGAATGCGGATATTACATGATGATTTCCATGTTTGACTTTGTCGAAAGAATGCAATTCCAATTTCCAGATGTGGTATGTAATTCATATTAATTGTGCCTATATAATAGCAATTGATATTTTCATATTATGTGATAGGGCCATGTTCCACAGGCCCTCTTATTTGTTTTAAACTGGGCCATGAAAGACCGGGATTCGGACCTCTCTAAGAGGCCAGCCCGAAGTCATATGAGAAGCCCAAAGTTTCACTAAGCCGGGCCCAATAAACGGCCTCAAATAATATAGCCCGAAATGGACTCATGCCAACCGACATACGGGATAGTCGCAGAAACGGCTAGCTTAATGCCCACGTCCCAGTAACGGCTGGCATAACTGCCCACGTTCTCCATAAACGCCCGAGATGGCAGTTATGGCTGGACTATATAAGGCAGAGATTTCCATTAGACGGGGGACGCAATTTTGACTAAGAGAGAGATCATACAGGTTAGAGTCCGAATCTCTCACAATTCTCCCCGAGTTCCTAACTCTATCCACATCTCGGCCTGCCCTCCTTTGGCAGGGCGAATCCAACCCAGTCCAACTTTCCATACGGTCTCATCTCCCGAGATAGGACGTATCAACCACCGTGGGGCCACGCCTAGCTCGAACTCAGAGAATTAGATGGCTCATCCAAATACAACAATCCCACCCCCGCCAGGGGTAACTACTCCGCTAGCAGTAATCGACACACCACCTTGAATTATTCCAGCAATCTCATTCTAAAGTTTTCTCCTATGAACTCCTTTTACTGTTATGTTCTTGGCCTTTTTCTTTAATTTTGTATTGATACTTCTTTGTTGTGATAGCATGTCTAAATTTGTAGTAATATCTTAATAAATATGTTCCCTAGGATAAAGAAAGGTCAATTAATTAGAACTAACCAAAGTAAATGTCCTCACTGTATTGTTAAATTCTCATTCAGGCCTAATATTTTGCACACTCATAATGAGATCAGAAGGGTAATTCTGGAATTCTTTCAATTTTGCACACTCATATATCACTAATTTATTTTAGAAGGGTTTAGGGTTTTATGGCATAAATAACTTGATATATCTCAATCCCGTTGCAATTTTGCACAGCTGTTGTGTCATTTTTATTTAATTTTTCTTTCATTGGTTGAGGAAATAGGTGCACTTTACATGGGCAATAACCTTGTACTTAAAGTTGATAGCAAGGTATGTTTTGTTTAAGAAAGGATTCGTAAGCATCTCCTGCCCGTAAATAACTTAAAGGTACATTATGCAATATCATCCTAGATATAACTATTTATGAAGTACCAGTCTACCACCAGGAAATTGTATTGACCTCATCTTTTAGTGACACTATTTATGTTCTTGCATTTATTTTGTTTAAAAATTGGAAAAACAGGTAAGCATAGTGATGGATCAGATGCTGAGGTTGCTACATGAGTGTGGCTTACCTCTAGAGGATGCTGATATTATCAACTCTGATGGTGTAGCCATGAAGAAGCTCTTGCTTGAGGTAAATTTTTGCAACTCTACTTAGATGTAGTAAGAATTCACATAATTGCTTCTTTCTTTTGGTTTCTCATTGTATTTTTTCAATTTACACTTGCAAGTCTATTTTCAAAGGCAAACAATTCCAATATTGAGTTCTGAAATTCAGAAATATTTTTTTCATCTGTGATTTTAATTTTCTTATCTCAATTTAGGCAAAACCAAAGATGACCCTTTTCACAGGAAGCTCAAGAGTGACAGAGAAATTAGTTGTTGATTTGAAAGGTCGCATCAAATTAGAAGATGCAGGTTTTGATTGGAAAATACTTGGGAAAGAAAGAACTCCTAGCTCCAGCGGTTGATCCATACATTTATGATTCGGTGTAATTCATTTATAATTTGAAAATAATTGTCTTTAATTTGATTAATAGTATTTGGAAATATACAAATTCTTAATTTTATGTACATAACACTTAAGTACATTTACAGTTTGCACAATAATTTTTGTGTCACGATTGACCATAAGGAGAGAAGTGAGAAAAAAACATCACACTTGAGATAATTAACAAAACACTTATAACAGTAAAAATTTCACAGTAAGATAATTAAATTTAACAAGTATTCACTGGTACGGTTCAAAAATCATATTTAAAGAAAGTAATCAAAACAAAATTATAATTTTCACGGCAACACGTGGCCGGTACTTACTAGTATGACTAAAGCTTACACCGTACGTCAAATGAAAGTTACCTTGTATCACGTGGCTAGCTGGATAAGATCTCAGCCTCCGCTCTTTTGGAAATATGGGAAAACCAATACGAAAGATAAGACTCAGCCCATATATATATATATATATATATAGAAATTGATTGATTGATTGCTTGCCGACTTTCACCAAAGATAAAGACTCAGCCCATATATACACACACACACACATCTAACAAATAAAGAAATTGATTGATTGCTGACTTTCACCATGGTTGCTTTTGTGTTTGCTCATGTACCATATATATGCACCACCATAATCCTCATTTCTTTTAATTACTTAAATTTACATTTTGAGTCCTATTTAAGTTTTCTTATCATTCTTCGTTTAACAATAGTTTAAATTACAGGAATTAGATGTAGTCCCTAATAGCATCTAGATAGGGGTGAATAGAGAGTCTTAAAGACTCTTAGACGTTTTTCAATCAACAAGTCAAACAACAATCAAACAAGTGTACAAGTAAATGTAAATAGATGAGAGTAAGAAAAAATTTAATACGTAAGATGATAACGGAGTTCGGTGTAAAATGCCTACGTTTTCGGGGTACAACAACCTCGTCGGCGCCCCTTTCCTATTATCCAAAAAGAAAGAATACAACTCGTAACACGTGAGCCCAAACAAAGGTGGAAGTCACAGTACTAACTCGTGTACAAGCTGAGCCTAGAAGCTCGAGTTGGAGAGTCCCAATAAAGGAGATCGTCACACATGGTTATATGGTGAGCAGAAGACGCTCGAGCTGGTGAGCCCTTTAATGCCCTATAAGCAGGATGTCACACGGCTATTCGAAGGGAGCACTAAGTAGATCTCCACACTATGGATTGGAAGGTTCTAGAACTAAATTCTAGACACTAAACTAGATCTAAAAGAAGATTAGTCAAGTGAATTTGAGATAGTTGAGAGGATATTGAAGTTTAAGCGCACTCAACAATGAAAGCTTTCAAGAATGTGTTGGATCATTAATCCAACGTTGGACTAATATGTAAAATAATTTTGTATTGTATAATGTCAATATTATGCTCAATTAAAAGTGGTCATATGCGGTTTATAATTTATTAAGTAATAATGTGTCATTTATGGTGTGGACCTTTAATGTGTAGAACTTAAGATGTAATATTCAATTTAATTATGGGCTGAATTGAATAATTACAACATAAGACATATAAGAGTTTTCGTGGGCTATATATATATGATTTGGTCCCCATAATACAAGGCTATTTGAATTCATATCCTCTTATCCCATTAGAGAGGTATGTGAGAGAACTTTAGAGAAGGCAGAACAAATTAGACTCTCTAAAGGGCCTTGCTATTCTGGAAGAACCGAACCGGTGGCGCTATCACGCACGAGACAGTCAAGGATTAAGGTACACTTCCGCACTTCAGTTTATATTCAACACAGATGGTCCTGGAGTGATCGGCAATGGTTTTCGTCGGTCTCAACATAATGCACAATAAATGTTTTTTGAATATTGAAGGCAACTAGCTTAGTCAAATCTGAAGTGGGGTAACTCCTTTTATAATGAAGGCTTCAGATCTGACCAGATCCGTTCGGACGGAAGTGATCCTTTCCGAACGGACTGTACGAATATTGAAATTAGAGTTTCCGCATTATTAAATTAATATTAACCATTTTGAACGTATATGTCCGTTCAGGACAGTTAGTACAATTTATTCCACGATTTTCTTGATAAGTGTTCTAACGGATCACAATCGTCTTTTAGTTCTTCAAATTAATCTTGCAATTATAATTATCATGAACCTACAAACTCACTCAATCATATAACTAGTTAAATTCAACTAATGTATATTTTACAAATTATGTCAAACAAAATAATTAAAAGATTGCCAACCAACAACATTAGAGAAAATATTCTCCGACCCACATTTCACCCTCTCTTAATTACTTTCAGCATATATATGCCACGTGAAAAACATACATAGGCAATAAGCAAAAAAAAAAAAAAACTTTGCCTGTCTCCTACAAATTATTGTGCACGCGCTAAGAAAGCTTATTTATCTAATATAATTGTTGAAAGGTGGTCATTAAGACTATACAGAAAGTTTAAGAAAATAAAATTCAATTAAATTCCTATATGCATAATTAAAATTTTAAAATCATAGGATGGCTTAGCCACCTTTGGCTAAGCCTTAAATCCACCCCTGGATGTAACATGTGTAATTAATCCCATGTCCACATAAATCTATCACATGAAATTCTTTAAACATCGAACATACACTAGTTAATTAATTACATAATCAGCCTTCTCAATGAATGGAAGTTTCATGGTTCAGCTTTTCGTAACAGCACAAATTAATTAGAAACTTGTAAACTTTGAGCTATTAATATTAATATTCATATTCATATAGTTATATGAAAAGCTACTTTAGTGTGTTTTATTATTACCAGAATTAAGATAATATGGTGAAATGTTGAAGTAGTAAATGACTATCTGCTAATATTTGTGTAACGAAATATCACATATTATATAATTATTTATGAAAAACATGCAGTTTAACTGACGAGGGGAGAAATAAATAAATATACATACTTTTTACAATTTTAATTGTAGAAATATCATCCAAATATGTATACTTTCAAAATTAATCTAGTTCGCAAAACTTAGTTACATTAAGTCGTCTTTTGTTACTTGATATACTTGATAGACGGTGCATGGAAAAATCTGAATGTCGATCGGATGGATCATGCACACAGTGACTACACAAAACGCGCCACAGATAATCCGGACTGTTATCCAGAAATTCTTTTTTTTTGAGGAGATTATCCAGAAATTCTGATCCAGTGCAACTGTTTCCATAGTCAGTCCGTCACGTCACCATATAACAAATTCCAGAAGACTTGCGAAGTGGCAGAGCAAGTTGATGCATAAAATATACATATAGAAACAAAAATTAAAGTCTAATTTAATGCACAAACTAAATTTGCACTCCATGAGTAAAGGGTCCGAAGGCAACTTGACTCCTTTCAATCAAGAGGAAATAGTGTTGAGTTATCCCAATTGATTGGGCCATGTTTTTAAGGCCCTCAACAAATCTGCTACAGGTCATGAAAGAATCGTAATTCAGACTCCTTGAAAGGCCAATTCAGAATTAATATGAAAAGTTCGAGGTCCATCAAACAATATGGGCCAACTCAGGATTCGGACCTCCTTGAGAGGCCAACCCAGAATTAATATGAAAAGCCCAGGAATCTATCCAAGCAAGGCCCAACAAAAAGCCTCATAAAGTCTCACGAGGCTCAGCCCGAAACTGGCTTGCACCGCCTCTACGCTGGATAACTGCCGATACAGTTTGCATAACCGCCCAGTCTCCCATAATCGCGCGACATATCGATTATGGACAGCCTATATAAAGCAAGAAGGTCCATTAAACAGGGGTCGAAATTCTAAACAAGAGAGATATTGCATAAGTCAGTGTCCGAATATCTCCAAACCTCCTCAAGTTCCAAACTCGATCCACATCTCGGCTTGTCATCCCACGACAGGACGAGCTCAGCCTAAATTCCAAACCTCATATGGCCTACTCTCTCCGAGATATGACGTATCAACCACCGTGGGGCCCACTCCTAGCTTGAACTCGAAGAACTAGATGGCTCAACAAAATGCTGTAATCCCGCCGCCGCCGGGGGTGAACAACAATACCCAACCCCTGCGAACCCGCCGCCAGGTGGGCAGCTCGGGATGCCAGCAGGGGAAACTCCCCCTAGAAGTCTCCCACCCCCAAAACTGTACCCGCCAACCCGGCCATTCGGCACCGCAACGCTGCACCAGAGCAACCTCGCGGCGCTCGTCCCAATACCACAACCCAACCACCGATAGTCGGGGCACACTCAACTCTGCCGCCTTTCACCGAGCAAAATCCCTTGGTTGGCTCCCAGCAGCCACCCTTCATACCATACTACTCCCCACAAGTGCTGTTGTACTATTATGGTGCATATCCTTATTCGCCATACACCCCGGCAGGTTCACAGTACTCTTACGTGACACTGCCCGGACAACTCACCCAAGGAGGCAACCCAGGGGTATATCCCTTAATAGGTCCAACACCGACCGTCAATCCCTCTGGGCAACAGATGCACCCGCTGCCCACAATTAGGGAACTGCCCTCGAGGTTGGCAGGCTGAAATTCCCCTGAGGAATTTGGACCCAGAATTCATCCAAGTCCGAACCGCAAAAAGCGGAGAAACTGTTACCCCTAACCCGCAGGATCAAAATATGGTTCAAAACCCCTCGCCGGCCAGGAGAGACTAGAACGACTCACCTCGCGTGAAGCATCCCGCCAGAAGGGAACAACGGGAGAACTTCCCGCCAGGAACTCGATGCTTCCCCTTGAGATGAACAAGGATCCGCCCATACCAGAGCACGACAAAGAACTTCCCGCCACAGGAAATCTCATTCCCATCGAGAACGAGAAAAAAACCAACACCGAGGTCGAGACAGGACCCGCCAAGACGAACGGAGGTGAACCGAAGGTCACCTCTGAGCCCGACTAGAGGAATCAATATGGCCCAAGTGGAGGAATTGATCCAGGCCAGACTAACAGCCAAGATAGCGGAAATAGAATCTCAGAAGGCGGGTACCTACTCACGTCCAATGGGCATCGAAGACGGACCACTCTCCACAAGCATCTATCGAGAATCGATGGCCGACTTCAAGTACCCAACCACCCTTCCAAATTTCTGCTGTAGTGGAGATGCACAAGACCCGCATAACTTTGTATATGGATTCCTCGAACGACTTCGTCTCTTAGAAGCCACATATGCGATCATGTTCCGGGTCTTTACCATCTGTTTAACAGGAGAGGCGTGGAATTGGTACATGACCTTGCCTCGAGGTTCTATTACTAAATTCGAAGACTTTGCAAAGATGTTTTTGGAAAGGTACACTATAATCAAACCGCCTCAAGCAACCTGTGAGATGCTATTGGATATCGTCCAAGGGCCAAGAGAAAGAACAGGTGAATTCGTCAATTGGTTCATACAAGATCCCGGTGAATCCAGAATCTGAACGAGGAGTTTGCCCTTGTGGCTATAAAGAAAGGAATCCGTAAGGGAGGCCCGGGCACATTGTGATATGAAGCCCACATGAAGAAGATAAGTAGCATAAGAGAATTCGTTACCTTCGCTGAAGGCTACATCTGTGCAGAGGAGGATAACAAAAGTCCCGCAATACCTCTATCTAGGTCCCTCCGACAGCAAAACAATAGCTGGCAGCCTAAAGGGGACCGATCCCGGGGTCAACAGGAACCTCAGAGAACCAACCAGCAAAGAAAGGGAGAAAATAAACCAGAAGAACTAGCCCGACATGCTAGATGAAGTCCTCTGGGCTTATCAGACCACACTGCGTGAAGGAACACAACAAACACCTTACTCTTTGGTGTTCGGGATGAAAGCTGTCACTCTTATGGAACTCGTCGAACCATCGCTTCGCATGATGACATACTCAGAGGAAGAAAACCGAGATGCGCGCGCTACTGAACTCGAGCTTATCACTGAAGCCAAAGAGAAAGCTCGGGTGCACACGATGGAATACCAGAGGAGAGTCAAACGTGCCTTCGACAAGCATGTCTCTCCTCGGAACTTCCAGCCAGGCGATCTAGTCCTTAAGAAAGTGGAAGCAACCGGCAAGCATGTCGGAAAACTCGAGCCTAACTGGAAAGGCCCTTTTAAAGTCCTACGTACTCGTGGCAAAGGGCGTACGAGCTCGAGGATACACAAGGCCATGGAATGCCAGACATCTCCGTAGGATCTATACTTAAGCCCGAGGTTCTCTTCTCTTCAAGAATTTTCTAATTTATTGGTATTACGTTCACTTTTCCAATGCTTTCAGATTTTGTATCTTTTGGCCCACTCGGGTATGACTGTGTGAGACTATGATATCAGTGCGACGTTATAAGCACTGCGTTTTACACGATTTTATGATGCCAGTTTACAAAAACATGAAGTGTCTTTGTCTAATTGATTATGGTTACCGAGCTCAAAGAATGAAAGCCATAGTGGCAACGAAATAGCGATCTCATAACCTCGGGATTATGACAGTCATGACGCCCTAAAAAAATGTATAAACGAAAACCCTTAGGGGTAACGAAGATACTTACCCGATCAATACAGGGTACCTTACTACTGCCTATATCACAGATTGACCGAGGTTATTGAGATATAAGAACGAAAGCCCTAGTGGCAATGAAATAGCAATCTCATAACCTCGGGATTATGACAGTCACGACGTCCTCAAAGAAATTTATAAATGAAAACCCTTCGGGGTAACGAAGATACTTACCCGATCACAACCGGGTATTATACTCCCACACATGTGGTGTCCTGACTAACAGAGGTTACCGAGATAAAAGAACGAAAGCCCTAGTGGCAACGTACTAAAGATCTCATAACCTCATGACTTTGTCAGTCGCAACATCATCTCAATACGGTTTAAGCAAAAACCCTAGGGGTAACGAAAATACCTGCCCAATCATAATGGGGTATCCTACAAGCACTATGTCAGAAGCATTAAACAAACGAAAACCCTCTGGGGTAACGTATATGAGCTTACCGACAATCAAAGACTTATCTATGATAGATACAACTAAAGACTACCTCGGAAATATAAGACGTTAAGTCGAAATAAAAAAAGGGAAGCATACACTCACAACTCGCTTAATCGAGAAGTACAACCCGTTAAAACAACCATTCGAGAAGTACAACTCGTTAAAACAACCATTCGAGAAGTACAACTCATTAAAACAACCATTCAAGAAGAACTTGCAACAACATAAACTAAGTGGCAAGGAAATATATGGCTAACACACGATGTCGCAAAATTGTACTCGGGGCGTATCAACCCTAACCTGGCAAATACCAAGGTAAGACGTTACGCGATATCTATACAACTCGCTTAAACTCGTAATGGATTTTTCTTTTACTTAATACACTCAAGTCGAAAGCATCTCGCTGATGCATTCCGACTTCGGGGGCTAATGATAGGGTCATGTTCCCAAAGCCCTCAACAAACCAGCCACGGGCCATGAAAGAACTGGGATTCGGACCTCCTTGAAAGGCCAACCCAGGATCAATATGAAAAGTCCGAGGTCCATCAAACAATATAGGCCAACTCGGGATTCGGACCTCCTTGAGAGGCCAACCCGGGATTAATATAAAAAGCCTAGGGATCCATCCAAGTGATCAGAGTCAAAATAATGATGAATTACGTAGGGTTTTGGCTTAGGTTTTGCATATTTTTTCACACTTATGTTTAATTAATTAGAGAAAAAGGCTACTGTCACCCTTCTTTATGTTTTATAATAGAAAACATGTTTTGGGACTATTCTACACCAAAAGGAGCTAGAATCAGGTCAATCGGATCAGCGACGCTTATCGACGAAGTCTCTGTTACGGCCCGTATTGCCTAATACGGACCAAGCCTAATACAGACCAGAAGATAGAGTGAGAAGCACTAAAACCCTCAGCGACAAGGTCTCAATACGGACCGTAACCGAAGGTGCCCCTTGGGAAATAATTGCCGACAGCTGTATCCAGATCAGTTCCTTAGCCCCTACTCAACCTCCAGACGTTCCTCCACTCCTATATAAGGCCCTGGGCAGAAGAATAACTTATCTTTGTAATTATGGTTAGATTTGATTAAAGAGAGAAGAGAGGAGTGCTTGTAACCATGCCGTTCCGCGGCTAAGTTCCTTTTCTTAGGGCTAGGCAGTAAACCTTGTTACTCTTGATGTTTTGATATATATATTTCTGTTGATTATGATTTCTTGTTGTTGAATCGAAATGCTTTTGTGATTTACTATCTCTTCATCTAACTTGAATGATCTAGTTTAGTCCGTTAGGGTAGTGACAGTACTTTAATGGTAAGAGAAACTATTTGTATGAATTAACCTCGTTGAGATCTATTAGGTTTATGTGAAGAAAACCTTAGCGGGGAAACCATAAACCAGACCAACAAAACGCGAACCAAGTTCCATCACTTGCGTAAGGAAAATCGCAGTGATCTGTGTAGTAACTTGTGTATTTAAGAGATCAGTCATTTGCGTAAGGAAACTCGCAGTGTCCTATGTAGAATCTCGATGAAAGATATGTCATTCTTGCGTAACATAACTCGCAGTGACCTATGTGGTGTCTTTTATAAAACAACAACAGGAAATCAGACGCAATAAGAATATATTATCAAAGCGGATTGAGTAGCAATGGTGTGCCGAAACCCTAGGAATTCTCATCTCTATCTTTATTTTAATTACTTTTAATTGTTTCCTAATTTACATTGATCACAACAACATCTCTCAATTTTCAGATTTCGTCTAGCCTTTCGAAATATTGTGATTCGATAGCTCAAAACTCTGAACTAATATTCCCTGTGGATCGACCTTGAATATACTACTCGATAGGATTTTGCGCTTGCAGTCCGAACCGATAGCATTTCCGAGTTTATAAATATTAAAAGAAACATTGCTCTCTTTTGAGTGATCACCAAGCAAGGCCCAACAAAAAGCCTCATAAAGCCTCACGAGGCTCAGCCCGAAACTGGCTTGCACCATCTCTGTGCGGGATAACTGCCGATACGGTTTGCATAACCGCCCAGTCTCCCATAACCGCGCGGCATAGCGGTTATGGACAGCCTATATAAGGCAAGAAGGCCCATTAAACAGGGATCAAAATTCTGAACAAGAGAGATATCGCACAGGTTAGAGTCCGAGTATCTCCAAACCTCCCCGAGTTCCAAACTCGATCCACATCTCGGCCTGTCATCCCGCGACAGGACAAGCTCAGCCAAAGTCCAAACCTCATACGGCCTACTCTCCCCGAGATAGGACGTATCACCAATATTTTTAAATGCGATATGCGTCTGCATATACAGATTTTTATGCGGACTTATATATGCATAGTTTAAAATGAAAATTTATATATATAAAAACAAATATGCGACAATATGCGGTAATATGCGGTATGCGGTAATATGCGGCCGAATATGCAGTTATAATCTGCGGCTGAATATGCGGTAGTAATATGTGACAGAATATGCGGCCGAACATGCAACTATATATGCGAAACTGCATATATTAACCACATACAGATTTCTATGCAGATTTCTATTACAACCGAATACGTATATGCGGCGGTATAGACCTCATTTTATTAGAATGAGTTATCCCACGGTCCGTGAGAATGCATGCATATGGCAAGGATCTTTTTATTTTTTCTTATAAGTTTCAAGATATGATAAATATATATACGATGAAAGAATTTCTACGTGGGTCAGTACAAGCCTTTTGATATTTTAATTGATTGATTGAATGCAATATTTCAACTTTGTAAGAATATTAAATTATTTATTATGGTTTGCATACGCGTGATTTGTACAAACATGTTATTACAATTTGCCAATAATACGACATGGGCATATATATTGCGATTATTGTTTCGCATTCGCTCCAGACTATTATGATGTTACGCTATATCTTTGACATGCAACAAATTATATTTAAGTGTTTCACATTTCTCTATAAAACTAGCTACGTACTTGGCATTAAGGTAATTAATGATGGAATTATTATTTTTAAATAAAGATTAGTTATCATACGATCAAAAAGATATCGGAAATTAAGAGGAAGAGAGCCACGCTGGAATTGTTTCAATATATATTATATATTATAAGGAGATGGATCCACTTACAATATTTATAAGTTACAACATCTTACAACAATTCGGTTTTGTGATTTTAAAAATTTAAACTATCGATCCAAACCGTTCAACATGATATCTATATTAAAATGTGCTTGGAGATCAACATTTATTATTTTTTGAATTTTTTACTATTTATTAAGTATTTTATAAAACTGTTGTTTTTAAACAATTCTGAATCACTGAAAACATCAGTTTTATAAATACTTAATAAATAGTAATTTTTTTTTTAAATGTAAAATTTGATCTCCAAGCACACCTTTTTTTATTTGCAAGAATAAAATTGTTTAACACTGTCACGTGGTACTCTGTGGATATTCTCATCGTTAATAACCATAATATAAAAAATAACAATCTTCATGGTTTTATCCTCGACAATAATTATTTTTTATCCTTATATATACTATAATAATCTTTTTTATTTGTGAGGATAAAATTATTTAACACTGTACTCTGTGGATATTCTCGTCGGTAATAACCATACTATAAAAAATAACAATTTATCCTCAACAATAGTTATTTTTATCCTTATAGATAAAATAGATATTTTTTAGTTAATAGTGCTGAGTATACATAACAATTATGTCCACAGGCGCATTAATTTAACACTTAGCTAAGAGTGGATAAGCCACTTGAATGGATAAGTCACCTTTATGATTTAAAATTTTAATTATATTGTAATTTATTAAACTTTGTTTAAATTATTTATATAGTTTAGACCCTCTTATAAACAACAAATGGGTCTTTTGAACTAGTAGTTAGAGTTCTAATTGGTGTTTGTGTGATTTGTCGAACACCTATATTGTTGTTCTAATTAGGCACGATAATTTTTTTTCACCCTCTTGTCTTTTCATTTTTCATGCATTTGTCGAACATCTATATTCTAAATTTTTTTATAAATTAAATGTCTTTGATTTTGATAAATTGAAATTGTCATTCTCATATTAAAATTTCCATTCTCACAAAATATCTATGTAGCCGAACACCAATTGGAACTGGGGTCAGACTGTCAGAGTGGGGGGTGAAGATAAGAAGATGTTACCGTCTCAAATGGCGTGCCTTTGGATTTGCAAGAAATTTTCTGTGGGCCCTACCCTATGATGACTCCAAAATAAATTGTTTTTTTTCTTCATTTAACAAAATGAATTGTTTTGTATATGTGACGGGTTTAACTGTCCAAAACGCTATGGCCAGGTGCACTAACTTTAGTAGTCCATATCCAGCTGAAGTGATCGAACAAATCAATGTTGACTCGGTTGTCATTCTTATCCGAATTCAGAGTAGGTCCGATGCCCATCGGACCTACTTTGGTTCAATGGGTGTGGTGACCATCCGATTTGCATCACGATTCGTGCGCTCTGCAACAAAATCCGTGTGAGTCTGTATCAATTTCCGTGCGAGCAGATCTTGATGCTAATCGTACGGTGTTAGAGCTAGTTGCATCGGACCTACTCCTATCTCTTCTTATCCCCATGGACCGTCATTTCATCTATAGGATTGCTTTAGCTAGCGGCTTGACTTTTAGCCTTTAGGATATAAAATATAAGAGTATTTTATTTATTTATCTAAGTATATGTTATTAAATAAAAGTTAAATTCTAAAATTTCTATGAGCTAGCATAATATATATCTTGTAAAGTGTATTACTCTCTCATGTTTTTTCTTTCTTTCTTAATAATGGATCATATATTTAATTCATGTGGAGGACTTAAAATTAAATTAATTGATATGATCTAAATTATTTTCTTTATGTACATGCAAAATATTATGATATTTTTTAGTTTGTTTTGATTGACACAAATAACTTATAAAGATGTACTTAAATGAATAATTTATAAACATTGTTTTTTCAATTTGTTAATTTATATAAGAATTAAATAGAAAAGTAATAATTTTTCATTGACATATAGAAAAATAATATGAATTACATCTAACAATTTTATTTTGTCATATAAGTTTTAACATTTTTGCTATTAGACAAAAAAATATGATGAAGATAGGAAAATAATTATTTTAACCCTCCTCTTCATGCTCACACAAAAAAAATGTTATTTGGTTGTTCAAATTATTGTATATTCAATAAAAATCATTAATTTAGTGCTCTAATCATACTCCACATCCTTATTTTTGTTTTCAAAATCTGAACAATTAATCTGAACTGTTCAACGTGATATTCATATTAAAATGTGCTTGGAGACCAAATTTTATATTTCTTGAAAAAAATTTACTATTTTTTTAAATTGGTACAAAATCATTATTTTCAGACGATTCTGGACCATCCAAAACAGTGATTTTGTACATATATAAAAAAATAGTAATAAAATTAAAAAAAATATTAAATTTGATCTCTAAGCACATTTTAATATAAAGATCATGTTTCAACATGATTGGAGCATGATTAGAGTACAAAACTAATGGTGCATTTGAACTCTTTTCGAACAAAATATTTAGTTCTCTCATTTATAAGAGATTTCATCCTTCAAAACTAGACACACATGGAAGGCTAATTCATCTCATTCACATTAATTAGACTGTATACAAGTCAATTTTGAAAATAAAACTATATAAAATGCCGATATCGTAAAATTTGTATTCACCATCCTTATAAATATTGCTCCTATACATGTATTTATTTTTGTGTATATTAATTGTAAAATTCCGATAAATTGATAGTTGATCACATATTTTTAGAAACGAATAAATATTTCAAGAAAAGATTGTTATTTTCTACGTACAACTATATATAATTATCTAATTGATTATATCTCTAGTGTCAGATAGTGTACAACATATGCATGAACCACCTCCCGACATTTTTATTAATATCCAAAATTAATTATAAAATATTAATTATACTCAGCTTAGCTGGGTTTTTTTAAAAATGCCCAAACCGGTCAAATAATGGCCGGTATTGGGATTTAAATTAGGACCGACCATTTTTTGATCGATCAGGTTGGTTTTTTTTTTTTTTTGAAATATTTGTTAGATTACTTCTTTTGATGTATAATTAGCATAATTATACTAAAATACGCTAAATTACTTGAAATTATGTTAACTTACGCTAAATTACGTTACATAACGCTAAGAGAGACGATATCTTCACTGAGAAGGTGAAAACTGACAACGAAACTTCAAACGGCCATGAAACGGCGCTTGAGTGTCCAATTTCAGCAAATGACCACTTTTCGAAAAGCTTGTGAAAATATGCATGTGTCGGTGACTGCTTTACTGTTTTTTGAAATTCAGAATTGTCAAAAAATAAAGGGAAAAGCCTCAAAACTTGAGTTGAAGTTTCCGATTAAGATTTTCATTTCTATTTTTCGATCTAAGTAGCTCAGTAAATTTGGTAATATAATGAATTTGCAGAATACTAGTTTTTACTATTTTTTGGATTTTTTTGCTATTTTGTATGATTTATGAAATATGACACAAAATTGACCTAATTTAACGTAATTTAACATATTTCAGTATAATTAGCGTAATGTAATTTAATGTAATTTAGTATAATTTAGCGTAATTTAGTATAATTTATCGTAATTTAGCGTAATTTAGAGTATTTTACTATAATTATGCTAATTATACATCAAAAGAAGTAATCTAACAAATATTTAAAAAAAAAAACCCTCCTGACCCGTCAAAAAATGGCCAGTCGTAATTTTTAATCCAACCGGCCATTTTTTGACCGGTTTGGACATTTTTAAAGAAATTCAGCTAAACTGGATATAATTAATATTTTATAATTAATTTTGAATATTAATAAAAATGTCGGAACCACCTCATGATTCATGAACCAATCTGAAATTCAAAGAAAGTATTTGGCTATATATGATGTCGTGCCACATCCTCAGTTCCCTATCGTGTTTGAATTAAGTGCAACCGTTACCGTGTAACAACTAGTTTGTTTGATGTGCTTTTGCATATTTACCATTATTAGTTCTGTATTTTTTATTTTAATTTAGATCTGCTACATCTATGTTCACATGTAAATTTTATTAAGATAATTACATAAACTCATTTAAAGCAATGCCTCAAGATTAATTTAGCTAGGCATTCCTTTGTAGAATTCACATCACCTCAGGTTATCCGACTCAAGCAAATTATGATCGGACGGCCCATTTAACATGACACGAATCTCAAAGCAGACCCCTACAGTCTCAATAGACACCGGATTGAGTTTGGCTCAGATAGAATTAATCTGAACCGGCCGTTGCAATTCGCTTGAGTCTGGTACCTTGAAGGATATCTGTCCTTCCTTTGTATAGTAGAACCTACAACTTCTCTTCCTTTATGATTTATAATTGGTGAAACCAAATGATTGATGAAACATAATTGAAAGCCAACTTTTGCATATATATCCTTTGAATTAGGGTATTTTGACAAACGTAACGGTGGATTGTTATGGTTGTCATTTACATTAGGGTCAATTAAGTTAGGTGTCAAACTGTCAATGTACTTTACCATTTCTTTTCTTTAGAAAAATCTTTAAGTTAATCATAAAAAATTACAAATGTTAACAATAATTAGATGCTATGTACTAAGAGCATAAAGAACACTGTAATATTTATATACATTTGTTACATCAAATTAGACAATTCATGGTTTATCAATCCAAACATAAAATTAAAGGAACTTCTCACCTGATTAAATAAAGTTTTTTTTTTTAAGGTTGATTAAATAAATGGTCAAGGATATCTCCATTCTTATATTGAGCACGTAGATGTTCTGATCCGCTAACGACTTTGATTAAAAGATGAAATTTCGGATTGAATATCAATCCTCTGATCAAATATTCTGATTTTATGCATCTTTTTGATATTTTTTTACGGGTAAAAGTCTACATTTATTTAGACACGTACTCGTCAATGTAAATTTATTATCTTTCTGATTGGTCCTGATTTCTTTCTATTTGTTAACAATCATTTAAGGAAATTTTGAATCGATTGGTCATGTTTTCATTTATTTCTAATCATTTAAGGATTGTTATTTGTCATTTAATATGTCATTTTGTTTGAATTTTTTTTATAAAAATATGTCAAAAAGATAAAAAAAAATATTATTTAAGGAATGTTATATCACTAATATATCATTTAAGGAATGTTATTTGTCATTTACTCTAATTTTTTTATGAAAGTATGTCATTTTGTATGAGACTTTTTTTGTTCTCTTATAATGTCTCCGTTGCAACGCACGGGCAAGATACTAGCAGTATACTGATATATACTTAATTTGACATCAACAATTTGTTTTTAAAAGTTATTGCAGTTGCAATATTAGACTTGT
Organism: Carex littledalei; assembly: GCA_011114355.1. NCBI lineage: Eukaryota > Viridiplantae > Streptophyta > Magnoliopsida > Poales > Cyperaceae > Carex > Carex littledalei. Next base: position 3,122,482 of record CM022106.1, on the reverse strand, counting down.
ACAAGGGCTACTGTGCAAAGCTTACAGATAAGTATTATGGTTAAAAAGTGTTTGCCTGTTTGGTAAAATTTGTTTTATTATCGAATAGGATGAAGGAGAGATAAAATTTCGCTGTTGTCACGGTTCATAATTCCAAGGTTATCCATCACCTTGCTCTCTCCTATAAAAGGAAGAGGAAAGGAGAAAGGAGATCATACTTTACATGAAGCATTTGTAGTCTCTAAGAAGTAATCTTTATTCTTTTCTCTCTTTTTTTCCTCTCCTATCCTAAGGGATTGCCATGGCTTCCTTCTCTGTGCCTTCTCTGGTTTGTTTCAATTTCATCTAAATTTCAATGAAATTATTATTTTTCTCTTCAACTTGTATCAGTAGTGATTAGAATTATACTGCCTGAACTGAAACTGGTCAGATCAGTTCTGTAAAATACTACGAAAAAATTTCAATCTGAGGCATCTGCATGTCTTGATCTAATCTAACTCGAATTGATTTCGATCAGATGATCTTTTTCTATTAATTATAGTAGATTGTTACTTTGAACTGACAGTGTAAATATTGACTAACTCGCTTATTGTTAGTAGTTATAATAGTCAAAACTTAATACTCTCTAATTAACATGCATGAGGAATTAAATTAACTTCAATAATTCTTGACTTAATTGACTGCTTGTGCAGATAATGGAGGAGGAAGGGAGGTTTGAGTCGGAGGTGGCGGAGGTGCAGGCGTGGTGGAACAACGAGCGATTCAGGCTGACCAAGCGGCCATATTCCGCCCGTGATGTGGTGATGCTGCGCGGTACTCTCAAACAGGGCTACGCCTCCAACGAGCTCGCCAAGAAGCTGTGGCGCACCCTCAAGACACACCAGGCCAACGGTACAGCCTCCCGCACCTTCGGCGCCCTTGACCCTGTTCAGGTTGTGACTCTTGATGATTTTCTTTGGATCAGATTAATTAGTTATTGATAGATTGGTTCTTTCATATTTCTCTTTAAAAAGTATGATCTGATTAACTTCTGTAAACTAAGGCTACTGTTAAAAAAGAATAGAAAATTGCTATTGACAACTTGCATGTTTTCATATATTGTTTTGAATTATTTATTTACAAAGTAGGCCTGGTATACATAAATAATATCACTTAGCAATTGTTCTGCTTTTTCCACGCTGCTAGATATCAAATTTTGTTGTGCATGCATTCAAAATGCATTTAAGATTAAATTATGGGTTAGTTCCTTTATGCTGACCAAATAAAGAAAATAAATAAAAGAAAAAGAAAATTCTCAATATATGGATCTCATGTGTCTTTATGGGTCTGGACAATTGGTGTTGGCATGAATATAAAAGTATAATCCTCTCATTAAATTTTTTTATCTATTTTTTCCTAATCAATTGATTTTCCAATAATATAGGTAACTATGATGGCCAAGCATCTTGATTCAATCTATGTATCCGGCTGGCAATGCTCCTCAACTCACACCACCACCAATGAGCCAGGGCCTGACCTAGCTGACTACCCGTATGACACTGTGCCGAACAAAGTGGAGCATCTGTTTTTCGCACAACAATATCATGACCGCAAGCAGCGTGAGGCCCGCATGAGCATGTCGCGTGATGAACGTGCACGCACACCATATGTTGACTATCTGAAGCCGATCATTGGGGATGGTGATACTGGATTCGGTGGTACAACAGCAACTGTTAAGCTTTGCAAGTTGTTTGTTGAGCGCGGTGCAGCAGGGGTGCATATTGAGGATCAGTCGTCAGTTACAAAGAAATGCGGCCACATGGCTGGCAAGGTAAGGGCCTGTTCGGCGGTAGAGGAATGGGTACAGGAATGAGTACCGGAAAAAAAATTTGAACTGAAAATTACTGTTCACGTGGGAAAAAAAAATTCACTCAAGAGTGAATTTTTTTTCCCGCGTGAACAGTAATTTTTCAACAGCAGCCGAACAGGCCCTAAATGTGTACCTAAACTTTACAATATAAAGCACACGATCAGAATATAAATAAATAACAAATAAATTGCATAAAAATTTCATCCAACTACCAATTTAACAAAATGATCTGATAAACAATATATTTTTTAAAAGTTTCATTTGAGTAAGTAAAGAAAAAAATAGTTAACAACTGAATTTTAGATATATTGATTAATTTTATACAGTAATTTTCATGGTAGTCAATATAGTAATCACTGATTATATCAGTCACTAAATGATAAATCAACTCAATTCAGGTGCTTGTGGCCATTAGCGAGCACATTAACCGTTTGGTGGCAGCCCGTTTACAGTTTGATGTCATGGGTGTGGAAACCCTCTTAGTTGCTCGCACCGATGCAGTCGGTGCAACCCTTATCCAAACCAATGTCGACTCAAGAGACCACCAATTCATCCTTGGTGTGACCAACCCGGCTCTAAAAGGCAAACCCCTGGCTACCATCCTTGCTGATGCCATGGCGGCTGGCAAGACCGGTGCTGAGTTGCAAGCCATTGAGGACCGATGGAGCGCAGATGCAGGTCTTATGACTTTCTCTGATTGTGTCGTGGAGGCGATAAGGAGGATGAATGTTGAGCAAAGTGAAAAGCAGAGGAGACTAAATGAATGGGCTAATTGCTCAACCTTTGATAGGTGCCTTTCTAATGAGCAGGTAATCAATTAAGCTTAAATTAGATTTTTATTTTAACTTTGAAGAATTTTGTTAATGAAGTGTTGCATTCATAGCGAAATCTTTTAAAAAAAAGTTACATTCTTATCACCACCAATAAGTGTTTCATATATAATTGATATCATTTTGAGAGTTTGAATTGACTAAAATGTAACATCCAAAAATTAATGTTTCAAATTTCATTGGTAAACATAATTTCTTATTCAAATTATCCAGGCAAGAGAAATAGCAGAGCGACTTGGCGTAACCAACCTATTCTGGGACTGGGACTTACCAAGGACCCGGGAGGGCTTCTATCGATTCCGTGGCTCCGTGGCAGCAGCCGTGGTTCGTGGCCGTGCATTTGCACCCCATGCAGACATCATATGGATGGAGACCTCAAGCCCTGACCTCAACGAGTGCACAGAGTTCGCAACCGGCATCAAAGCAGCTCACCCTGAAATTATGCTGGCTTACAACCTTTCACCGTCATTCAACTGGGACGCATCGGGCATGACAGATGCTGACATGGTGGAATTCATACCGAAAATTGCACGGCTTGGTTTTTGCTGGCAGTTTATCACCCTTGCTGGTTTCCATGCTGATGCGCTTGTGGTGGATACTTTTGCAAGAGACTTTGCTCACCGTGGCATGTTGGCATATGTGGAGAGGATTCAGAGAGAGGAAAGAAACAATGGAGTAGACACTCTGGCACACCAGAAATGGTCTGGGGCTAACTATTATGATAGGTACTTGAAGACTGTTCAAGGTGGCATCTCCTCGACCGCTGCCATGGGCAAAGGTATATTATATATTATATATGGTTCCTGATCTGCTCTCTGTCACAAGCACACAACACAAGAAATTTGAATAGCCTGTTTCGAAATCAAATTTACAAAATGAATGTATATATATGCATCATGTGCAGGTGTAACTGAAGAACAGTTCAAGGAGACATGGACGAGGTCAGGTGCAGAGGGGATGAATGGTGATGCCACCGTTGTCGTTGCAAAGGCCAGGATGTGAAAGCAATTAAGTATTTTATCTGGTGATATATAGTACCATGTGGCATGTTTTGTAATAATTAACCAATTTGGGGAGAATTGGGCTAGCTGCTTTTTGGAGGTTAAGCCTTCAATTGATGTATGAGCGTGCTTTTGTTCTCATGGAATCTCTACTGTAATTTTGAACATTAATTTGAATAAATTATTGGACGTCCCAACTTCATTTCTTGTGCTTAATTTATCTGGAATCATTATTTCATTTAAATTTCATCTTAATTTATTTTATAGAGAATGGTATTTGAATTAACCACATATAATTTGCATCTTAATTTGTGTGCTCGTTGATTAGTCTGTGCATGCGTTGGATTGGGCTTCTTGAATTGGGCCTTATGTCTCCTTATTAGAAAATGGATCAACCATTCTTCAAAACCCAGAAAAACCTTTCAAAAATGGGCCATTCATCACTCGGCCCACAGAATATCATCAAGCAGGGATTGATTTAATAGTGATTCAAAACCTAGTTGTTTATTCCAACAGATGGGTATATATACCCGTTTACATATAGGTCCCTCTACTCTTGTATAATTACCCTTTTACAATATAACCTCTAATACAACTTTAAATCTCAACACTCCCCCTCAAGATGAGCGAAAGATATCCACTAAGCCCATCTTGTCACAACCCCTAACTAAGTCTAACGAACTGAGTCATTTCGTTAGACAATCAGCTGCTTGGTCTTTAGTTGGAACATGACCTAACTCCAGTAGTCCACTGTTCAACTTCTCCTTGATGAAGAATCTATCGATCTCAATATGCTTGGTTCTATCATGTTGCACTGGATTGTTGGCAATGCTGATGGCTGACTTGTTGTCGCACCATAACTTCATTCTAGCTCCTTGATCCAGCCTTAGCTCCACCAATATACTCTTCAGCCACAGCAACTCTGCAACTCCCAAGGCCATAGCTCGGTACTATGCTTCTACTGTCGATCTTGCCACTAAAGACTGCTTCTTGCTCTTCCAAGAGACCAAATTGCCTCCTACAAAGATGCAGTAACCTGAGGTGGACCTCCTATCATCAGCACAGCTAGCCCAATCAGAATCACAATAGCCCTCAATACTCACATGGCCATTCTTCCTGAATATTAGTCCTTTTCCAGGGGCACTCTTCAAGTACCTCAAGATCTGGTACACCGCGTCCATATGACCCTTCCTCGGATCATGCATGTAGCGACTCACCACGCTCACTACAAAAGAGATATCGGGACGCGTGTGACTCAGATAGATCAACCTGCCTACCAACCTCTGGTATCTCTCGCGATCAACTGGTTCTCCGGCCTCTGCACTCAGCTTGAACCTTTGGTCGATTGGTGTCACTGCAGGTTTGCACCCCAACATACCTGTCTCGGTGAGAAGATCTAGTGTGTACTTCCTCTGGGAGAGAACAATCCCCTCTGCTCCTCGTGCTATCTCGATCCCAAGGAAGTATCGAAGCAAGCCCAAATCTTTCACCTCGAACTCTTTGCCCAGTCTCGCCTTGAGTTGAGCAATCTCCTTCTCATCATCCCCTGTGACGATCATGTCATCCACGTATACCGCAAGCATAGTAATATGGCCCTCATTTTGTCGGAAGAACACAGTGTGATCGGCATTGATCTGCTGGTATCCCATACCTATCATAGCTCTCCTGAACCTGTCAAACCAGGCTCGAGGAGACTGCTTTAACCCATAAAGAGACTTCTTCAATCTGCAGACCTTGCCCACTGTCTGATCTGTGCCAAATCCTGGTGGTATATCCATGTACACCTCCTCCACTAGATCCCCATGAAGAAATGCATTCTTCACATCTAGTTGGTGTAGTTTCCACCCACCATTCACTGCCAGAGAGATCAAAGTCCGGACGGTGCTCATCTTAGCTACAGGTGCAAAAGTCTCATCATAGTCGATGCCATATGTTTGACTGTACCCTTTTGCCACCAAGCGTGCCTTGTAGCGCTCGACCTGCCCATCTGGGTTTTGCTTTACAGTGAAGACCCACTTGCATCCAACTGCCCTTTTCCCAGCTGGTAGTGGCACTAACTCCCATGTGCGGTTCTTGTCGAGTGCCCTCAGTTCTTCATGCATTGCTGCCTTCCACTTTGGGTCCCCTTTTGCTACCTGCCAACACTTGGGTATAGAGACAATGTCCAAAGATGCAATGAATGCTCCATATTCAGATGATATGTTAGAGTAATTCATAGACTGGTCAATTTCATGTGGAAAGCCAAAACGATCAGGAGGATTTCCCGCATTACTGCGAGATGTCCTCCTTAATGTCTGTGTGGAAGAGAGAGGAAACATATCACCTGAGTTTGTGGTGTCTGGTGTAGGTGTCTCAGGAGTCGGAGAAGGACGGGACAAGGAACTTGGCACGAGTGGTGTAGACATAGGTACATTCACCTTTCTCCTCCTCTGGTACACCCTCAACTCCCCCTGAGCCTGAGTTTCTCCTTCTCCTCCCTCTTCTACTCCTTCTACCTCACTTTCCTCTTCTTCTTGCGGCCTATTCTCAGCCGATTCTTTTCTCAAAACAGGACCCTCTAATTGAATCGGTCTCTCACCCTCACTTTTCTCCCCCTCTCGCCCTATTTCTCCACTATCTGGCGAGTCACCAAAGGGTGAGGTCACTCTCAAGGGGTAGTATGGCTCAGACTCGCGGAAAGTCACATCCATACTGACAAACACCCGCTTCTCTACTGGGCTCCAACACATGTACCCCTTCTGAGTTGGAGAATAACCTACAAAGACACATTTGACTGCTCTAGGGTCCAGCTTCCCCACTGTTGGTCTGTTGTCTTTTACGAAACACACACAACCAAACACTTTCAAAGGGAGAACTCCTCCATTATCACCCTTTAACATCTCACAAGGGGACTTCCAATCCAATATCCTCGAGGGCAGCCTGTTGATCAGCTGAGCAGCTGTCAAGACCGCTTGCCCCCACAAGTGTTTCGGGACATTCATCGATATCATCATACACCGGGCTACCTCTAAAAGGTGTCTGTTCTTCCTCTCTGCGACCCCATTCTGTGCCGGTGTATATGGACAAGTCGTCTGATATTGTATTTCCTGTGTAGACAAGTACTCTCCAAATGCCCTATTGGTGTACTTTGTCCCATTATCAGACCTCAATACCTTCACCACTGCACCGTATTGGGTTTGTACTGCCTTGTGAAAGTCTTTGAAGCAAACAAGTACATCATTCTTATTTTTCATCAAATACAACCAAGTAACACGAGAAAAACAATCAATAAAAATCACAAAATATCTGTAACCATTAATTGTATTTGCCGGACAAGGCCCCCATACATCAGAGTGAATAAGATCAAAAACCCCAGAACTCCTATTTCCAGAGCTACGATAAGAGCTTCTGGTGTGTTTCCCTAACTCACAAGCCTCACAAACTAACTTTTCTTTATTTGCCCTTTCATACAATGAAGGGTACAACAGACTTAAAACAGTAAATGAAGTATGCCCCATACGCTGATGATGCCGTAGTAACACCTCCTCTACAGTCATCCCAGAACCTCTTACTCCTGCCCTCTCTACTAAGGATGTCAGCGCTGAATCTATCCCCTCTCTATCCATGTACCACAATCCTCTATGCCAAGTGCCAGTTCCAAGTCTCCGGCCCGTCCCCTTCTCCTTGAAGATCACCTTGGGAATATCAAAAGAAACAACACAATTTAGTTGGAGGATAATAGCACTGATAGACAATAGATTCACTGGAAATGAGGGAGCATGCAATACATTGGACAAAGTCACTAAATCGGTACATTTAACCGTACCCTTACCAACCACAGGCTGGGCTGTGCCATCCGCTGTCTGAATACTTTCTGGAGTGCTCAAGTGAGTATAAGAAGAGAACTCACTAGAAGCCCCTGTCACATGTCGAGATGCACCAGAATCTATGATCCATTCTAGTGCTCTGGTGGGAGGTCTAGAGGCAAGAGCATGTGCAATACCTGTGGCGGAATAAGCAGAAGAAGCAAAATTACCCCTGGTGTCAGATGTGGATGTCTCGTCTGACATGCTCCTCTTTCCCCCATCACCTACCATTCTCTGCTTTCTCTTCAGCATCTCGAAGAGCTCATGCTCCTCCTCAGTGAAGCCAGCGAAGCCTGTCTCCTCCTCCTCCGGTGGATCTACCATCAGATGTGCTCGGTAGCCTCCTCTACGGCCCCCACGTCCACGGCCACGACCTCCAGACTGTCCTCGCCCACCTGTCTCTCTCTCCTTAGGTGGCTTAGGACAAGCCTTGCTTAGGTGCCCCACTTCTCCACAGTTGTAGCACTTGCTAGTCTCCCCCTGAACCCCTGTCATACCTGAGTTCGAGACTGTCAATGCTGAACGCATCCCCGCACTTCCATTAGTTTCTGAGTGCAACTTCATGCGACTCTTCTCCTGCATCATAGCCGCAATTGCCTCGTCCAGTGGGGGGATCTTCGCTTGAGCAAGGAGCACTGATCTCCTCTGATCGAATGCTTGGTTGAGATGTTTCAAGAACCGCATAGTCCTTCCTTGATGGAAGCTCTCATCTTTCTTGCATTCCGGATCATTGCAACTTTTCCTCGGCGAGAAGTGGTCATAGTCTGCCCATAGTCTCTCTAGATCTACAGCATACTCCTGGATCGTCCTATCTCCCTGAACCACCTCATCTATCTGGTTCTGAATCTGGAATACTCTCATATTGTTCTCTGTCCCCGCATAGGTCCTCTTCAGTTTAGCCCATATATCCGGCACACTTTGGAGGCCATCAACTGTCACAGAGATCGATTGTACCATCGAGTTGAGCAACCAGGTACACAATAGCGCATGTGTGGATCTCCAATCCTCCCGCTCAGCTGTGCCCTGTGCTGGCTCACTCTTCTCCCCTGTCAACCACCCATCGAGGCGCTTACCCTGAAGTGCCCATATGATCCGTCGTGACCAGCTCAGATAAGTCCCTGGTCCATCAAGTTTTATGTCCACTGGTGGGAGATCCAACTTCGTCTGTGGTTGGCCCGATGTCGAGGTATTCACCCCCTTAGAGTCTCTCAAGAGCTGAACCAATGTCTTCACATCCTCTGGCTCTAGCTTTTCGATAAGCTTCTCCATTGATCACTCACGAGGATCCAAGTCTATACGTGACTTCCTTCCTCTTCTTGATCCGACTTGATCTCGACCTTCTTCACCAAATCACACAAGTTACATCAAACAACACAATAGCAAAAAACTCATTGTCTGGAATTACTGTTCACGGTACTGTAGCATGCGGATCACGGTACTGTAGCATGCGGATCCTTCTGTAGACCCGTTACTGCTCACCGATACTGTAGCATGCGAATCTGTTACTGTAGCACGCGAACCCGTTACTGTAGCACGCGAACCCGTTACTGTAGCACGCGAAAAAACTGCTCAAACTGGACCCCGCTGTTCCAGTTTTTCTCGCTGGACCAAACTGCAGCCCATCAACTCTCACCCCTCATGGGGCTGTGGGGAACGACCCCCCCACGCGGGTGACTGAGAGGGTGCCTCCGCCTCTGGTGTGTGCTGGCGGAAGAGAGGAACGAAGGTTGGTGGAGGCGGACCTTCTCCTTTGATTCGCGTAGCCTAGACGGGAGGGAAGAGAGGAGCGGACAGAGAAGAGAAGAACGAAGGGAAGGGGGGGGTGCGGCTGAGCTCTGATACCAAATAGTGATTCAAAACCTAGTTGTTTATTCCAACAGATGGGTATATATACCCGTTTACATATAGGTCCCTCTACTCTTGTATAATTACCCTTTTACAATATAACCCCTAATACAACTTTAAATCTCAACAGATTTCAAGAAAAAAAAAATTATTGTTCTGAGAAACCACATTCCCTCTTTGACATTGGATTTAAGTGTCAAGATCAATACATGTGTCATAGTTGCATCTTAATTATAGGTAGAATTCCCGGAATTCGTATCCTCTGCATTAACGGAACTTGCGTTATTAGATCTGGACTGTCCGATTGAGATCCGCACTAATATTGAAGGGCCCCGTGCGTCATAGGCGTGGGCCGGATTGGCTCCGATCCTGACTCCTCACGGCCGTATGTTCCTTCTAACTGATCAAGCTCAGATATTCAATTAAAATCAATAAAGAATAGGAAATAAAATATAGACAATAAACAAGAAAAGCAAACAAGTCAAAATAAACTGAACCATAAAGCGCACAGATTGAAACACAGCTAAAGGAAAAAAAAAATGCAAATATGAAGATTCCTGAAACTAATGTAATAAAAATTAAGACTGATGTGTACACCGTATCACTTGCTAACGAACAACTTGGCACGGGCATGACCTTCCTCAATTCGGTACTACTCTCCCATGCCCAAGTGAGCCATCAAGAACCAAATGACAGTGAGAAGCTCTCCTCTCTTGGTTAATTGCTTTGCATGGAACTGCCCACTGCATTTGCTGGCGGCATAGCACAATATCTCGACCCACACAACGCTGATTAATCTCCACAATTGAGTCCAATCTTGTTCACTGTTCTCCGTAGTGATCAATTGTTCCTTTAACTTGTGTGCAAGCCTGCATCCGTTGAACAACACTGACTTGCTGCGATCACCTTTAACAAGTGCTAGGTCATACTCTGTGTTCACATCTAGTATCTTTTTTACAGCATTACTCTTCTCGATATCACTCTCTTGCTGCAAGAAGATCCCCGCCTCTGCACAGGTGTCACCAAATCGAATCTGCCCAATGCCAGCAGGCATCATAAAAGGTCGCACGATGAACAGGAACATGTAGTTTGAAATGTGCTGGCTTATGTCCCGTTCCTTACAGGTCCAGTTGGTCTTTCCGGGGTCATGGAATAGAAGATCGGTTGCTATGTGCCACAGGAGTGTGCTCTCATCGAACTCAACCTCCACACTCCAACCAAACTCTTGATAGTAACCCTTGCGCTGAAGGGCCCACTGGCCTTTATGGTCAGTGAATCTCCTGTAGCTAGCTATATCTTCTATGTTCTTCATCTTTTTTTCCAACTCTTGAAACACCAAGTTTTTGAGATCTTTATTAACAGTAACACATGTAGTGTACCGATAATGATCCCAAGTCTCTTTGAAACGGACGCATTTAATTATGGGCTTCCACCAACAAGGCTGATTTTGAAAGGAATATGTAATCAGACTAATTAAACTGGGCCATTTTATCAGACCACCTAGCCTTTCCGAAAGACCGCAGCAACCACCAGATTCTTTCATTGCCGCGTAGGTCCAGAATGACAGAAGCATAAAAACAAGTGCAAGAATTGCCAAACCAACTGCACCTCCTAGCAGCACATATGTTAGAGTAGTCTCAAATCCTCCATACCCAGTATGGTCAGACACCGCAAATAAACAAAGGGCGGTGGTAGTGATGACCAGAGTGATCACACGAGAAACCCAGCCATAGTGCTTAAAGGCATAAATAACAGAACCTTTAGAATGGAGAATGTCGTACAACCAAGAGAGCTCAATTTTAATCAACTTGTAGGCATCATTGGATTGAAGGCCCTCGAAATACTTCTGGCTGTCCTCCTGGTTTTTATAGCTCAAAATTAGGTCAACAAAGAGGCGCTTGAATGTTGGGAAGAACTCGTACGCCTTGCACACAACTTGTGCATAATCCGGAGACTGGATCTGTGCTGGTTCTTTAGTTTGTTGGCTCTCAAGATCACCTTTATGCTTCTCGACCTCCACTTTGATTTCGGCTACAAGCCCAGCAACCTTAGATGATGTGTACTCCTGCATGAACTTGGCATAGTTAGGGCCTGGATCAGGTTTGGTGATCATAGAACTCCTCAAGGCAGACATGCTTGCACGCTGCAAAGACCAGCACAAATTATTCGGTTTCAAAAATAGAACCGAACCGACTAAATTAAACTTACCAACCGATTAAACCGAACCAAATTAAATATCGGTTCAGTCCGGTTTAACCAAACAAACCGAAGTAACTCAACGATCGAAATAATGATAAATAGAATTGTTGTATGCAATTTAAAAAATTCATCAAATCAATTCACAATCAACAACAACAAAACAACCATGACAACAATTTACAGCACACCAAAAAAAAAATCACCCAACATATGAATATCTCCAATTTAAGATGGATTCATATATTAACTTATCCATCATTAGAAGATTTTTTTTTTCTAACAATCAAAATTAACAATTTTCAATAAAACGGTGATAAAACATCATAAACCATGCTGGATAAGCTCCATGTTCATATAATTTATACGATACTTATGTTTATTGACCTTTATAAAATGTATTAGTCATTTAGTTATCATAAATCTCAATTTCAAATTTCATATCAAGTTAAACCATCTTATCAAAATATTCGTATCTTTTATAAGAGCAAATAAGTTCAATTTCGAATAGATTTTACAATCATGTAAATAATATTTTAAAATAATTTGATCAAAAAGGAAAATCTGAGGCAACACGATTCGCTGCATGAAAGAAGAAGCAGAAACAAAATTAGTAAAGTAAAAATTGGTCTGAGCCTCTGACGTGGTCTCTTCTAGACATTTGCTAAGGGGTACCTCGGGCAGGGCAGGGCAGTGCCCGAGGCGGGCAGCGGGTAGGCGGGTAGGCGGGTACAACGGGCACGGGTAGGCGGGTTTTTTTTTTAAAAACTCCGCCCTGCCCGTCTCAAACCCGTGCCCGTTGCGGGTAGACGGGTACAACGGGCACGGGTACAGCGGGCACGGGCAGGACGGGCACAGGTACTTTTTTTTTTTTTTTTTGCTGTTAATCTGGACCGTTATTTTTAACTTGGAACGAATCTCAAAGCCAAATAATACTGCTCCCTGCGTTAGGCCGAATCTCAAAGCGGTGAGAGTTAATCCCAAACCGTAAAGTGAAGGGAATCTTTTACACATATTGGAGAGGATCAGAGGATGCTTGTTGGCTTTGTTGCCTCGTAAAGTGAAGGGAATCTTTCAACACATTAATGCAGAGGATAGGCCGATAGGACAAATAATACTAGGCCCCTGCGCTACACGCCTACACCCAATAGGCACCGTACACGTCCAAATTGGCACGAATATCAAAGTACCTGGGTACGCGGGTTACTTGATCTGCACCGTTCTTTTTAAATTATTTGATCTCCCAGTACCTGAAAAGGGAATCTTTTACAATTACTTGATCTGCACCGTTCTTTTTAAATTGGCACGAATCTCAAAGGACACGGGTACGCGGGTGCGGGTACACCCGTGGCGGGTGCGGGCAGACGGGCAGCGGGCACGGGTCTGCCGGGTACGGGTACACCCGGGTTTGGCACCAAAACAGGCCACCCTGCCCATTTCAAGCCCGTACCCGCGTACCCGTTTACCCGTCTATACCCGGGCACGGGTACGGGTACCCCGGGCACCGGGCACGGGCGGACCGGGTTCGGGCAGCCCGCGGCGGGCAGTGTCAAACCACTAGTCTCTTCCCCCAATAATGACAAGAAATATCGCACATCAAGACTTCTCAGCGAAAGTCTTTCGATCGGTTCGGTTAATCTAAATTTTAGAAATTAAAACCCGAACCAAACTAGAGAAACCGAATAACACTGAAATTCAAACCGAACCATTTCAACTAAACTTTTTCAGTTCGGTTAAAAACCAAATAAACCGGAACCAATAAACACCCCTAATCAGCGGCAAGACGAGCAGGAAGCAAATTAAGACGACGAAAGAGAAATAGAATAACTAAACAACTCCTTGAGAAGTTGAGTTTAGTTCACTAAGGAGTCAGACGCAAAGGAAAAGCCGAAATTTTTATTAATAGAAAATAAAATAAAAAAATATTGACATTGAAGAACGTTTTTACTAGAATTCGAGATGTAACAAAAACGTGATGGTTTATAATGTTCAGGGCACTGTAGCTGAAATTATAAATCATAACGTCTAGTTAATCTGATCACTAATTATCTCTAATTAACAAAAAACACTGTAGCTACAGTGGTTTTTTTTTTTCTTCAAAAAATCGCAAACTGAAGCAAAAAAAAAAAAAAAAAAAACTGTAGCGGAATGTTTTGGACCATAACGTCCAACTACAGTGTTTTTTGTTAATTAGATATCATTAGCGATCAGATTAACTGGACGTGATCGACCATAACGTCCAGCTATAGTGCCCTGGATGTTATCATCACGTTTTTGCCTCAAATTTCAGCAAAAATGTTTTTCAATGTCGATATTTTTTTATTTTATTTTCTATTAATAAAAATTTCGGAAGGAAAAGGGTCAAGATAGAAATTAAGAAAATTTATTGCTTAATGTATACGGTAGGCAACTAGGCATGACACCAAAAATGCCGAAATTTTTATTAATAGAAATAATATTAAACTAATATCGACATAGAATAAAGAATTCGTCAGATTTCCATATCTAACAAAGACGTTACGGTTGGTAACGTCCAGGGGACATTACCAACGGTAACAGCCCGATTAACCACATTTCATCGCTAATCGCAGCTGCTAAGGAGCTGGCCGTTGAGAACGATGATGTCCAGGGAGAAAAGAAAAAAAAAAAAAGCTTTGGCCGTCGCCAACGATAACGGCCTGCAAAAAAAAAAAATAACTCCAGGCCATTGCCAACGATAACGTCCAGACTCAGAAAAAAAAAAAAATTTTGAGGCCGTTGCCAACGATGACGGCCAGACCTCTTATTTTCAAACGCCCAAGTCCTTTTCCTCTCTGTCTCTGTCCGTAACTTCTGAAAAAAAAAAGAATAAAAGAGAGGCGCGGCGAGCAGCGAAAAAAAGGCGAAGACCCCTGGCCGTTGTTCTCCACAGCGTCCCGATCCTGCACCTCTGGTCCGATCCTGTCCGCCTATTCCCCCGCTGAACTCACCACAGAGCTCTAAATATAGGTATTTTTTTTTTAATATTACAGAACTTTATAAATTAACAATAATTTAAGATTGAATTTGTTGTCAAAATTATTGGTAGGTTTAATTATGTGAAATTGCATTCAATTAGATTTAATTTTGTTAATTAGGTTAATGTTATTGTTAATTAGGTTAATTAGGTGTAATTAGGTTATTGTTAGGTTTAATTTGGTAAATTAGCATTCGATTTGGTTTAATTTTGTTAAATTGCATCCGATTAGGTTGTATTTTGTTAATTAGGTTATTGTTATTGTTAATTAGGTTAGTTAGGTTATTGTTAGGTTTAATTTTGCAAATTAGCATTCGATTAGATTTAATTTGTTAAATTGCATCCGATTACGTATAATTTTACGTGATAGGTATAATTTTATGCAATTGTACCCGATGTCAAACATGTTGGATGTAGAATGTCAATGTTAATGTAAATGCAAACGTAACTGTTATGAGTTAGGTTTAAATGTAAATTTTTGAAAATTTAGATTGTTTTAATTTTAAGGTTAAAATGTTATGCATGCAGGATGTCAAGCAGTTGTGGTCCGAGTAATCCTCCACAAGAGAATTTTAGCAACTTATTATGGATGCCGCATGCACAGCATAAGGTCTGTTATCTGACAATGTAAGTTACTCAATGAATCATCTCATATCCAAAATTCACATGTTTTTGAATAAAGAGATAAATATTTGAATTACGAGTTTTGATTTTAATCAAATTGTATAACAATGACAGGATTATACCGGGGTGGATGTTCGACACCACCAGTCTGTGATTCCACGCGACCCGCGCTGCGACCCATTCTTGTGTAGTCTCGGTTTGTATCAGATAGCTCGAATGGATGATATGAACATTGACAAAGGGCTCCTCGCTGGCATCGTTGAGCGGTGGAGACCGGAGACGCACACTTTCCATCTTTCTGTGGGAGAGATGACGGTCACACTGCAAGATGTGTCATGTCTGTGGGGATTGCTGATAAAGGGGGCTCCGGTGACCGGGTTTGCAGACACAAATGCGCGTGCATTAGTGGAGCAGTTTCTTGGAGCTGGGAGTGCAGATGCGGTGCTTAAAAAGAAGAAGAGATCGCAGTCGGCCGATGGAAGTGTTGTTCGCACGACGTCCAGATATTCTATATGTTTGAAGGAACTGCGCATTCGATTTGCTGCCATGCCAGCTAAAAATCCAGGTGAGCCTACAGATGAGCAAGTACGCCAGTACACTCGGGCTTACATACTGGACTTGTTCGGGACTTTACTTTTTGCTGATTCTTCGGGAGATTCGGTTCCGGTGATGTATCTGCAATTTCTTGGAAACCTCGATGAACCGGTGCAATACAACTGGGGTGGTGCTGTTCTAGCACTACTCTATAGGAACTTGTGCGTTGCCGTTGAGCGTCGCACGCAGACTATGTGGGGACCAACTCTTCTTCTACAGCATTGGTGTTGGTCCAGATTACCGGCCGGCCGTCCGTCCTTACAGCAAAGGTGATTGGACTCCACATTAGGCCTACCCGAATCCAGAAAGGTAACTACAAAAAACTTTACAATACTTTAATTTGATGTGTTTTATGTTTATTAAGAATCTTAAATTTTTTATTACAGGTGTCCTGCAATCGGGGAGATGTGGTGCTGTCGCCATAAATATAATCAAGCTCACAATCGGGCTGGACCTGGGTACTTCCGAAGCCAACTGCAAGATCTTGAAGATTATATGGTAAGATGAGAACCTTACAAAGCGCTGTTGGATCAGGAGCCATCTCCGTTGCCAGCACGAGTTCAGGATGACAGAGATGTGTGGCTAGCCGTTGTGCCACTGATACACTTTTGGATAGTGGAACACCATTATCCTAATCGGGTGATGCGTCAGTTTGGCTTTTCACAGCCCATCCTAGTAGCACCGCCGTTAGGCGAGGACGAGGTATGCCGGTTACATAACATTATTCATTATGTGCATGTGACAAGAAAAGATTAGGCTGCTGAGCACCACACCTACGTAGAACAGGCATCTCATCCTGCCGATCACTTGGTTGTTCCGACGGGACTATGGTCGGACGACCAGCTTTTTCCATACCGGACTTGGTTTCAAAACAATTGTATGCACAATGTCTTCTTGTCGAGAAGGTGCATACAAGGTCTTGATCATCCAATTCCAGAGTACAGGGATGAGCATAACGAAGTAGGGTACATTCCCAGTGCCCCGAAGGACACACGTGATGTAAGTTTCAATTCAATCATCAAAATATTTATTTTATGATATTAATCTTTCATACATGTTACTAACTTTTTTTTTATTTTGTAGGCACTACGAGGAGTGAAGATGGTGTCGTACGGTATAGCTTGCGCCAAAACAAAGACTCTTAAAAAGGTGGGAAAGTTTTTTCTCAAATTAAGTTGTGGCCTTCTCAGAGACAATGGTATGGAGCCAAAATACCATGACATGATGAGAGCGGCCGATCTTCCGGCCAACTACGAGGACATTCCAAATGGTGATGTTCCTCCCAGTCAAGAATCCATCCCCGATTTGCCCGCAGATGATGATCCCCACTATAGAGAGAATTGGCTAAACTCGAATGATTGATTGATGGACTACCTCGCACGAGTCGTACCTCCTCAAGTCGATCCGGTAAGTGTACAAAACTTTACAAAATTTTAAGTAATTATCGATTGTATTTATTGAAATACTGATATATTTATTGTAGGAACCGGAGGGCAATGTCGGAGCCACACATGACGGTGTTGCACAGGGCAACACAGGACCTAGTATGGTCGGCCAGGTAACTATTATAAAATGTAACAATTTTTTTGTTGATTGTCGATTCTACATTTATTAAGTACTAAATTCTTGTTGCAGGAAATATCCGACTTCAGTTGGTATGAGACATCACAATTTATGACAGAGTTGCTTCAAAACGAGCCAGTTCAGCAAGGTCCTACACAGGAGGGCAGTACACGACACACCATGGCATTCCCGTCCAAGATTCCTCGTTGCACATGGGTCACACGGGACCAAGTCAGGTCGACCAGGTATTTCTTCCAAACTCGTAACAAATTAAATCATAAAAAATCGTGGTTGAATGTGTATTACAATACTACAATATTTATTATAGGGACATAATGAGTTTGTCGGTTTCGATGAGTTTGGACACCAGACATACCCTCAAGCCTCTGCTTACGATGAGCAATACACGAGTCATACAGGACCAAGTCTGGTGTACCAGGTAATTTTTTCGAAATTATAAGTTTTATTTAGATAATCGTCTCTATATGTTTGGTAAAGACTTCGGCGATTGTTGTAGGGTTCGGATGACCATTTCAGGATGCCTGGGCCAGTTGCTACTGGTACATATGACGGTACGGTACCTAGTCAAGTCGTCACACCACGTACACAAGAGGTCGAAAGCATATTCTAGGTATGCAACTGCGTCTGGACTTTTCTTCCGCAATAGTTCAAAGAATTCTTCGAACCTCCGTGGCTTCTTTTTGTTCACAAGTATTTTAAATAGTTCGCAGATTTTTTTATTGTGTACCTTTTGAAAGTTTTGATGCTTAGATAGCAAGGAATAAAACAAAAATTTTATTCGACTCAAAACAAACGATCTAGTTATTGTAAGTGCAAGAAACAATCTTAATTAGCCTAATGAATAAGGGAATAACATAATACCTTGGATTTGATCTCCAAATCAAATCAAGAAGGGTTGTCTTGCTTAGCAACTTCTTATTCCCTTTCTCTTTCAACGGTGGTTGTGCTTTAGCCCTTCAAATGACGAGCCTCCTTAGGTATCCACCGAAAGATTAAAGAAATACTTGTATCTCTAAGGCTAGTAAGAGATTAACAAGTAGAACCTTAATCCTAGTTTAACCCTCTTCTTAATTTCTGAAAACTTCTTAGAGGATTTCTAGATCTCAACACATGAGAGAAAAATGGGAGAGAGGAGAAAAGAGCAAATTTCGGCCAAGATATTTCTCACAGCCAATTCTGACCTTTCGGTACTAAAACTCTTATATCTTTTTCTAGGTAACTCCAAATGACTTGAAATCTTCACCGTTGGATTCTAGATTCCAAGGGCTACAGATTACATAGGTCATACGTCCAGAGTGATTAGGTTTTACCCTTTCAAATTCCAGTTCAAAGTTACCTAAAAAATCTGTCCAGAAATTTCTTTCCTCTTTAATGAGATTGATTAGATTTAATGACATATTTAAATATCCCTTAAATCATGCCATCACTAATCAATTCTCTCCAGCATATATTTGGACTTTGGGCTTAAAAATATTAATCATATTAATATTTAATTAAGTCCACAATCCCATACATTAAAAAGGCCAACATATAAATTAATATTCTATGTTAATTTATATGCATCTCTCATGTGTCAAAAGTCATTTAAAATATGTCACACATACTTTAAATATTACTATGATTATTTTACAACATCTCTATATGTCATAAAATTGTTCATATATTAATAACATATAATTTGTACAAATTAATTATAACTCCTTATAATTAACATAGCACATATTATATACATATCACATATGTTTTATTAATATATTTTCTTTTAATCTTTCATATGGTGTGACCCTATGGGATCCCATCATTATGGCAATGGAATTAAACTTTTTAATTCCATAAATCAATGATACAACTAGCCATGGTATATTGATTACCCAAATGATGTGGATGAAAAAGCACAATGCAAAATCACGATCCCTGTAACATTAAAATGTTGTTGTGTCGATTCCTTGCCACATGATATCCAAATAATCGTAAGGTAGGAATGTGTCATCCTTACCAATTATTCTTTCTTGATTTTCTTAAGTTTAATTATGATATGATTATCATATAATCATATTGCATGCACATAATACAAACTTTATCAAGGGGCCCAGAGATATCATCGCTTATATAACATATAAGGGACAATGGTTTCTTGATACGTATCGTTCTTCTGCATAAGTTATATGCACTGCAGTAACTGCCTTTATAACTCCTGATCAAAGAGAGCGTTGGACAGTACCAACAATACACATCACTTATGTAAGAAAAATAAATATCTCAACCAAAGAATTCTAGACACAATGAAATATCAATGACACAGAACACAATCCATATGATATTTCATTCTTAGGTCTGTCCAGTGCCATACATCTCCATGTATGCACATGTGTGATTAGATCGATAACTCCTTATCGTATAACCTGTAAAACATGGCCATCATCTAATCACTACACTTATCTTATATGGTCAACCAGTGTACCTTGCTGATTGCCAAGATAAGGGACATTTAAGAGTAAACAAATTTATTCATTGTGAAGTTCTACAATTTAAGTCATCAACTCAAATGATCCACTAATATTAATACTCAAGGTACAAAATGATAAAAT
The DNA here is from genome assembly GCA_011114355.1 of Carex littledalei. Classification (NCBI taxonomy): domain Eukaryota; kingdom Viridiplantae; phylum Streptophyta; class Magnoliopsida; order Poales; family Cyperaceae; genus Carex; species Carex littledalei. The sequence continues at coordinate 3,102,552 of CM022106.1, read as the reverse complement.
CATTCACTAATAAACTAAACATATCATACATATGATCTGGGTCTAGGACACCAACACTAACACCTTTTTCATCAAATTCTCGGCGACGTGCTGCGAACACAATCTGTGAACGCACTCGCCGCCATCCTCGTACCAACCACCGTATCTATCGGTGAATACTTTCTTGATCCCCATGTGCCGGTCAGAAACAACACACATGAACCTATTACCAATTACCTCCCAACGCAACCACCTCATGAACCATCCCCATGTCTCGAATCTCTCTTCCTCGACTAATGCGAAAGCCAGAGGAAGCAACTGGTTCTCTGCATCATAACCGCACGCCATCAGCAGTCTCCCTTGGTACCGACCAGATAGGAAACATGCATCAATACTAATGATTGGCCTGAGATGAGGCACTGCAGCAATGCACGGACCGTAAGCCCACACAGCTGCCTTGAACAACCTTTTTAGCGGATCATCCATGGGTACGTGCGTAACTCCATATTTTGTTCCAGGAGTTTATCTTTTAATTGCTTCCAACAATGGGGTGAGAAGGTTGTACAAGCCTTCCCAACTACCGAATATTTGTGTGATTGCCAGCTCTCGGCCACGCCACAGCTTGTTATATTTGGGAATAACTCCCCCGTATTTCTGACGGACTAGCCCTTTAATGCTTTTAATGTTTTTTGTAACATCTTCCCTAAGATCTTGTCTTATAACATCGGCAATCACTTCTGCAGTTAATTATGAGTGATCGGTACGAGAAGCATCAGCCTGGCACGTATGTGGTGCTCTAATTATTTTAATTTCCCACTTATATGAAAATATGCTGGACTTGGCATACAAACGCCACATACACCTGTTGCTCTTGCATTCCATTATCAGTTGAGTTCTATTGCTACTAGTAGTTTTTACTTCAATATTATTTCTGATGTGATAATCATTTATGGCCAACCGTAGAGCCTCTTTTGAAGAGTACTCCTTACCTACACCAAGTGGATCATGGACGTGTTGGGTCCTGCTGAAGTAGGATACATCTGCTTCCTGGAATCCCGAGGTGTCATTGAAACTTCCCACCGGGTGGCTCGTACCGCGATCAGATATGGGAAAACGTCGAGCCTGAACACGTGGTGTTTGCGATTGTCTCTGCGTATCAGGCGGGACATCCCCTTCTGAATCAGGTTCGGTATCCCAATCGGCATCATCCTCACATGAGTCAGCGTCATCTTCGTCGTCACTTTGCGGTACGTCGTCTGCATCATTACAAGGATCCCGGGCCCTCGGCGGTTCAACCCATGGACTGTCCTGATTATTGTACCCTGTCCAACCCATATCTGGCTGAACAGGCGGTGACTGTTAGTTTGTAATAATCTAGAAGTCAATAATACGATAATTTAATTATATAAAGCTTTGTTCATGAATTGAATGATTAATAAAATTATCATTTTGTTCTTTGAGTTTTATCGAATTATGAATCATTTCGAGTTCATGACTTGAAATTGTAAAACTTCATAATAGATGATAAATACTCTTAATAGTCACTGACCGAGGTAATTAGCAAAGAACACTAATTACCCAATTAAAGGTTAGTATGTGGATTAAATGATGGTTAAGTTTTACTGACCATAGACAAGGAGTTGTCAATTTAATCACATAGATACATGTTAGAGAACATGATATTTGACAGACCCCGAATGAAACATTATACGGAATTGTGTTCGTGTCATTAATGCTTTCATTCAGTGTTAAATTCTACAGTATGAGGTATTCATCTTTCCTAACTAAGAGATGTGTATGTGTGATTGTTACCTAACGCTATCTGTAAAAAGTAGCTATAACGGTAGCTCTTCGGTATACATAACTTAGCTGAGGTAGTGATGGTCTACCAAAAGTACTATTGTCCCTCGTATTTATTATACGAGTTATAGTGTCACTGGGCCCCTTGATAGAGTAAGAATATCTGCTAGCAGTATGAATACAAGAGTAATCATATTTGATAATCTGCTCAAGATCAAGAAAATATTAATTTGCAAGGATGACACAAACCTACCTTGAAATTAATCTGACAGCTATGAGACAAAAGAATTAAACACGAGTAAAATAGTTTACTGGATTGTGATATTGTACTGTACGGCATCATCTGTGTAATTGGATGGTCATGATGCGTTTTGCCAGATGCCTCTCATGATTATAGAAGTTAAAACGGTTTTAATTCTATTTACCAACATAACACAGATCCTATCGGGTCACACCTATAGGAGTTAATCGGAGAATCTTATTGATTGATTATAAATTGATTATGATCAATAATAAGATGGTTTATAATTAATTATACTTGATATAATTATATTATAGATGTCATGTAAAAATGACAAGCAAAAACATTAGTTAATTTATAAACGTGTATGACACGTTGTATAAAAGTTAACCGGTTAATTTATAAACGTGCAGGACACATTGTATAAATTACCGAAATCAACAACCGCAAGAAATGTAATTATTCAGAATAATTATACGAATATTAATTGTGTTCGGAGCGAGGGCATTCTAGTCTTTTCAGATTCGTCCTTATCCGCATTACACGTCATCGATCCTATCCACATGACATGTCATCAATCCTATCCACATGACATGTCATCAATCTTATCCACATGACACCTCACCCCCCTAGGTGGCATGCCTTGTCATGGGGGTATTTTGGTCTTTTCACAACATTTCAAAGGCTATAAATAGAGGGGTAGGGGTAGAGAAAAATATAGAAATCTGATTCGACTCGATTCGATTCGGTTATAATATCTTTCTCTCCCAAATAGTGTTGCGGTTTAAACGAAAGTTATACGTAACAGTTACGTATTATCTTTCGAGTTGTTGAATAGTGTTTGCGGGATTTCAGTGAATAGTGTTTTCCCGAAAGTCGCGGTATTTCTGTTTTGCTTATTAGTAAAATCAGAATAACTGCCGGTCGGGAATTCTGCTATTTCGTCTTTTTCTCGTGAATAGTGTTTTTGCGTAAGACCGCGGTTTACAGTATTTCTGGCAAAAGAAATAAACCGCTCTCTGGTTAGTCCTGGTGGATAACCTATAGAGGCACCATATGTTTGGTGCTCCGAGAGAAGTCATTGCTCCGAAAGAAGACATTGCTCAGATCCGGTCTTCTCGCTCGGTCTGCATTCCAATTGTAATTTGGAAACAAGGTATAAATGTTATATAAATTTATTTACTTGGTAAATAGATTTAAGTTTTAGAAATCAATTACGGGAATAGATCTATAAACTGATTAAAAACAAGTAAATACGGTTTTACTACTTTAGGTCTATAAAGGATTAATCTGGTATGTAACTCTCGGTTATTATCCGACATACTACTTAATCTATGATCTGAATGAGTAAAGTTTTACTTACGGTTTTTAATCTAAGAAACGGATTGAACAGGTATGTAACTCTCGGTAGATTATCTGACATACCACTTCAATCCTTTTGGCTTGAGTTAGAAGTAAAAATTTTATTTTACGGTCTTTCCGCAGCTTAAGCCTAATGGCTTTGGGTAGCCTCAAAACCCTACAGTGGTATCAGAGCACAAGGCTTTCCCGTTGAATTGATTTTCTAAAAGTTATAACTTATGCATAGTATCGGTTTAATTCTTAGATTTGCAGCTTAGGTCCAAACCGAATAGAACTGGATTTTCTAGGTTCGGTCTTCCGACCGAGAAAGTTTTAAATTAGATTTAAAAGCTTTCCTTACATGTTCTTATGAAATGTAAGTTTTTACATTTCTTGGATCGGTTTTCCGACCGAGAAAGGTAAAATAGGATTTTACGCTTTCTTTTCAAAAAATTTTGATTACGATAAAGTTCATCGAAGAATGTGATGAAGCAATAAAGTATCCAAGTAAGAACTGTTGATCTCCACACGTAAAGGATAAGGTTATGTCAAGGAAAGACTGGAAAAGGAACTTTCGTTTGGTTTTCCGACATAACCCCTTCTTTTACGTGTCCTGACAACTGGCCCAAAGGAAACTTTGTCACGTTACTAAATTGCTTTACGTTTTCAAAGCATGGAAAAATGTTACTTTTTTCGCTTTTTCGAAAACCTTCGGTTATGTAAAGTATATCTAAGAATGTGATGAAGCAATAAAGTACCTGAGTAAGAACTGTCATTTCCACACCGTAAAAGAGATGGTTCTGTCTAGGAAAGAAAGATCTTAAGACAGTCCTTGTGACTCTCTATCTTTCCTGGGAGCCCCTTTTACATGTCCTAATGGCTGGCCCAAAAGGAACTTTGTCACGTTACCAAATTGCTTTACGTACTGAAAAGAATAAACTGTGTTTTAAACATATAAATTGTTTATATGCTTATTACGGTATAAATAAAGAACAAAAGCATAGCTGCAAAATAAAGAATTAGAACTGATAAAGATATACGTGACTTGATCACGTATATAAGTAAATAGGATTTACTGCTTTGATATGAAATGCCTAAATTAGATTTAACGCCTTGTCATAGCCGCATAACTATTCCTATAATATAGGATAGTTGCTATGGTCAGTTAAAAGAACTGACAGCTTACTAGTTAAGCAAATGCATAAATTAGATTTATCGCTTTCAAGGAATCGTGAAAGAATGTGATGTCAAAGAAAGGCTGGAGGTAGACACCTCGGTTGGTCTTTCTGGCAGAAAACTTTCACGTGTCCGTAAAACGGTCTAAAGTCAGTTAAAAGAACTGACGGCTTACCATGCTAAGCAAATGAAAAGGTTTTTAAAAGAAAGATATGAATGGGATTACATTCGGTATGCTTTCTCTCTGACTTCCTTCCCACGACTGCTTACTGAAGCATATGGAAGAGGTCTTTGAGGAAGATAGGAATGGGATCACATTCGGTAATTTTTCTGACAAAAGATGTCTTTAGAAAAATAGGAATGTAGGACAACATTCGGTATTGTTTCTTTCTGACTTCCTTCCCACGACTGCTTACTGAAGCATATGGAAGAAGTCTTTGAGGAAGATAGGAATGGGATCACATTCGGTATTTTTTCTAACAAAACGACTTTCAGATGTCCGTAATGCTGACCAAGGTCAACATTACGAACTGATAATAATATACGTAACTAGGTCACGTATATAAGTAAATTAGATTTGCTACTTTCATATAAAACGAGTAGATTAGATTTATCGCTTTATAAAGAAACCGCAAAAGGGAAAAACTACCTCTACAAGATAGACGGTAGCTAAAGTCAGCTTTACAAACTGACTGCTTATAAGGCTAAGCATGTGAAAGAAGGTTCTGTCAAAGAAAGGCAGACACGAACCTTTTGGTCGTCTTTTTGGCAAACCTCTTTTAAAGATTGCTTACAAACTTAAGCATAAATCACAAACCCATCTAATTAAGTAGTATGCCCTTCCTACTCTATCCTCCTCACACCATTGTTCATTGGTTGATGTTAATCCTACTCAGTAGGCATCGCCTTTTACCTTTGGTGGTCGAGGGTTATGTGAGACATAACAAAACAAAATAGAGTGAGGTTACTTACCGATGATTTCTAAAAGAGTTTTAGGCTCGGGGCAAAGTTTCGGTTAAACATACGATGTTTAACGAAACCAAGAGTCATATAGAGATATGATTAGCAAAGAGTTGCTTACCTAAGATAACTATGACCATGATATGCATACACTGCCTTGGTTTTTAGTGAAAATATGGATCTTGGATCCTACTACAAAACGGGTATAGAACAAATTTGTAGTGGGAGTTTTATTATTATTATAATAAAACATTACATGAACAAAGCTAAAAATCTTTACAAAGGTAGAACATGATTAAAGAAACGTCTTTCTTATTACGTTTCATATTTTGACTACAGTTCAAAAACATACATGAGAATATGTTCTGAATACACCGGTCCCTGACAGTCATACAAAGGCTGAGAGCAGCTCTGTCAGTACTCACATGCTTCGTTAGACAAGCGATGCTGAGCAACTGGAGAAGCTTAGCTATTCGTTGAGCCACGAGTTGGTCACAGACGTTATCCTGAACTCTCTTTCTCCTAGCAATTCGGAGTTCATCGTGAACTGCCAAAATGCAAGGGATGGATAAGAGTTTACAGGAGCTAAAAGGGATGTTGAGGATTAATGAAGGTAACATCGAGAATAGATCTCGTGTCCTCATGATCCAAGAAGGTGGGAGAAAAATTAATAAAGCAAAAGGGAAACATCTATTAAGTACAAAGGCAAAGGGATGTTTGTTCCGGTAACAAACACTCCAAGATAAATGTTTCTGCTAACTTTGACTGTTATTATTGCAAATAGCAAAAGTCACTGCAAGAGAAACTGCCCGAAGAATCTAGCAGATCTGAAATCTGGGAATGTACCAGAAGCTTCAGTCTCTGGGATCAATGTTATTGAAGTTAATATTACGACTTCTCTTAAATGATTCAGTACTGGATACTGGATCATGTGCTCATATTCGTTCAAATATGCACGCACTAAGAAATAAGAGAAAATTACGCAATAAGGAAATACAGCTCCGAGTTGGAAGCGGAGCACACGTTGCAGCCGTTACAGTCGGTAGTATAGAATTGTATTTGCCTAGCGGGCTAGTGATCAGGACATAGAAAAAGGTTCTAGCAAGGAAAGACTGGAAAAGGAACTTTCGGTGGTCTTTCCAACGAACCCCTTTACGTGTCCTGAGAACTAGAAATAAATAAACCCGTGATTAACATCAATAACAGACAACTCAAAGGTCTCATGAAAGTATGACTTACATGTGACATTGTCGCCTTGGTCATATTAAGGCCTTACGGTCTGACCATAGAGGCGAGTACTTAAGTTTTGAGTTTAAAAAACATACTTAAAAGAATGTGAGATAGTCTCACAGCTCACACCTCCAGAAACACCGTAATAGAACGATGTTGTCTGAGAGAAGGAGTCGAACCCTGCTGGACAAGGTTCGTTCCATGATGAGTAACGCCACCCTTCCCAAATTGTTTTGGGACACGCAATAGAAACTGTCGCACTAACGATAAATATGGTTCCATCCAAGTCAGTTGAAAAGACTCCATACGAGTTATGGTTTGGGAAACTCCCAAATATGTCTTATCTTAAAATCTGGGGTTGCGAAGTATTTGTCAAACGCCTGACGTCTGACAAACTTGGTCCCAAATCTGACAAGAGCTTTTTCCGTAGAATATCCTAAGGAAACGAAAGGATATTACTTCTATACCAATCCGAGAACACTATAGTTGTTGCTCGTCATGGTATACTTTTAGAGAACGAGTTTCTCGCAAAAGGAAGTAGTGGGAGTAATGTAATACTTGAAGAAATTCAAGATACATCACACAATATAATATCTGATACAGATCAGATAAACCCACCACTTGATGCTTCGGCTGATGAGCATCTGGAAGAACCAAATCCACAAGTAGCTGTGGAAGAGGTTCTAGTCCCGAGCTCAGATACTTCGACGCAAGTCGAAATAGAACTGAACCCGCACATTGTTGCGGATCAAGTTCAAACAGCCAGAAGAACAAGTGCTACGGAGGTCAGTAAAGACAGTCCATGCACCCAAGAGGTACATGGGACTACACGAGGTCTCAGTGTTTGACACTGAATATCCTCTGACCTATGCGGAAGCAATGGATAGGCCCGACTCCGATAAATGGCTGGAGGCCATGAGATCTGAAATACAATCCATGTATGACAATACGGTCTGGAACCTAGTTGTTCCACTTGATGGGATAAAACCCATAGCTAACAAGTGGGTTTTCAAAAGGAAAACAGACATGGATAGTAATATGACTATATACAAAGCACGGCTGGTAGCGAAAGGTTTCAAACCAATTCTCGAAAATTGATTATGATGAAATTTTTCCGCCCGTGGCTATGTTTAAGTCAATTCGGATACTCCTAGCAATTGCCGCATTTCATGATTATGAAATATGGCAAATGGATGTCAAAACCACTTTCTTAAATGAAAATTAGAAGAAGACCTGTACATGATACAGCCTTCAGGTTTTGAAGATCCAAGGAATGCTGGGAAGATGTGCAAGCTTCTTGAATCCATTTATGGATTGAAGCTAGTATCACGGAGTTGGATTCCTCGTTTTGACGAAGTAGTCAAAAACGTTTGACTTCATCAAATGAAAATAAAAACCATAAGTGTACAGTAAGGCTAGTGGGAGTGCAATTGCTTTTCTAAAAATTTATATGTAGATGGCATACTCCAAACAGTAACGATATTCCGCTAAAACAATTAGCCAAGTCTTCAATAGAAGGACTTGGGCGAGAATGTCTATATACTAGACATAAAGATCTACCGAGATAGATTGATTTGACTCATAGGATTGAGTCAAAGCACACACATTGACAAAATGCTGAAATCGGTTCAGCATGCAGGATTCTAAGAAAGGATTCCTGCCAATGAGTCATGATGTACAGCTTAGCAAGACTCAGTATCTTTCGATAACTGATGAGCAAAGCGAAATGAATAGAGTGTCATACGCTTCGGCTATTGACTCTATCATGTATGCCATGTTGTGTACTCGCCCTGATGACTCGTACGCTTTGAGTGTGACGAGCAAATATCAGGCTAATCTTAGTCTCGCTGTAAATGTTTACACCGAAGCTAAGTATATAGCTGCTTTCGAAGCACCTATAGAGAGTTTCTGGATCAAGTAGTTCTTTAGCGAACTATGAGTGGTTCCAAGTGTTCAAAGCCCTGTGGACCTCTATTGAGACAACAATAGAGCTATAGCTCAGGTCAAGGAACCGAGATCGCACTCGAGATCCAAACGTGTTCTACAACGTTATCACCTAAAGTAAAGATTTGTAAAAATTGACACAGTCAGCAACACAGCTGATCCACTCACAAAACTCTAACTCAAGCCATGCACCGGATGCATACAGCTTCTATGGGTCTGGAACACAGAAGATTGGCTGTGAGATTTTCTTTAGATCTACGAGATCTTTTAGAATATAGAGCTTTGTATAAAGTAGAGCCTATGATGATTGGCTTCTAGCTTAAGTGGGAGATTGTTAGTTTGTAATAATCTAGAAGTCAATAATACGATAATTTAATTATATAAAGCTTTGTTCATGAATTGAATGATTAATAAAATTATCATTTTGTTCTTTGAGTTTTATCGAATTATGAATCATTTCGAGTTCATACTTGAAATTGTAAAACTTCATAATAGATGATAAATACTCTTAATAGTCACTGACCGAGGTAATTAGCAAAGAACACTAATTACCCAATTAAAGGTTAGTATGTGGATTAAATGATGGTTAAGTTTTACTGACCATAGACAAGGAGTTGTCAATTTAATCACATAGATACATGTTAGAGAACATGATATTTGACAGACCCCGAATGAAACATTATACGGAATTGTGTTCGTGTCATTAATGCTTTCATTCAGTGTTAAATTCTACAGTATGAGGTATTCATCTTTCCTAACTAAGAGATGTGTATGTGTGATTGTTACCCAACGCTATCTGTAAAAAGTAGCTATAACGGTAGCTCTTCGGTATACATAACTTAGCTGAGGTAGTGATGGTCTACCAAAAGTACTATTGTCCCTCGTATTTATTATACGAGTTATAGTGTCACTGGGCCCCTTGATAGAGTAAGAATATCTGCTAGCAGTATGAATACAAGAGTAATCATATTTGATAATCTGCTCAAGATCAAGAAAAGATTAATTTGCAAGGATGACACAAACCTACCTTGAAATTAATCTGACAGCTATGAGACAAAAGAATTAAACACGAGTAAAATAGTTTACTGGATTGTGATATTGTACTGTACGGCATCATCTGTGTAATTGGATGGTCATGATGCGTTTTGCCAGATGCCTCTCATGATTATAGAAGTTAAAACGGTTTTAATTCTATTTACCAACATAACACGGATCCTATCGAGTCACACCTATAGGAGTTAATCGGAGAATCTTATTGATTGATTATAAATTGATTATGATCAATAATAAGATGGTTTATAATTAATTATACTTGATATAATTATATTATAGATGTCATGTAAAAATGACAAGCAAAAACATTGGTTAATTTATAAACGTGTATGACACGTTGTATAAAAGTTAACCGGTTAATTTATAAACGTGCAGGACACGTTGTATAAATTACCGAAATCAACAACTGCAAGAAATGTAATTATTCAGAATAATTATACGAATATTAATTGTGTTCGGAGCGAGGGCATTCTGGTCTTTTCAGATTCGTCCTTATCCGCATGACACGTCATCGATCCTATCCACATGACATGTCATCAATCATATCCACATGACATGTCATCAATCTTATCCACATGACACCTCACCCCCCTAGGTGGCATGCCTTGTCATGGGGGTATTTTGGTCTTTTCACAACATTTCAAAGGCTATAAATAGAGGGGTAGGGGTAGAGAAAAATATAGAAATCTGATTCGACTCGATTCGATTCGGTTATAATATTTTTCTCTCCCAAATAGTGTTGCGGTTTAAACGAAAGTTATACGTAACAGTTACGTATTATCTTTCGAGTTGTTGAATAGTGTTTGCGGGATTTCAGTGAATAGTGTTTTCCCGAAAGTCGCGGTATTTCTGTTTTGCTTATTAGTAAAATCAGAATAACTGTCGGTCGGGAATTCTGCTATTTTGTCTTTTTCTCGTGAATAGTGTTTTTGCGTAAGACCGCGGTTTACAGTATTTCTGGCAAAAGAAATAAACCGCTCTCTGGTTAGTCCTGGTGGATAACCTATAGAGGCACCATATGTTTGGTGCTCCGAGAGAAGTCATTGCTCCGAAAGAAGACATTGCTCAGATCCGGTCTTCTCGCTCGGTCTGCATTCCAATTGTAATTTGGAAACAAGGTATAAATGTTATATAAATTTATTTACTTGGTAAATAGATTTAAGTTTTAGAAATCAATTACGGGAATAGATCTATAAACTGATTAAAAACAAGTAAATACGGTTTTACTACTTTAGGTCTATAAAGGATTAATCTGGTATGTAACTCTCGGTTATTATCCGACATACTACTTAATCTATGATCTGAATGAGTAAAGTTTTACTTACGGTTTTTAATCTAAGAAACGGATTGAACAGGTATGTAACTCTCGGTAGATTATCCGACATACCACTTCAATCCTTTTGGCTTGAGTTAGAAGTAAAAATTTTATTTTACGGTCTTTCCGCAGCTTAAGCCTAATGGCTTTGGGTAGCCTCAAAACCCTACAGTGACAAGTAGTTTACATCAGGATAAGGACTCAGATAAAGGTCGCGCCTCGGTGTTTGCTGTGTCTGATAGGGTTCGAATAGACTGGGGCCCGCTTGTGAAACACTGTATTGGGTATGTTCAGGGTCTGGATGTGTCTCTGGTACCAAGTCTGATCGCACACGATTTCTAATATCTCATAATAACGTCGAGTTGTTGTACCAACATTAACCCGTGCAAGTATTTTTAGGTTGTACTCGGTCTCAGAATATCCAAGCTGGCGATAAATTTCACCTTTCACATCATGCCAATCTTGTTCACTAGTTGCCATCAATGTGAATTGAGGAGATTCGGTGTACTCTGCTCCTTTACGACCTTGCCGTATTTCACCACCGAAATGAACTCTCACCATGAGCATGATTAATTATTTTGATGAATTAGCCTGCACAATAATGAATAAATTAGATATAATTTATTATTACAACAAACATTACTAATAAGTAGTTTTACAAACATTACTAATAAGTACTACTACTTCTTACAACAAACATTACTAATAAGTACTACTACTTCTTAGAACGAGCCTTGAAAGTACATGGAACAAAGTCATCATCGAAATTTGTCAGATCTGGATCAGTCACAGCAGATGAAGTGGTGGCCTTACCAGTATAAGTACACGGAACAAACTCATTGTCCGATGCTGGAGGCTCTGGATCAACCTTCTTCTTTTTCAAACCAAAGCCGTAGGGGTTTTTCACAAAGTCATCGTCTGAAATTTCATACCAAATAGGTCGTTTAATCCATTCCTTCATCGTACATACATAACAGTTACCGGGATTACGACATACTTGACAGTTGTTCTTCTTTTCCTCTTTTTTACCTCGATCACTACTTGACCCTCCTCTCGCTACGCCACGATCTCGGTTGCTCTCTTTCTTACCTCGATTGTTACTGTCCATCCTTCTCGTCCAAAAAAATAAATTTAAAAAATGTTGACACTAATGAACAATAAATATTAATTAATTACCCAACACAATAGTTATTAAAAATCTAAACTAATAAATTTTTACAAGTTTAGTTCAAAAATAAAATTTAATTAAGCATGCAAATGTGAACTTCTTTATTTATTTATATTTTTCAAATTATTTAATATTAACATTACTATTTTTTAAATTATTAACATTACTAATTTTTACAAATTAACATTAACATTACTAATATTTTTACACATTGACATTAAAATTAACATTACTAATATTTTTTACACATTAACATTACTAATATTTTTTACAAATTAACATTACAAATTTACAATATTTTTACAAATTAACATTAACATTACTAATACATGACATATAATTGAAGACATTATTAATATTACAACATTACATTAACATTACATTAACCTTACATTAACATTACATTAACATTAACATTACTAACATTACAAATTAACATTAACATTACTAATATTATTTTAACTAATGTAAAAAACAATTTTGATATTCATCTAATTAAATCATAAACGTAAATATATGACATATAATTGAAGATTTACCTTTTATATTGACGATTTCTTTATTCTTAAGGGAAGAGGTGTAGCACAAGGCGTAATTTTTTTTTATTTTAGAGGAGAGATTTTTTTTTTTTTTTTTTAAGAGGAGAGAGTTGCAGAGACTCTCTGAGAGAGTTAATCTCAGCGAGAGAGTTGTACAAATTTCAGCGAGAGAGGGGCGCGTTTTATAGTCTGTCTGGACGTTAACGAATACAACGTCCAGATTTTTAATTTTTTCCGCTGGGACCCGGGAATTGCCTTCATCATTCTGCCCGTTACCAAGAATAACGTCCAAGGCGCTTTCCCTGTACTGCCGACAGTCCGTCATCGTTCGCAACGGCCTCGAATTTTTTTTTTCTACGCAGGCCGTCATCGTTGGCAACGGCCTCAAATTCTGAGTCTGGACGTTATCGTTGGCAACGGCCTGGAGTTATTTTTTTTTTTTTCGCAGGCCGTTATAGTTGGCGACGGCCAAAGCTTTTTTTTTTTTTTTCTTTTCTCCCTGGACGTTACCGTTCTCAACGGCCAGCCCTTAGCAGCTGCGATTACGAACAGTAACGTCTTTGTTAGATTTGAAATTCTGACGAATTCAATATTCTATGTCGACATTCATTTATTATTATTTCTATTAATAAAATTTTCGGCCAAAAATTAATCCCGTATCCTCGCAGATACCTGACTGAGAAAAATTTGCAACGGAGAGCTCAGATTAATTCCAGTCGGAAGGAAACTATAAGGCGTCCGTTTTGAGATTCGTGCCAAGTTAAAAGAACGGTCCAGCTCTAATTTTTTTAAGTCAGGTACCTGGGATCCGAATTCCCCAACAAGTGTAGTTTGTTTTTTTGTTAGTTCACTCCAATGCAACCAAATGTGTAGTAATCACATCCAAAATAATAAATGCGCTCAACAAATTTATGGAGATGGATTCAAATATAAAGTAATCAGCAAAAAAATCAACAAAACGAATGGTTACCTTTAAACGATCATAACGGATTTATGTGTTTCTCATCAGAGGTGATAAACCACCTTCATGATTTTAATTTTTCTAATTATGTATATCAAGATTTAATTGAATTTATGTTTTTTTAAGTTTTTATATAGTCTAGCTCTCTTAGAAATTGACAAATGTATACTTGTAGTCTAGTGCTTGTATAGCTCTTTGGTGGCTTGTTCGCTGTTTGTTTATATTTTTCAAGGTTTTTAAATCAGCTCTAATACCATGTTGAATTTTACAGAAAAATAAAGAAGAAACAAAAATGAATATATGATGAATTGGATTGCTTGTATATTGATATTTTATTTTTTATACATGACCTATAAGGTGTATTTATACAAAAGTTATAACGGTAACTTTCTATTTAAAGTAAAAAGGTGGAGTTATCTTAAATATTTTATTAATATTGATTTATATTTTTACAGAAAAAATTTGAAAATGAGTATATTAATAAAAATGTTATGTTTAGATAGGAAATAATTAATTTTTAATTTTGAAAGAGAAAATATCTAATAGAGAAGTTATGATAGGTATATATCTAAATTTTTCCTTTTTCTTATTAGCCAATAATGAACAAGCCATATGGCTATAAGGCTAATTACATCACTAATTTTTATTTTTCAACAGGCAGCTCTTAAAATCTATGATTGCACATGTTAGCAACTCCAGAGAGAGAATACAACAGTGACAAGAAATATACCAGATATACTGATATATTTAAGTCTTGACAGCAATAAAGACAGATTTATTTTTAGTCTTGACAGCAATGGATCTAGTTAGAACTCCAGTATATGACACAATGGAGGTATGACTATGAGTATGTACATTAATGAATTCTGTTAAAGACTGTTCTAAGTGTCATTGGTTTTGAGAAATTTCTGCGGCACGTTGCCTCAGCATCTCATTCACAGCAGCCCGACGCCTTGACTCAGTCTGCTGTTGAATCCTCCGCATTTGTTCCTTCAAGTCCCTGTATTGAAAATTTTACAAGTTGATCAAAGATGAAACTCATTCATAAAACTACATTTTTGCCAACCACAAATTGAGTAACATCTAACCAAACTCTAAAATATTTACCAGTACCTGCCCTATATTACTTTTTCATAATCTCTGCTTTCATTTTTTTTTCTTCTGAATCATTTGAGAGAGGTTAATTACCTAACCATCTTTCTCCTTTTTTACCTTTTGAGAAAGATAAACAAGGTACTAGACCACTAGTAGACCACAAAGTAACAGTGAGACAGTAAAAAATTATTTTATAAAACCACTTTGGAATGTACTTCTAAAGTACTAAAAGTATCACATACGAGATATTCTTCCTACTCAGGACACTCACTAAATGACTAAAGCAAAGCAAACAAGATTTGCCATATATAGCAACAGAAAATAATAAAAGCAAGAATTCATTTCACTCACTTGCAGCGGGGTACATTGCACACAGTCTCCTTGCAAGCACGTGCATGGAGTTGAAGAAGGTACCATATCTTCTTGCAGAGACAACAACCTTTATAGATACGAACTGTGCAATTTACTCCATGGCGGAACAGCCCCTTTATCTTGCGGCAGTTCGGGTATAGACAGCCTGGGGACCGGCACTCTGAGGCGTGCCCCAGCAGCTCCAACATCTTTCCCAGCTGCATTAGGCAAAATAGATGTTTAAATTAGGTAATTCATTTTGTTAATTCTTCATACTAATGGCAGTGAAACAATTACTAATGGCATTATGGCATTATGGCATGGAAGTTACCAGAAGTATTTTCATTTGCATCTAGTATAATAGTAACATTCATATTTTTGTACACCCACAGCCCAGAGTAGGCATGCATTTTTACAAATGGCATTAATTCTTACCCCCAAAAATTTCCATCATCAAAATATCCTACTAATATATTGCTACAACTTTTATTTCAAACAACTACAGTTCTTCATCAAGCATCAAGACTTGAATCTAAAATTAAAAAATATCCTATCCCCCCCCCAATAAAAAATATCAAAGTTGCAGTGTATTCAAACAGCACAGCAGCCAACAAGCAAGTAGTCAATAAACAATGTACCTGTGAAACCCGCTTCTGCCGAGCCTCCTTATTCTGCGCATCCCTTTCAGCATTCGAGGGGCGGTTTGTCAACTTGTGGGGATGATTAACCACCTCCTCTTTCTGATAGCATGAGTTGCAAACATCAAAGTCAGGGCAAACCTCACAGCGCTTGCCCTGACCAGCCTCAATTTCATGGCTACAAACAGTGCATGTGGTCAAATAGGCCGGCGCTGTTGGGTTGTGAAGGTGGTACAACACCATCATTGACGAGTGTTTTGCACTTCGAAGGGTGTCGTACTGATAGTGGTTGACCTGGCAAAGTGAGAGGAATGCCTGCCTTGTATCAAAGAACTCACTTTCGAGGATATCATCCTTGTCCTTTGTGTCATTCGGCACGCCAGATATCTCCATCTGAAAGAAAAAGCACGTAATCAGGATTTACAGTTGCAATTAAATTTCATTATTATGTTCTCATGTGAAAAAAATGCTAAAATAAGAACACGATATAAAAAGTACCATAAATAATAATATCAAGGTAAAGCTCTACTGTAAGAGAATCCAAGAAAGAGAAACTTACAGGTCTGAAAGTGTGTTTCTCCCTGCTATGGGTCGGGTGCCTCTCCTTGTCCTCACGCAGTTTCTCCGTGTTATAACAGCTATCATGCAGAGAGAAGATTATTCATACAAGACAGTAGATGAATAATGCAAAAGTCAACCAGAAGGATGAAATTATCATTTTTGATAATGTTTGGTCAACAACAGGATGTTTTTTTATACAGAAAATTTTCATGAATAAGGTTATCAATTATTATGCTCACCTCTCACATAGATTGAAATATCGACAACTATTGCACACCCAGCATGTACCAGACACCATAAGTATGCAACAGTGGTTGCAGGGATGCTGGAGATGAACCATGATTAAGTCTTCCCTCATTTTAAATATTGTTTCGCCCAGCTTCACAAGGAATATACAAAAAAAAAGATCAGACAATAATTAAGGAATCATGAAGGAAAAATAAAAATAAAAAAAGAGTTGCCCATACATACCTTGTGCATAACCATGGCATCCTTTGAGGCATTAACGCTTAGATCGGTGTAGCCAGCAGGCTTAAGGGCGCGCTTGGTGATAGTGGTTTTCTTCATATTACCCTTCTTATTCTGTTTGCGGTCATCTTCCTCTTGGCGCAGTTGGGTAATTATGTCTTCTGCAGCTCCTGGCCAATAGTCACCATCAAAATAAGGCAGACGGGCTGCTGTCACCTTTGCCCTGGACTCCCTCTGATCTGTGAAGAAGTGGTCATACATATTTGTTAGGTCAACCACTATGTTCTCTTTTACTGCCTTCTTCAGCATAGACAAGTACCTTCAAAACATAGAATAGACATGGTTTAGTAACATGTACAATGAATACAATCTTGAGTCTTGACTTTAACATGCTGGGGATAACACATACCATTCACGCAATTTGTCAGTCTTAGGGGTCTTTTGAATCTCAGGATGGCAATATAAGATGTAATCTTCGCCCTTGAGAGGGGGACAGGCCCATATATAGCAGCTTGTGAATCCACGCCTTTTGACATATTCAAGGTACCCAATCTGGAAATATTATATGAACCAATTATTAATTATGTATTATATCAAAACAGCCTGTTTAATTGCAAAATTAGCAAACTATATGTAAATTCTCAAGGTCGAACAAGTGACTATACCAGAATTTCGTGATAGACAAACGTGCGAAGAGCCTCTCCACTGACAGTTCTGATCTCAGGTCTGAAGTACTTGATTGAATCCAGATAAGACAGATAAACACGCCGTTGGTTTGGAAAGGCACATTCCGTGCCAAACTCTTGCACATACATACCAAAAATGCACACCTCTACACCCTCAATCTTTTGAAACAACAATATTGCCTAGAAAGTAAAACAAGAAATTTAGTAAAAAAAAAAAAAGAAATTTCATAGTAAATGAAAAACCAAATAATCCTCAAAAAATGATCTTCTCAGCACACCTTAGATTTGTAGGGAAACTCAGTCGGATAGTTTTCCTTCTGAAATACCTCTAAAAATCTTGGCTTCACGTCTAATTTCTTGTCAACGGATGAGACAACTCTAACAACAAGTTCCTCTGCTCCTGGTACCTCATCAAAGCTCATTCCAAAATGGTTGGCTCGGTCCTGCCTTTCCTGCTTCAGCCGCTTGAAGAGCCGATTCTCTATGTGGTCACTCAAGATTGTGCGTGGTAGATCCTTGGCACCGAGCACAGCACTCTGGGGTAGTGGTTTGCGCTCACCTGTTTCTACCTCTTGAATGTAGCAATTTGGGCAGGTGTACTCAGCTTGGCCGCCATCATTCCTACGCCCATTAAACAGAGCACATATTTGGTGCTGCCATGCCTCACACTTGTCACATTGCACCCACTGTAGAGAAGGTGGCTTATTGGTTAGTTCTCAGTGAAAATATAATAGAATTAAAAAAAAAAAAAAAAACTTTACAAGATACCATGTTATTGACAAATTTAATCTTGTAAACCCAAAAAAGGGAAATAAACAACAAGATCTCTTATTGGACTAGCATGACTTGGATTCTCCTATTGTACTAATGATGCAAAAGGGGTTAAATCACATCAAGCATTCAGTCCACAAAACTTACTCTTACTCTTAGAGATTCATCGAGCAAATTGCTAAACCCAAAAAAAAGGGAAAAGAAAATTAAAAGAAGATACTATCGCGAACCCATACCAATACAAGTCTGGTACCCTCCCTAGTCCCTATACTACAATCCTTGGTTGAATGAAAAGAGAGATGTACCGCTTCTTCAGTCTCCTCATCATTCCTTTTCTTCTCGACGCTTCTCTTGGGGACATCATGGCCCTCAATCTTTATGGTTTCACCTCTTGCTCCGTTGAAGCATGAGATACAAATATAGTGCCTCTGCCCATTGATGACGATTGTATAGTACATTGCGTTGCGCTTTATACGGTACCCACATGGGGTGCAGTAGATTGGAGGTGGCCCGAAGGTCAGCTTCACAACAGCACACAGCTGGCATGAGTTCTCATTCATCAAGATGGCCTGGTTCTTCTCGGCCTTTGATTTGCTCTGCATCACAAACCAAATAAATTGTTATTATTCAAAATATAATAAACAATGCACATGTTTCTCAAAGAGAAGTTATTCATCTATGCCATGTTTGGTTGTGGAGTAAACCCCTTCACACTTAAAGAACCAAACAAAGTGTAAAACAGGAGTAGAAAAATGGAGTTAAGGCTGATACAGACACCTCAGTAGGAGAAATATATATTTCCATTTTTTACCATTTTCTTCCATTACAACAAGATACAGCCAGTAATGTGATCACAAAAGAAACAAAGAAAATTTGTTAGCATGATCATACCCAGCCCCCACCTCAATGCCAACAAAAAAAAACGGTTGCGTAATGTAGCAAAGCACTTATAAGTACCTTAGAAATGCACAATTTACAAAGCTGGAGGCAAGTACGGTCTGAAGCTCATCTTATAAAAGGAAATTTCTCAAATTATATTTCATAAAAAGATAAATAAGGAAAAATATGTACCTGACCAACCCACTGCCTCAAACTTTTGATGTGTTCTCTAACTTGCTCCGGCGTAAAGAGTTCTGTCATAGAAACACCATTTATCAAGCATTTTTCTGACTTACTGGCAACTCCATCCTCCTCCAACTCCTCTTGTTTTGCCTCTGTTTCATTTTCATCATTTCTCTCTTTGTTCTCAACCAACAATGATGAACCAGCAGCCACATCCTCCTCCATCTCCTCTTGTTTTGCCTCTGTTGCATTTTCATAATTTCTCTCTTTGTTGTCAACCAACAAAGATGGACCGGCAGGACCCACATCAGTTTGAGAAGACCTTATCATGCTAATACACCCATCCAAACCATAGCCCATCTGAATTGATGACGTGTCAGGCACTGTAGAGACAATTTGCGAGTTTTGCAATGCAGGATCGATTGTAACATCTGTCTCCTGCTTTGCAGGTATATTACTGGTACTCTGTTGTTCAATAGGAAATGCTTCCTGCAGGGCACTAAAGGACGGTTTTGCATTGTTGATTGATACAGAGGAGATATCCATATCCATCCTTGGCCTCTTAGGTAGAGGCTCGACATCCATCTGATCTGATAATACCCCTGACGATGAGTCTAATTGATTCATACCCTTCTGTGAATGTTTCAAAGCAAGAGGGGCAGGGGCAGGGGCAGAGGCAGGTAAAGCAACTGGGGACGCAGTCTCCACCTTATTATTATCAACCTCCTTTTCATTTAAACCTTTTTTTGAGCCACAGCCACTCTTCAGTGTCAAGGACTTGTGTTTGGCCATGTTTATAAACTTGTGGGCTGGGATACAGACTGGGCAGTTCTCTTCCTGGCAATTATGAAAATGAAGAAGAGCCGTCTGGGCTTCCAGACAATGGTGGACCTGGCACTGCTTCTTACAACATCTTTCAACGTGTTTATAAATTTCTTGTGCTTTAACACAGTTCTTCTCACGGCAGTGGCCAGCTTGAGCAGGACAGGATCTCGCATGGAACAGGAATAGTATCAGTTTAATGTGGTATAGGTACTGTGTCTCCCGATGAGAGGGCTTGGACTGGGAGGATCCTTTATTCGGAACCAGCATAGTAGTGACAGAAGGACCAGGGGCCCGCTCACCCTCTGACAATATGGTCATGCAAGGCTGGTCGAGTTTGTTTTGAGAAATTTGGTTTTTCTCAATCAATGCATTGCTATTGTGACTGTTGTTGTTACTATCAGGAACCATCTGGTAGTTGTTCCGTTGCATCTGCTGAGTTGGCCTCCACTGAGACTCTTGCTGAACCAGCATCGAGTCTGGCTGGTGGACACCACCCCTCGATCGGCCATTCACAACCCCATTTTGGGATGATGATTCATCAGACTGGACAGTCTGATTTAATGCATTGGAACCAGCTAATGGGCCAAAGAACTGTCCCTGGCCTCCCTTATTATTACCAAATGGCACCTGGAAATCAACAAGTTGAGGGAGCATTAGATGATTATTCGTCAGCAGGGCACTCTCAGCCATTACTTGATCTGTATTAATGCCCCCCAAAGAACCGATTGATCTCAAAGAGGATTGTCTAGAAAAGGTGTTGTTTCCACCCCTCGTCATCATTGGCTGCTGTTGCTGCTGCGCATGCTGCTGTTGCATGCTCTGCTGCAGTTGATTGCCACCCCTCATCATCATTGGCTGCTGCTGTTGAATGCTCTGCTGGTGCAATTGATTGCCACCCCTCATCATCATTGGCTGCTGTTGTTGCTGCTGCTGCTGATGCTTATGTTGCATGATCCGCTGGTGCAGTTGATTGCCAGCCCTCATCATCATTGGCTGCTGTTGCTGCTGTTGCATGCTCTGCTGGTGCAGTTGATTGCCACCCCTCGTCATCATTGGCCTGGGCTTTAATTGGAGGGATGCTCCAACAGTTGAGATCTTGTTTACATTACTTGCTGAAGACATGTTAGACGGGCCTGCAGGATTGTAACAGTTTCCAGAACTTGACATGGTCACGTCAACTTGTTTGGTAACTGTGTTATTGCCCATCAGAGAAACTTCTTGTTGAGACAATGATGCTTCAAAAAGGAAAAAGGGGAAAAAAAGAGAGAGAAGTGAGAACCTTTTTTCCATAATTAGTTACCCTAGAATGTATTTTTATTGTTTAATGACACATTTTAAGGATGACAGGAAGTTTGTCACATACATTTGTATGTACATATGTGTGTGTGTGTGTGTG
This sequence comes from Carex littledalei, assembly GCA_011114355.1. Classification (NCBI taxonomy): domain Eukaryota; kingdom Viridiplantae; phylum Streptophyta; class Magnoliopsida; order Poales; family Cyperaceae; genus Carex; species Carex littledalei. The sequence goes on along the minus strand of CM022106.1, from coordinate 3,080,992 downwards.
TGTGTGTATAATGCAATTTGCAAAGCTCTGACCACCAGCTAGTTAGAGTTGGTGGGACTTACAACTACTAAGCTAGAAAATGAAAACAAATATATATGGCAACAAATTACATACTCGGCATCCTTTGCTGAATCTGCTGTGAAGAGAAACCCTGCTGGAGGGGCTTTGTTAAGTTCCCATATGTGCCACCAATGTCCATGTACCCTTTTGACATTCCTTGTCCATTCATCAGTTGTTGCATGTTATTACCAAGCAACCCTAATCTACTGTTATTATTCATCATGCCATCTTCAAACCCTTGGGAAGAATGCTTCTGATTCATAGGAACTGACTGCATGCCAGGTCTCACTTGTCCACTGAGAGTGTTGTATTGCTGTTGCTTCTGGGGCTGCATTCCAGACCCATTATTCATAGGCATGGTCTGTTGGGTTACTTGTGTGATACTGGTGGAGTTAAATCCAGGGGTCCGTATCATTTGCGGCGTAACCTGATGTCGCACCCCTATTGATGCAGACATTGAAGTGCTTCCCGGCTGATCAATTGACATGTTTCCATGTGAGAGCTGGTATCCATTAGACATGGGGATCCCTATAAAGGAAAGAATATGGTATCGTCAGTAACAACACACACAAGAAAAGAAACTGTATGCATGCAATTTGCCAAAAATTTACGCTAGTGCATTGTGCATGGCAGGGGCGGAGGGATTAAGAGGAAATGGGGGTCAATTGACCCCCATTTTTTTGTATTTAGGTGTGATTTTGTATATAATTTAGAGTGAAATGGCATGATATTGTAAAATTGACCCCCATAGTTCGGAAGTCTGGCTCCGCCCCTGGCGCATGGTAAAGAAAAGTTCTATGAAAGTTCTGGTGGTACTTACACAACCACTTCAATTTCACATGCAAAACAAAGTCAAGTCCAGATAATACATTACATTTTGAATAATGGTAAGAGTCATTGGTTCCATTAAGGGAACTGTTATTGGTTCATTTAAGGAATGGAGATGTACTGCAACATGTGCAGGAACGCACAAGAAAACCACAAGAAGGGATCGATGAGAGATCAAAGGGATCTCTACTATTCAAGATCATACCAGCAGGGACGCTAGTGGGATTAATCCCCTGGTTGCTCTCCATTAAGGATGGCATTCGCATGGTTCCAGTCGGGTTGTGGGATATGCCAGGAGGCGTATGTATCATCATGCCAGATACTGAGGAATTAGACTGTATGTTATGTTGCACCATAGTCTGTTGCTGTTGCTGATGGAGTTGATGTTGCCATTGCGATTGCTGGTTTTGCTTAATTTGATTCAACACATACTTTACCCGACTCTGAATCCCACTCCGAAATTTGCTCATATAGTCATCCTGCTCACAAAGCAAAAAAAAAAAATGTACAACATGATCAATTGTGTTCCTACAAGATGGCACTACACAAGTTTGTAGGGAGGAATAAAGAGATTGATTTACTTTGTTAAGGGACTCTTTGAATATAGCCTCTTCAAGCCTCTTCGCAATATCGGGCAATGTCTGCTTCCACTCATTTGATAAATTAGTGCTATGCATTCCCTCTAAACATTTGCATCTGTATTTAAAAAAAAATAATAATTTTTGGTAGTAATGAACAAGAAGCTTCAGAAACAATAATTTCTACATATACAACTCAAACATAAATCCATTTGTATTAAATGAGACAGACTAGTTAACCACATCAACTTATCTATGGGAAATCAGAACCAATTAAACACAAGAGAATAATCTGGTAAGCAATACTTTTTATATTATAAGGATAAGGTAACACACACAGACACACACACTACTTTGCATTCAGACAATAGATATATATAATACTAGTGCTGTATAAAAGAAAAAGAAAGGCTGACATTTTGTCTTGCATACTGATTCGCAGCGCCTGGAACTCTGAGTCCATGCTGACATCGCCAGTATGATTTTGCATCATGTTGATTACTAGGCAATTTTTCAAACCAACTGCCCAAAAGCATGCATTCAATTTTACTCAACTCGCACCTCACACCTGAAAATCATATAAAACGAAATCAATTAACAATGTAATAGTCAATGGCAACACCAATCAGGACCCTTTATAAAATAGAGGAGCCCTACCCAAAGAATCAGATAAATTTAGATAAGCTCTCATTTCTACTGAAAACTGTTAGGATCTAACTCGATTGACAAATTTTGGGCGAATTTTGGGTTTGAGAGGTGACGGTGTAATTACATCTAAAGAGAAAGAATTACACTAAACTGCACAATGGGATTTCTCAATTGAATGGCCTGACATAACTAGTTTCTTAACAATCCATCCGCGTTCTCCTCCAGTTTCTTTTCATTCTTCGTCTCCATTTCTGATTCTCTGGCCCCATCCTGCAGTCGCGGTCTCCTTGTCCGAAGTGCTGCCCGAGTTGCCCGAACTCTTTCCCTTTCGTCTATTACTTTATTTTGACCAAGTCAAAATTGGGATTCGATACATCCCAATTCCTCTCGCATTATATTATACTGTTTGTTTGTTTGTAATGTACCGTACTTAAAACAAGTGCAATTAGTACCTGCCTGCGCTTTGGATCACCGGCTCCGGTGGTTGGTTAAATATTAATTTATGTATTTAAAATAAATTAGTATTTTTAAGTAAGAATAGAGAAATTAGTTGATGCTAATTGTGTATGAGATAGTGGTTTAATTGTGTTTATAATAATTGTTTGCTCGTAGAATTTCTATATGATTTCAGAGAACGGAGTAGGTCCGATGCCCATCGGACATGATGACCGTCCGATCTAATTTAAGATTTGTGCGCACGAAAATTGAAACAGACACACACGAAGTTTAAAGCGTTCCGCACGAATCTTAAAGCAAATCGATGGTGATTAAACCCATCGAAACAAAGTAGGTCCGATGCCCATCGGACCTACTCTCAAGTGATGATTTCATACATAAGAATACAAAAGAGTTGGATATATTTGAGGATTATATTGTATCTTACATTTTTTTTTTTAAATAAGGAAATATGTGAATGACGTATGACCCATCCGATTAATAAAAATGAGAAGAAATAAATAAATAAGACAGATGAGAAATACACAAAGAGACATAATTCACTTCATGTATTATTAGAATTATTTTTAAGGCTTCACAAAAAAAAAAAAGAAGATACATATTGGAGAAGGAACTTGATTATGAATTAAAACAAATATTATCAAATAAAATATAATATTAAATACTATATGAAAATTATAATAGATGATCACATTATAAAGTAATTAAATTCGTATAAATAAGTTTATATTATATGATTAAATTTGACAATAATAACAATTGATACAATAATTTATTATGACTTCACATGTTTTAGAAGTTTTGAAACTAAAGTATCAATTATATAATAAATTGATTTTTAGAAAATATTACCTTGGTCAGCTTAATTCATTCCTCTGATTCACCGTTGCTTGCCAATTCTTTCTTTCTTAATTAAAAGAAGAAGAAAGATGGGTTCGTCGGATCTTTATTTATCTGATTGTTAATAAATCGGTTGGAGAAAATAAAAATAAAAAGCATCTATTTTGGGCTGCATATTTATGGAGTTTTGTTGGGAATGTAATTTTTGAAGAATAATTTGTATATTTTTGCTTAATTGGACTATGAATAGATTAAAAATATTAATTTACTTTTTTTAATAAAAGAGTTGGTTCTTGATAATTGTATAAGAGATAATTATTTCTTGTGTTTCTAGAATTAGACAAAAATAAATTGTATTTTTTAGTTCTTTTATCTAATTTAATCTTTTTAAATAATTAAAATCTGAAATAACCCAAATATGCCTAATATAAAATTATTATCCCTAATAAAAAGGCACGGTCCGTAAATAATTGTAGCTAAATATATATAATTCTAGAAATCTGAATGTGAAAAAGAAGAACTTCTATGAGTTTATTTCATTAAACACGGAATAAACTTTCGTAAATGCAAAGGCATCCAAATAAGTCAATTTGTTTTCAATTTAAAAAAAAAAAATTGGACAAATTAGGAGTTTGATTTCATTAAAAAAATCGATCCGAAATCCAATTTAGATCCTTAAATTTTTATTAGATATCAAACCATACGTAGGTAGATCTCGTAAATTATAATGAATTCATATTTGAATATATTAGAATCCGATTAATTGCCAATTTTTTATTAATAGAAAAAGTGAAAAATAAAATAAAAAGGGGTACATTCTAAAAAAATGTCGATTTATAGGAATGACTTAATTCAAATCATAATCAGATCATGGAAAATAAACATAAAACAATAGTGGCCAGGAATCTTTATCCCGTCCGGAAAAAAAAAATTGAAACTCGGACGGTACAAACCATCCCGTCCAGAGATTCTGTTATGTTCCTGAAAAAAAAGAGAAAGAAAGAGATCCATACTCGAGTTTAATGTAAAAGACACTTGTTGCTAATGATCAATTGATAAAAAATTTAGAGTTTGTATGAAGTTCATGATTTTATATGAACTTCTATTGATGAAAAGTAGGCATTTGCTCTCGGGTACCTCGGGCCGGGCAGGGCAAAACTCGGGACGGGTAGCGGGCACAACGGGCACGGGTACAACGGGTACTCGGGTACAACGGGCACGGGTAGACGGGTTTTTTTTTTTAAAAGTCTGCCCTGCCCGTTTCAAACCCGTGCCCGTCTCGGGTAGACGGGTTTTTTTTTTTTTTTTTCTGTTTCTGCCAAAAATTTCTGTTTTTTTTTCTTATTTTTTTTACAGTGTCGTACGAATATTATTACGTCACGTGTTTATAATTCGACTTTTAAAATCTGAATAGTTCAATATCAAATATTGTATACTGAAATACGGTAAAAAAAACACTAAACGAATATTATTACGTCACGTGTTTTTTTTAGTGACTTTTAAAATCTAATTATGCTGAAATACGGTAAAAAAACACTAAACTACACAAAATTACGCTATAGTAGACTGATTTTGCTCATCTTTCATGAATCATAAAAAATAGTAAAAAAATTCCAAAAATAGTAAAAATTGGTAATCTGCAAGTTCATTATGTAACTAATTTACTGAGCTACTTGGATTGAATGATAGAAATGAAAATCTTAATCGGAAACTTCAACTCAAGTTTTGAGGCTCTTCCCTTTGTTTTTTGGCGATTCTGAATTTCAAAATCCAGCATAGCGGGGACAGACGCATGCGCATTTTCGCAAGCTTTCTGAAAAGTGGTCATTTACTGAAATCGGACACTTGAGCGCCGTTTTATGACCGTTTGAAGTTTCGCCGTCGTTTTTCGCCTTTTCAGTGAAAAATATCCTCCCTATTCATTTGTAATTTAGCGTAATTTACCGTATTTTAGCGTAATGTAATGTAATTTAGCGTAATTTAACATAATATAGTGTTATTCAACATAATTTTAATTAATCTAGCGTATTTTAGTATAAATATGCTAATTATATATCAAAAGAAGTAATATAACTTTGGATATTAATAAACTTTGGATATTAATATTCAACATAATTAATAATTTGTATTAAACTTTGGATATTAATAAAAATGTCGGCATTCTAATTATATAGTTTCATAATTTATTTATATCTCGAAATTTGTAGTTTACATTTTAAATTGATAATATATTTTGTAAACGTTCATTTTAAATTGATAATATATTTTCTAAACGTTCATTTATTTTTAATAGGTTAAATAAAATATAAATAAAAAATATCTTAAATCAATTACTTTAAAACAATAAAACCTATTCAAATCTAAATTAAATCTAAATTAAATTGAATCTAAATTGAATATAAATCTAAATCTAAATTGAATCCAAATCAAATTTAAATCTAAATTAAATTAAATAAAAGAAAAAAAAAAACAAGGCATGAAGCCTCTGCTGGCTTTCAGCCTTTGCCGAATTTCAAAATTAAAAAAAAAAAAAAAAAACAAGGCAGGTGCCTCTGCCGAATTTCAAAAGAAAAAAAAAACAATATAAATCTAAATTCAAATCTAAATTAAATATAAATTCAAATCTAAATAGGTTTATATTTGAACCGGTTACTGTAGAACCGGAGGGAAAAAAATTTGAAAAAAAGGGGTTCGGGTACACGGGTGCACGGGTTCGGGTACACGGGTGCGGGTGCGGGTACACCCGGGGCGGGTTTGGGTACACGGGTAGCGGGCACGAGTACGGGTACACCCGGGTTTTTTCCAAAAATAGGGGCCCTGCCCGTTTAAGACCCGTACCCGTGTACCCGTTTACCCGGGTATACCCGGGCACGGGTACGGGTACCCCGGGCACCGGGCACGGGCGGACCGGGTTCGGGCAGCCGGCCATGGGTAGTGTCAAACCACTAATGAAAAAGATAAATTGTCCGACATAGAAATAAACCATGCAACTCCACGAGGACGGGATAGACATTTCCGTTCAAGTTTATTTTTTATTTTTTTCAAGACGGGTTAAAATTCCCTGTTCACCATTTTTTTCGGTTCATTTTCATTTCTGATTATGGTTTGTTTTATTGCTGATTATAGTTTGTTTGGTCATTTGATTAGTGTGACAAGTGGACATGAATGTTTGTCCCGTCCGACGCTGTTATTCCTATGAAACGAGATTTTATAGGAATGTATCTTTTTTCATATTTGTTTTCTTTTTTTTTCTATTAATAAAAAATGGGCGATTAATTGACTGGGACTGATTTTTTTACAAAGAAATTGAAATCTTTACCAGCTTCTGTTTTTGGCAATATTATTTTCATTTTTGGTCTGAGCCTAACAGATTCAAACGCCTTGATTAGACATGAACCCAGAAGTTTCAATCAATCATGTATCTGACTTTGCAGAATACTTACACAGCAGAACCAAATTAGTTCGATGTTTATTTATAGGAGGTCATTTTTCTTTCATTTGATTTATCAAAATTTTCTGTGTTAAGTTATTAAATTGTTAGGTATTGCGATACAGAGACATGGAGAAGAGAGAGCTGAATGAATTGTATTTTGATTCTTTGTTTTTCTTTGTACTTCTCTTTCTACAGGTGATTTACATAATTGGTTAACAGACTAACCAACTCACTTAAGCTTCTACCTATTGGGTTTTACCAGTCAATCATTCCTAGCAATATTCCTAACCGACTGGTAAACTTCCTATTACACTGATTCTAACCTACTGGCAACCCCTTGGTGAAAAGATCTGCTAGTTGGTCTTTTGAACAAATAATAAACCGAACAACCAAAACCTTCGATGTCAATCTCTATGTGCTTCGTGCGTGCATGAAAAATTGGGTTGGAGGCCAAAAAGGTTGCTCCAAGGTTGTTGCACCAAAGGATCTAGTTAGCATTCCAGTATATGCACAAGATTAAACCGATTTTCCTTTGGAGCACAAATTGGCGCATTGGCAATGGCACGACCATATCATACTGGATGGACTCTTGGACGTTTCCACCGCTTGCCAACACGACTTGGGGCATACAACACAGAGGTATATCCCTATGTGAGGCAACATTACAAGATTTACCCGAAACAGCTGGAATAGTGCTTAGTTCAGAACCGGACTGTATTGTGTGGAGGTGGGACCCATGTGGGGTCTACTCAGCAAAAACACTGTACCAAACACTAATATCAGCTGGTAAACTCAAGTGGCGTCACAAATCGACCTGGTCCATTAAGATGCCTCCAACGGTCAAAATCTTTGCATATTTGATGCTCAAAGGCAAAATTCTTACTCAAGAGGTCTTGCTCAAAAGGGGGTTCACATGTGAATTGAGCTGTGCACTGTGTTCTCAAAGCAGGCTAGAGACAGCAATGCATTTGTTCTTCAATTGCCCTTTTGCAATATCGTATTGGAATGCAATTTCTAGAAGTTCGGGGTCTACCCTCATGAGGCCAAGGGATTCGGTACAGAACACTTATATATATTCGGCCATGCACAGAGGCTGTATAGGAAAGAAAAAATGGGAAGTAATTTTCTGGGCATCATGTTGGCTGTTATGGAAGGAACGCAATTCCAGGATCTTTGAAGGCAAGAGTAAACCACCGGTTCTATTAGCTCAAAGGGCGGTACAGGAGAGTTTTATGTGGTTGAAACATTGCTAATAGCATCAGGGAAGATAGGATGTATTCACTTTTGTAATTGTTGTTTTCATGTAACAGATGTAACTCTGATAGCCTCTATCAGATTCTCAAAAAAAAAAGCATTCCAGTATATGACACAATGGAGGTATGACTCTGAGTATCTACATTAATTCTGTTGATGACTGTTCTAAGTGTCATTGTTTTCAGAAACTTCTGCGGCGCATTGCCTTATCATCTCATTAACAGCAGCCCGACGCCTTGACTCAGACTGCTTTTGAACCCTCTGCATTTGTTCCTTCAAGTCCCTGTATTTAAATTACAAGTTGATCAAAGATGAAACCCATTCATAATAAATACATTTTTGCCAACCACAAATTGAGTAACATCTAACCAAACTCTAAAATATTTGACAGTACCGACCCTATATTACTTTTTCATAATCTCCATTTCAGTCCTTTTTTTTTATCTTTGCTTTAATTGTAGATATCCTGTATGTTATAATTGCTATGCTATAGACAGTAAAAAATTATTTTATAGAACCACTTTGGAATGTATTTTCCCACTTTTGTAAAAGCAAAGCAAACAATATTTGAAAATATGACAGCAGAAAATAATAAAATCAAGAATTTATTTCACTCACTTGCAGCGGGGTACATTGCACACAGTCTCCTTGCAAGCACGCGCATGGAGTTGAAGAAGGTACCAGATATTCTTGCAGAGACCACAACCATTATTGATACGAACTTTGCAATCTACTCCATGGCGGAACAGCCCCTTTATCTTGCGGCAATTCGGGTATTGACATTGTGGGGACCGGCACTCTGAGGCGTGCCCCAGCAGTTCCAACATCTTTCTCAGCTGCATTAGGTAAAATAGATGTTTAAATTAGATAATTCATTTTGTAAATTCTTCATACAAATGGCAGTGCAATAATTACTAATGATTATTGCATAAAAGTTACCAGAAGGATTTTTATTTGCATCTAGTATAATAGTAACATTCATATTTTTATACACCCACAGCCCAGTAGGCATGCATTTTTACAAAAGGCATTAAGTCTTGCCACCCAAATTGTCCATCATCAAATCCGAATATCCTACTAATGCTACAACTTTTTTTCAAACAACTACAGTTCTTGATCAAGCATCAAGACTTGAATCTAAAATTAAAAAATATCCTACCCCCATTACACAGTAGGTCAAAGAAGAATCCAAAATATCAAAATTGCAGCCAACAAGCAAGTCAATAAACAATGTACCTGTAAAACCCGCTTCTGCCGAGCCTCCTTGTTCTGTGCATCCCTTTCAGCATTCGAGGGGTAGTTTGTCAACTTGTGGGGATGATTAACCACCCCCTCTTTCTGGTAGCATGAGTTGCAAACATCAAAGTCAGGGCAGACCTCACAGCGCCAGCCCTGGCCAACCTCGATGTCATGGCTACAAATATTGCATGTAGTCACATAGGCTGGCGCTGTTGGGTTGTGAAGGTGGTAAAGCATCATCATTGATGAGTGCTTTGCACTTCGAAGAGTGTCATACTGATAATGGTTGCCCTGGCATAGTGAGAGAAATGACTGTCTTGTATCAAAAAACTCACTTTGGAGGATATCATCCTTATCCTTCGTGTCACTGGGCACGTCAGATATCTCCAACTGAAAGAAACAATACGTAATCAGGATTTTTAAGTTGCGAAATGCTAAAATAGGAACACAATATAAAAAGTACGATAAATAATAATATCAAGATAAAGCTCTACTGAAAGAGATTCCAAGAAAGAGAAAACTTACTGGTCTGAAAGTGTGTTTCTCCCTACTATCGGTCGGGTGCCTCTCCTTGTCCTCACGCATTTTCTCCGCATTATGACAGCTATCATGGAGAGAGAAGATTATTCATACAAGACAGTAGATGAAATATTTTCATACAGAAAATTTTCATGACAGCTATCACGCAGCAACAAGATGTTTTTTTTATACAGAAAACTTTCATGAATAATGCTATCAATTATTATGCTCACCTATCACATAGGTTGAAATATCGGCAACTATTGCACACCCAGCGTGTACCAGACACCATAAGTATGCAACAGTGGTTGCAGGGATGCTGCAGATGAACCATGATCAAGCCTTCCCTTATAGGAAATAAGATTTTGCCCAGCTTCACAAGGAATAAACACAAAAAAAGGATAAGACAATTATTAAGGAATCATTAAGGTGTTACTGCTTAAAAACAAAAAGACAAGGAATAGGATACCTTGTGCATCAACATGGCATCCTTTGAGGCATTGCTGCTTAGATCAGTGTGGCCAACAGCCTTAAGGGCGTGCTTGGTCTTCATCCTACCCTTCTTGTGCTGTTTGCGCTCATCTTCCTCCTGGTGCAGTTTGGTAATCATGAATTCTGCAGCTCCTGGCCAGTAGTCGCCATCAAAATAAGGAAGACGGGCTGCAGTCACCTTTGCCCTGGACTCCCTCTGATGTGTGAAGAAGTGATCATACATATTTGTTAAGTCAACCACTATGTTCTCTTTTACTGCCTTCTTCAACATAGACAAGTACCTTCAAAACATATATAAGATGTACAATATGTTTAGTAACAATGTAACATGTACAATGAATGCAATCTTGACTTCAACTTGCTGGGATAACACATACCATTCAACCAATTTGTCAGATTTAGGGGTCTTTTGAATCTCAGGATGGCAGTATAAGATGTAATCTTCGCCATTGAGAGGGGGACAGGCCCATATGTAGCAGCTCGTGAATCCACGCCTTTTGACATATTCAAGGTATCCAATCTGGAAATATTATAGGAACCAATTATTAATTATGTATTATATCAAAACCGCCTGTTTAATTGGAAAATAGGCAAACTATATGTAATTTTTCAAGGTCGAACAAGCGACTATACCATAATTTCGTGATAGACAAACGTGCGAAGAGCCTCCCCACTGACTGTTCTGATCTCAGGCCTGAAGTACTTGATTGAATCCAGATAAGACAGGTAAACACGCCGTTGGTTTGGAAAGGCACATTCCATGCACACTTCTACACCCTCAATCTTTTGAAACAGCAATATTGCCTAGAAAGTAAAACCAGAAATTCAGTAAAAAAAAAAAACTGACATTTCATAGAAAATGAAAAACCAAATAATCCTCGAAAAATGATCTTCTCCGCATACCTTAGATTTGTAGGGAAATTCAGTCGGATAGTTTTCCTCCTGAAATACCTCTAAAAACCTTGGCTTCACCTCTAATTTCTTGTCAACAGATGATACAACTCTAACAACAAGTTCCTCTGCTCCTGGTACCTCATCAAAGCTCTTTCCAAAATGGTTGGCTCGGTCCTGCCTTTCCTGCTTCAGCCGCTTGAAGAGCCAATTCTCTATGTGGTCACTCAAGATTGTGCGCGGTAGATCCTTGGCACCGAGCACAGCACTCTGGGGTAGTGGTTTGCGCTCACCTGTTTCTACCTCTTGAATGTAGCAATTTGGGCAGGTGTACTCAGCTTGGCCGCCATCATTCCTACGCCCATTAAACAGAGCACATATTTGGTGCTGCCATGCCTCACACTTGTCACATTGCACCCACTGTAGAGAAGATGGCTTATTGGTTAGTTCTCAGTGAAAAGATAATGTAATTAAAAAAAAAAAGCTTTAAAAGATACCATGTTATTGACAAATTTAATCTTGTAAACCCAAAAAGGGAAATAAGCAACAAGATCTCTTATTGGACTAGCATGACTTGGATTCTCCTATTGGACTAATGATGCAAAAGGGGTTAAATCACATCAAGCATCAGTCCACAAAACTCTACTCTTACTCTTAGAGATTCATCGAGCAAATTGCTAAACCCAAAAAAAATGAAAAGAAAATGAAAAGAAGATACTATCGCGATCCCACACCAATACAAGTCTGGTATCCTCCCTAGTCCCTATACTACAATCCTTGATTGAAAGAACAGAGAAATGTACCGCTTCTTCAGTCTCCTCATCATTCCTTTTCTTCTCGACGCTTCTCTTGGGGACATCATGGCCCTCAATATTTATGGTTCCTCTTGCTGTGTTGAAGCATGAGATACAAATATAATGCCTCTGCCCACCGATGCAGATTGTACAGTACATTGCATTGCGCTTTATACGGTCCTCACATGGGGTGCAGTAGATTGGCGGTGGCTCGAAGGTCAGCTTCTCAACAGCACACAGCTGGCATGAGTTCTCATTCATCGAGATAGCCTGGTTCTTCTCAGCCATTGATTTGCTCTACATCACAAACCACATAAACTGTTATTATTCAAAATATATTAAACAATGCACATGTTTCCCAAAGATAAGTTATTCATCTAGACCATGTTTGGTTGTGGAGTAGAGGTGGAGTAAACCCCTTCACACTTGAGCAACCAAACAAAAGATGGAGTTAAGGCGGATACAGACACCTCAGTAGGAGAAATATATTTTTCCATTTTTCACCATTTTCTTCCATTACAAAAGATACAGAGTAATGTGATCGCAAAAGAAACAAAGAAAAGTTGTTAGCATGACCATACCCAGCCCCCACCTCAATGCCAACACACACACAAAACGGTTGCGTAATGTAGCAAAGCACTTATATATACCTTAGAAAAGGACAATTTACAAAGCTGGAGGCCAGTACGGTCAGAAGCTCATCTTATAAAAGGACATTCCTCAAAATTATATTTCAAAAAAAGATAAATAAGGAAACTTATGTACCTGACCAACCCACTGTCTCAAACTTTTGATGTGTTCTCTAACTTGCTCCGGCGTAAAGAGTTCCATCATAGAAACACCATTTATCTTAGGTTTCCCTGACTTACTGGCAGCCCCATCCTCCTCCATCTCCTGTTGTTTTGTCTCTGTTGCATTTTCATCATTTCTCTCTTCATTCTCAACCAACAATGATGGACCAGCAGCCCCATCCTCCTCCATCTCCTCTTGTTGTGCCTCTGTTGCAATTTCATCATTTCTCTCTTCGTTTTCAACCAACAATGATGGACCAGCAGGCCCATCCACCTCCATCTCCTCTTGTTTTGCCTCTGTTGCATTTTCATCATTTCTCTCTTCGTTCTCAACCAACAATGATGGACCAGCAGCCCCATCCTCCTCCATCTCCTCTTGTTGTGCCTCTGTTGCATTTTCATCATTTCTCTCTTCGTTCTCGACCAACAATGATGGACCAGCAGCCCTATCTACCTCCATCTCCTCTGCTTTTGCCTCTGTTGCATTTTCATCATTTCTCTCTTCGTTCTCAACCAACAATGATGGACCAGAAGTCCCAGCCTCCTCCATCTCCTGTTGTTTTGCCTCTGTTGCATTTTCATCATTTCTCTCTTTGTTCTCAACCAACAAAAATGGACCAGCAGGACCCACATCAGTTTGAGAAGATCTTATCATGCTAACATCCCCATCCAAACCATAACCCATCTGAACTGATGACATGTCAGCCACTGTAGAGGCAATTTGCAAGTTTTGCAATGCAGGATCGATCGTAACATATGTCTCCTGCTTTGCAGGTATATTACTGGTACTCTGTTGTTCAATATGAAATGCTTCTTCCTGCAGGGCACTAAATGACGGGTCTGTATTGTTGACTGATACAAGGGAGATATCCATATCCATCCTTCGCCTCTTTGGTAGAGGCTCAGCATCCATCTGAACTGATAATGCCCCTGACGATGAGTCTAATTGATTCATACCCTTATGTGAATGTTTCAAAGCAAGAGGGGCCGAGGCAGGTAAAGCAACTGGAGCTGCAGCCTCCACCTTATTATTATCGACCTCCTTTCCATTTAAACCTTTTTCTGACCCACAACCACTCTTCAGTGTCAAGGACGACTTGTGTTTGGCCATGATTACAAAGTTGCGGGCTGGACTACAGACTGGGCAGTTCACTTCATGGCAATCACGTAAATGAAGAAGTACTGTACGGGCTTTCAGACAAAGGTGGACCTCGCACTGCTTCTGTCTACATCTTTCAATGTGTTTGAGTAAGTGTTGTGCTTTAGCACAGCTCTTCTCCGGGCAGTGGCCAACTGGAGCACGACAGGATCTCGCATGGAACAGGTATAGTATCAGTTTCGACTGGTTCAGATACTGTGTCTCCCGTTGAGTGGGCTGGGACTGGGAGGGTCCTTTATTGGGAACCACCATAGTAGTGACAGAAGGGCCAGGGGCTCGCACACCCTCAGACGATATGGTCATGCAAGGCTGGTCGAGTTTGTTTTGAGAAATTTCGTTTTTCTCAATCAATGCATTGCTATTGTGACTGTTGTTACTATCAGTAACCATCTGGTGGTTGTTCCATTGCATCTGTTGTTGAACCTGTTGCATCTGCTGAGTTGGCCTCCGCTGAGACTGTTGCTGAACCAGCATCGAGTCTGGCTGGTGGATCCCACCCCTCGATCGGCTGTTCACCACCCCATTAAGGGATGACAATTCACCAGACTGGCCAGTCTGATTTGATGCATTGCAACAAGCTAACGGGTCAAAGAACTGTCCCTGGCCGCCCTTATTATTACCAAATGGCACCTGGAAATCAGCATGTTGAGGGAGCATTAGATGATTATTCGTCAGCAGGGCACTCTCAGCCATTACTTGGTCTGTATTAATGTCCCCAAAAGAACTGATTGAGCCCAAAGAGGATTGTCTAGAAAAGGTGTTGTTTCCACCCCTCGTCATCATTGGCTTCTGTTGCATACTCTGCTGGTGCAGTTGATTGCCACCCCTCATCATCATTGGTTGTTGTTGCTGTTGTTGCTGTTGTTGCTGCTGCTGCTGCTTCTGTTGCATGCACTGCTGGTGCAGTTGATTGCCACCCCTCGTCATCATTGGCTGCTGTTGCATGCTCTGCTGGTGCAGTTGATTGCCACCCATCATCATCATTGGCTGCTGCTGCTGTTTCTGATGATGCTGTTGCATGCTCTGATGGTGCAGTTGATTGACATCCATCATCATCATTGGAAACTGTTGCATGCTCTGCTGGTGCAATTGATTGCCACCCCTCGTCATCGTTGGCTGCTGCTGCTGTTGCATGCTCTGCTGGTGCAGTTGATTGCCACCCATCATCATCGGCTGCTGTTGCTGTTGTTGCATGCTCTGCTGGTGCAGTTGATTGCCACCTATCATCATCGGCTGCTGTTTCTGTTGTTGCATGCTCTGCTGGTGCAGTTGATTGCCACCCCTCGTCATCATTGGCTGCTGCTGCTGTTGCTGATACTGCTGTTGCATGCTCTGCTGGTGCAGTTGATTGCCACCCCTCATCATCATTGGCCTGGGCTTTGATTGGAGGGATGCTGCAACAGCTGAGATCTTGTTCAAATTACTTGCTGAAGACAGGTTAGATGGGCCTGCAGGATTGTAATAGTTTCCAGAACTTGATATGGTCATGTCAACTTGTTTGGCAACTGTGTTGTTGCCCATCAGAGAAACACGTTGTTGAGACAATGATGCTTCAAAAAGGAAAAGGGGGAAAAAAAAAGAGAAGTGAGAACCTTTTTTCCATAATTTAGTTACCCTAGAATGTATTTTCCATAATTTAGTTACCCATAACATTTTAAGGATGACAAGAAGTTCGTCACATACATATATGTATGTATGCATACATGTGCGTGTGTGTGTGTATAGGAGTTGGCTGGTAAAAATTTATCGGATATGCTTCAAACATCCAATCCAAACTGTTGAATACGATTTACCTCACGAGTGATGCGTTTACATTCTAAATATATAAATTTTTTAATTCATTCATAACAAAGTTAAGCGGTAAAAAACTGATGAAAAATAAATGCATTAAAATTAACTTGTAAATGTTCATTTTCTGACGCTTGACTTTGTACTAAATGAATTCAAAAATTTATAACATTGCATGTAAGCGCATCACTCGTAAACTAGATCAGTTTCAAACTGTTTGGATTTGTTGTTTGAAGCATATACGATAGATTTTGAGTAGCATGGCATGTCACTAAAGTACCCATAGCATGCTAGCCAACTTTTATATATATATATATATAGTCCGGCTAATCTGACCACCTGCTAGTTAGAGTTGGTGGGACTTACAACTACCAAGCACAATAATGAAAACAAATGAATATGGCAACAAATTTACATACTCGGCATCCTTTGCTGGATCTGCTGTGAAGAGAAACCCTGCTGGAGGGGCTTTGTAAAGTCCCCATATGTGCCACCAATGCCCATGTACCCTTCTGAGACCTGTTGTTGCATGTTATTACCAAGCAACCCTAATCTATTGTTATTATTGATCATGCCATCTCCAAACCCTTGGGAAGAATGCTTCTGATTCATGGGAACTAACTGCATGCCAGGTCTCACTTGTCCACTGAGAGTGTTGTATTGCTGTTGCTTCTGGGACTGCATACCAAACCCATTATTCATAGGCATAGTCAGTTGGGTTGCTTGTGTGGTACTGGTGGAGTTAAATCCAGGGGTCCGTATCATTTGCGGCGTAACCTGATGTCGCACCCCTATTGATGCAGACATTGAAGTGCTTCCCGGCTGATCAATTGACATGTTTCCATGTGAGAGCTGGTATCCATTAGACATGGGGATCTCTATAAAGGAAAGAATATGATATCGTCAGTAACAACACACACAAGAAAAGAAACTGTATGCATGCAATTTGCCAAAAATTTACGCTAGTGCATTGCGCATGGCAGGGGCGGAGGCCGGAGGGATTAAGAGGAAATGGGGGTCAATTGACCCCCATTTCTTTGTATTTAGGTATGATTTTGTATATAATTTAGAGTGAAATGGCATGATATTGTAAAATTGACCCCCATTCTCTATAGAAAATGTTTATATGATTGACCCCCATAGTTCGGAAGTCTGGCTCCGCCCCTGGCGCATGGTAAAGGAAAATTCTATGAAAGTTCTGGTGGTACTTACACAATCACATCAATTTCGCATGCAAAACAAAGTCAAGTCCAGATAATGCGTTACATTTTGAATAATGATAAGAGTCATTGGTTCCATTAAGGGAACTGTTATTGGTTCATCTAAGGAATGGAGATGTACTGTAACATGTGCAGGAACGCACAAGAAAACTACAAGAAGGGATCGATGAGAGATCAAAGGGATCTCTACTATTCAAGATCATACCAGCAGGGACGCTAGTGGGATTAATCCCCTGGTTGCTCTCCATTAAGGATGGCATTCGCATGGTTCCAGTTGGGTTGTGGGATATGCCAGGAGGCGTAGGTATCATCATGCCAGATACTGAGGAATTAGACTGTATGTTATGTTGCACCATAGTCTGTTGCTGTTGCTGATGGAGTTGATGTTGCCATTGCAATTGCTGGTTTTGCTTAATTTGATTCAACACATACTTTACCCGACTCTGAATCCCACTCCGAAATTTGCTTATATAGTCATCCTGCTCACAAAGCACAAAAAAGAATGTACAACATGATCAATTGTCTTCCTGCTCACAAGATGGCACTTCACAAGTTTGTAGGGAGGAATAAAGAGATTGATTTACCTTGTTAAGGGACTCTTTGAATATAGCCTCTTCAAGCCTCTTCGCAATATCGGGCAATGTCTGCTTCCACTCATTTGATGAATTAGTGTTATTTTTTCCCTCTAAACATTTGCATCTGTATTTAAAAAAAAAACGAATTAAGTTTTGGTAGTAATGAACAAGAAGCTTCAGGAACAACAATTTCAACATACACAAATCTAAGCAAAAATCCATTTGTATTTAATGAGACAGAGTAGTTCACCACATCAATTTATATGTGAAAAATCAGAACCAATGATACACAACATAATAAGCTGGTAATCAATACTTTATAAATCATAAGGATAAGGTAACACACACAGACACACACACTACTTTGCATTCAGATAATAGATTTATATAATACTAGTAATGTAGAAAAAGAAAAAATAAAATAAAAAGCTTACATTTTTTCTTGCATATTGATTCGCAGCGCCTGGAACTCTGAGTCCATGCTGAAATGGCCAGTATGATTTTGCATCATGCTGATTACTAGGCAATTTTTCAAACCAACTGCCCAGATCGCAACTCACACCTGAAAATCATATAAAACGAAATCATTTAACAATGTAATAGTCAAGCAACACCAATCAGGACCCTTTATAAAATAGAGGAACCCTACCCATAGAATCAGATAAATTTAGATAAGCTCTCATTTCTACTGAAAACTGTTAGGGTCTAACTCTGATTGACGAATTTGGGCGAATTTTAGGTTTGAGAGGACACGGTACAGTAATGGCGAAAGGATACAATGGAAGAGAGAAGCTCAAGAATCTTTAGTTCATTTCATAGTTACAACATATTCTGAAGGATTTCTCAATGGGATTTCTGATTTCTCAATTGAATGGCCTAATTAATTAAATAGTTTCTTAACAATCCATCCGCGTTCTCCTCCAGTTTCTTTTCATTCTTCGTCTCCATTTCTGATTCTCTGGCCCCATCCTGCAGTCGCGGTCTCCTTGTCCGAACTGCTGCCCGAGTTGCCCGAACTCTTTCTCTTTCGTCTATTACTTTATTTTGACCAAGTCAAAATTGGGATTCGATACATCCCAATTCATCTCGCATTATTATACTGTTTGTGTAGTACCATACTTAAACAAGTAACTTGGATTTTTCCCATTGCAATTAGTACCTTCGCGCTTTGGAGAGAAATCAGAAACCGCTACGCTTGAATTGAATTGGGCTCCGCTGGTTGATTCTTGGAGGAGACAAGGGATGCGATTGATGATCGAATAGAAATTTTGTTAATTATAAAGGAGATAAAGTCGGCTGATGAAGGAAAAAAAAAAAAATAGAAAGTAACTATTTTTATGAATTTATTTGAGGATTATATTGTATCTTATATATTTTTTTAAATAAGGAAATATGTGAATGACATATGAGCTATCCGATTAATAGAAATGATAAGAAATAAATAAATAAAACGGATTGAAAATAATTATAGAGATTTAATTCACTTCATGTATTGTTAGAATAATTATTAAAGCTTATTGGAGAAGGAACTTGATTTTAAAATTAAAACAAATATTATCAAATAAAATACAAAATTAAAAACTATATAAAAAATTATAATAGATGATCACATTATAAAGTAATTAAATTCGAATATTGAATTAAGTATACTTGACCCATGGATGAACATTCATTAGTTAAAAATATAAAGAACTTATTGGAGAAGGATCTTGATTTTAAAATTAAATCAAATATTATCAAATAAAATACAAAATTAAAAACTATATAAAAAATTATAATAGATTATCACATTATAAAGTAATTAAATTTGAATATTGAATTAAGTATACTTCACCCATGGATGAAGATTCATTAGTTAAAATATAAAGAACTTATTGGAGAAGGATCTTGATTTTAAAATTAAATCAAATATTATCAAATAAAATACAAAATTAAAAACTATATAAAAAATTATAATAGATTATCACATTATAAAGTAATTAAATTTGAATATTGAATTAATTACTTCACCCATGGATGAACATTCATTAAAATATAAAGAACTTATTGGAGAAGGATCTTGATTTTAAAATTAAAACAAATATTATCAAATAAAATACAAAATTAAAAACTATATAAAAATTATAATAGATGATCACATTATAAAGTAATTAAATTTGAATATTGAATTAAGTATACTTCACCCATGGATGAACATTCATTAGTTAAAATATAAAGAACTTATTGGAGAAGGATCTTGATTTTAAAATTAAATCAAATATTATCAAATAAAATACAAAATTAAAAACTATATAAAAAATTATAATAGATTATCACATTATAAAGTAATTAAATTTGAATATTGAATTAATTACTTCACCCATGGATGAACATTCATTAAAATATAAAGAACTTATTGGAGAAGGATCTTGATTTTAAAATTAAAACAAATATTATCAAATAAAATACAAAAATTATAATAGATGATCACATTTTATAAAGTAATTAAATTTGAATATTGAATTAATTACTTCACCCATGGATGAACATTCATTAAAATATAAAGAACTTATTGGAGAAGGATCTTGATTTTAAAATTAAAACAAATATTATCAAATAAAATACAAAATTAAAAACTATATAAAAAATTATAATAGATTATCACATTATAAAGTAATTAAATTTGAATATTGAATTAATTACTTCACCCATGGATGAACATTCATTAAAATATAAAGAACTTATTGGAGAAGGATCTTGATTTTAAAATTAAAACAAATATTAACAAATAAAATACAAAATTAAAAACTATACAAAAATTATAATAGATGATCACATTTTATAAAGTAATTAAATTTGAATATTGAATTAAGTATACTTCACCCATGGATGAACATTCATTAGTTAAAATATAAAGAACTTATTGGAGAAGAATCTTGATTTTAAAATTAAAACAAATATTATCAAATAAAATACAAAATTAAAAACTATACAAAAATTATAAAGTAATTAAATTCGAATATTGAATTAAGTATACTTCACCCATGGATGAACATTCAATAGTTAAAATATAAATAATTTTCTGTCATAAGATTAAATTTGACAATTACTAAACCCTAAACTCTAAACCATAAACCCTAAACTAAAGTATCAATTAAATAATAAATTGATTTTCAGGAATTATTACCTTGGTCAGCTTAATTCCTCTGATTCACCTTTTCTTGCCAATTCTTCCACAGATTTGGGGGCAGCGTGATGAATGCTTTGTTAATTAAAAGATGAGGGAAGATGGATTCCTCGGACCTTAATTTATAGGAATTTTAATAAGTCGGCTAATGGAGAAAATAAAAATAGAAAGCATCTATTTTTGTTGTATATTTTTTTTAGGTTTTTTGGGGATATATTTTTGTTTAATTGGGCTATGAATAGATTAAAAATATTAATTTTTTTTTTTAATAAAAGAGTTGGTTCATGCTAATTGTGTAAGAGATAATTATTTCCTTGTGTTTCTAGAAGTAGACAAAAATATATTGTCTTTTTTAGTTCTTTTATCTAATTTATTTATTTTTTTAATAAAAAGAGGCACAGTCACTGATTTTAATTAGCACAGTTTAAAAGCTTAAATAACCCAAATATGCCTAATATAAACTTACTATCCCTAACTACAAGATACATTATCTAATGCACTTGTGACAAAAAAATATTTTAATTTATTTTATTTTGAAAAAAGATTACTTCTTTTATTATTACCAAACATTTATTTTAAAGTAATTTGATATCTACTTCAATTAGTCAAAAACAAGATAAAGATCTGTCCCTAGCTCAATGTATTTTTTTTAATGAAATGAGTCTCCTAATTAGTCCAAAATGTTTTTAGCCGAATTTTTTATTAGTAGGAAATTAGAAAAAAAGATAATAAAAAATGGATATTGAAAAATAATTTGAAAAAAAAAGAGGGTTGAATTGTGTTCATTTTTTGTGTCTCCATCATGTTTCTATTTTTTTAAACGTTAATAACTTAAATTTTAAAACTCATTTATCAAAATAAAACTATTAAATTTGATATATTTTATTTTCTCTATGCATATATAAAATATTACGACATTTCAACTTTGTTTTAATCGGTATCAAAAGCATGCAAATATACATTGATATGGATAAATTCTAAATGTTAATTGTTCAACTTATTGATTCATATAAAAACAAATGGAGGCATGATGGATAAATTCATTTTTTTTATGTGCAGGTAGAAAAAATAATATTGATCAAAACTAATAGTTTTATTGAACAAATAAGTTTAAAAAAAATTGTTATTAAAAAATTAAAAAATAAAGACATAATAGTGACACAAAAAATTAAGACATTTATACCCTCGCGGATAGTTATTTTTTACTCTCGAGGATATTGTTCCATTTTTGTAGTGTACGTGATGTTATGGTTTCATCACGACACAACATGACACCTGACTTAAGTCACATGCCAGTCATTTGCTATGACTTGCGTGTTTCTTATTGTGATCATATTACAAAAAATCAGCACGTCATGCGAAATAGTTTGATTACAGCGCACGGTCCTGTTTGATCAAGATCGTTAAATCTTGATCTTGATTGAATAAACTAACATAAATTCCCATTTTTCAAAATATTTTCCAATAGATCCGATTTTTTATTATTTAAGTTAGTTTATTCAATCAAGATCAAGTATAATATTTTTTTATCACGCGTGAGCACATGCTGTAACCAGACTAGTTCGTATGTTGTGCCAATTTTTCAAAGGATAGTCATAACACAGAACTACAAGTCAAGTGTTGTGCCATATCGTAATGAAACCGTGGCATCTGAACTATGTCGTGAAAGAAACCGTGGTGTCATATGTCATATGTCGTGTTGTATTTGTGTTGTGACGAAACCATATCGTGACGGAAATGAAACTTGTATATAATTTTTTACTAAGTATTTATGTATTAAATACATCTTTTTAATTAAGTAAGAAATTTTGAATTGGAGTCTGGACTCCATAAATTGTGGCTTCCATGTAAATTTTTTATGCGAGTCTATATACCTATTTGCAGAATCTGATAAGAGTGAGTCTATGGTATTATGCATAGCACGGATTAGTTCGTACTACGGAGTCATATTTTTATTTTGAAAATTTTAATAGTCGATCCGAAACGTTCAACGTGATCTTCACATGAATATGTACTTGCAGACTAAATTTTATATTTTTTTGAATTTTTTTACTATAATTTAAGATAGGTAGAAAATCACTTGATCTGAAAATTCTAGACCATTCAAAAACAGTGATTTTCTACCTATCTAAAAAATAAAAAATTTAGCCTACAAGTATATTCTCATATGGAAATCATGTTCAACGGTTCGGATCGACCGTTAGAATTTTGAAAACAAAAATATTGATCCGTAGTACGGACCAATCCGTGCTACCATAGACTCACTCATCTGATAATGTTCTTTCACAATGCAGTTATAACTCAAATGGACGATTTGTGGATAGCTGACCAGGATTAGAAAGGTGAAGAGGCCAGTTATATTTTGATATATTAAAGGATAGTTATATTTTGATATAAAAGAATTTACTAAACCAACTTGATTGCTTTGATTTTTACAAAAAATATAAGAACCGAGATGCTATTTTAGTCCGAATTGTTTTTTTTTTCAGACCGAATTGTCATTTCGGTCTGAGCCGTTTTTACAGATTTAGAAAAAAAAAAAATGATGTAGCTATTGGTGTAAAACTTGTGAAAACACTTCGGACCGAAATAGCAATTCAGTACGAGAAAAAAAACATCTTCGGACCGAAATGACATCTTGATTCTTATGGTTTTTGTAAAAATCAAAGCAATCAAGTTGGTTTGGTAAAATCTTTTTTTTTATTTATGGTTTTTAAAAAAAATTCTTATATTTTAGTATAGAAAGGGATAGTAATATTTTGTGTTGTTGTTTATATCTGGGTTGTTAGAGTGGGCCCATTATCCGGTCCAGTGTATTATATGAACTTGAATATGCATGTAGGAGAGGTTTTTTGGATTTGGGTTTGTAAGTAGGGGTGTTAAAATGGATCGGTTTATTCGGTTTTAAATCGAACCGGCAAATTTCGGTTTAATTGGATCGGTTGTTTGGTTTAAATGGTTCGGTTCGGTTTTGAGATCTCCAAATCGGTTTGAACCGAACCAACCGGTTTAATTAAAAATAGATTGGTTTATTTTGTGTGGTATATAATGGATCGGTAAATCGGTTTATGAAAAACCGGCTTGTGTGGTTATCAAAAATGTTATCCAAATCGGTTTGAACCGAACCAACCGGTTTTGAAATGTTTATTTGTAACTTGAAATGTTTGTATTCGGTTCAACCGAACAAACCGAAGTTTAAATCGGTTTAATCGGTTCGGTTTTAGATCAGTTTGGATTTTTAGTTCGGTCGGTTTGATTGGGTTTTCAAAATTCGGTTCAAACCGCGGTTCGGCAAAAAAAAGTTCGGTTTGACCCGAACCAACCGGTTGAACACCCCTATTTGCAAGGCACGAACTACCATATTCATGAATTCGTATCATTTCTGTTTGGATCTGCACCGTAATCAGAATCTGCACGACTATTAAAGCGGCTCTGTATGTATCATGGTCCGGATTCCAATCGGACGGCCGTAATCCATACAAAAATATTCTGTGACCTCAGAGGATATAGATTCATTATATCATCTACAAATTATCGCTCTATCCAATGCAAAAATAGATCGATCTAATAAAATTAACACCTTAAATTGAACAATTCTGGTAATGAGGCTCCAACGTTTTATTACAAAAATAATCTCTGTGGGTTTATTAAGAGACGAACAGTTTGAAATTTCAGATAGAGAACTATCTTTAGTCTAATCATTAATAGCAGTGAATAAACGGAAAATTTAGATCAAAGTAAAATAAAACATATTGTTGGAATATGCACAACTCTTATTAATGCAAACAGGAAATCTGCAAAGATGAAAAAAAAAACTTGGAAATTGTATCATATTTTTGTATATGGCACTCTTTAGCCAGCAGAGGGCTGTAGCATTTAAAAAAGGGAACATTTCTAGCGTGTCCATACCAGAAGTTAGAGTGCAAAAAACGTGTCGTGCCGTGCCGTGACTAACACGTCGTGACTTTGGTCTCGTGCCGTGTTGTGCCGTGACCAAGTTAATTTTTCACGTGCCGTGCCGTGATCAAAATGTCAAGGGGTGGTTACGACACACGAATGGTCATGCCACATGAGTCACGCCGTGCCTAAACGTGTCGTGACCATACGTGACTCGCGTGACTATTTAATCATAATTTAGGTTAGTTTATTCAAGATTTACCATTAAATCAATATCTAATAGTCCTAATTACACGTGACTCGCGTGACTACGTGTCGTGCCGTGCCATGACTAAATCTTTCAAGTGCCGTGCCAAAGTTTCAAAAGATGAGCACGGCACGCGAATGGTCATGGCACGTAACTGACACGCGTGCCGTGCCGTTCTGTGCCGTTCCGTGACGAAGCCGGCTCCGCCGTGCCATTTTTCCCACTCTACCAGAAGGGTAATCAGGATTTAAAAAAGGGAACATTTAAAGGCAACTATCTGCTTTCAATTCCTTCCTATTAGGCGCATCAGGTGTATCAGATCAGTGAATAGCTAGGTCTAGAGATGTAACTGATTTCCTTTCTATTAGGCTGCAGTCAAAATACATGTAAATAGGAAGTAACTGATTTCTGTTATGTTGTTACAGTTGGTTAATTAGTGAAGCTTGTACATAGTCTATAAATAGACTAGAGATGTAGCAAAGCATATACAATGTAAATTACATTCAAACACTATCCTCTGTATCTTTACAAGCTCACATACTTTCCCCTAATTATTAATTCCAGAACAAACCAAAGAGCAGGCATGATCATTAACAGCCTCATTCCAATAATAGCACTTGTATTAAACCCCTTAAACTAATCTTACACAAAACCCTAACTATAACATCCCTATATCTCAAAAATTCCATCCAGAAACAAAAAAACTTATACAAACTAACACCATCTCCACTTTTATTCCTTGTTGCCACAGTTGTAACATCCCCTTTAATTTCTTCAAAAACTTTATTAAAAGAAAAAAAACAAAAACAAAAACAAATTCTCTTTTAGTCATTAAATCCCATGGGGTTCCACTCATGGCCCCACACAATTCTCCTAAGCTTTTGCCTCTTACTTGCCACAATTAGTGCACAAGATTACGATGACAACGACAGTACATTGGCAATCCCGGCACAAGACACCTGCATTGGAGTATTTTTGACATATACCTTCATTGAACGTGCCAAGGAATTTCCCCACTTGAAAAATGCATCTGCACAAGCATATGCATTCAAAGCGAAGGCGACAATTCTCAACACAATGAGCCAGGATCTAGATGCATGGATAATGTTCATTGGGTTTCAACACAATGAGATACTGGTAAATACAGATGGGGCAGTGCTAATGGATGGCTCAGATTTTCCAGCACGTGTCAGTAATGGAACATCATTCTCTGGATATCCCATGTCAGATCTATTGAATGCAATCGATACTGCTGGGGACCTCAATCAAATTCAGGCAATGATTGATATCAAAGGCACACAATTCGGGGTAAAACCACCAGGGATTCCGATGCCAAAGACCATTAAGCTGCTCAATGATGGTTTCAAATGCCCCGCCCCAACCAAGAAAGGTGACTGATTATCATGTATTAATTATTTTCCATTTGAAAGTACAAAATGCATGCTATAATTTGCATTTCATGTTTCTTTCAGTTAGTTTCTTGGCCAATTCCTATCTATTGCCACAGGGTGGTTCAGAAAAAAAAAAAAAGATTATTTTTATCAAATTGAATGCCTTTTAGTGGGGTTTTGTAGGGAGTCAAATGTATGTGTGTTGCGTAAAGGACCCGAAATCAAAGGTCAAGGATGTAAATGCAACGAAGTTTTTGCCACGACAGAAAGCTGATTTAACCATCGGGTATGATGTGTTACAATCATTTGGGAACAACTACCTTGCACAGGTGACAATTGATAACTGGAGCCCTCTTGGACGGCTCGACAACTGGAACCTAACATGGGAATGGATGCGTGGCGAGTTCATATACTCCATGCGTGGGGCCTACACACTCAAGCGCGACTCTGCATCTTGTATTTATGGACAAGCAGCCACTTACTACCAGACTTTTGATTTCTCTCCTGTTATGAGTTGCGAGAAGAAGCCGATTATTGTCGACCTCCCTCCAGAAAGGGTAATGACGTAATTAATGTTGTATTTGTTAATGGTAAATGAAGGGGCTTGCTAGCAATCTGATATTGTAATTGTATTTGCCCCTTGGAACCATTTTGACAAAATTCAGCATTCAAATCTCGTACCAATACAAGTTTATTTTCTGCTCAGAAATTTGAGGCAAAATAAAATCAAGGAAAAAAATATTGAATTAACAAATGTTTAATACCTGGATGGTTATTCTTGGTTTCAATGTACTTTTATCTAGTTCAGATTTAAAAACTACTAAAAAAGAATGGCAAACTTAAAAATGGTAAATGTGCATTTGTTACTTGCTCGCTATTGCCTTGCCCTCCTATCTCCAAAAAAATTTAAACAACAAATTAGAAAAAAGAAAGTATAATGTGCATTTGTGTTTTCCATATTAACAAATATTCGGAATTAAATAAATGTATGACAGGAAAAAGACAAGGACATAGGAAACTTGCCATTCTGTTGCAAAAATGGTACACTCTTACCGAAGCTGATGAACGAAACCCTGTCTAAGGCAATTTTCCAGCTCCAAGTGTACAAAATGCCACCGGACTTGAATCGTACTGTACTGTATCCACCCCAAAAATGGAAGATCGAAGGTGAGCTTAACCCGACGTACAAGTGTGGACCCCCAATCAGGGTTAGCCCCATGGAGTTTCCTGACCCAAGCGGCCTCATGTCTGATACAATAGCTGTTGCCAGTTGGCAGGTCGGTTGCAACATTACCCGCCCAACAAAAAGAAACTCTAGGTATGTTTTATCTGGAAAATTGAATTTTGGGCGCCAAACTAAAATTTTACAAACTATATATATTATCAACTAACAAGATTTTATTAATATTTTTAAATATTTAGAATCTACATGTAAATATTATCAACTAAAATTTTACAAATTCTAGGTGTTGTACATGCGCTTTTCTATTCTAATATAATCTCGGTGGCCAATTTGGCCCCAACCTTCAAAAAAAAAAAAAAAAAGCTTACCAACATTTTATTATGCCTCTTCAGGTGTTGTGTATCCTTTTCTGCCTACTACAATGACTCGGTGCTGCCATGCAACACCTGTGCCTGTGGTTGCTCAGACGCACTTGCGTGTGACCCAGACGCACAACCCCTCCTCCTCCCATCTGATGCACTCCTCCTCCCCTTTGAGAATCGCACTAAAAAGGCAGTGGCTTGGACCAAGCTCAAGCACAGGAATGTCCCCAACCCTCTACCCTGTAACAATAATTGTGGTGTAAGCATCAACTGGCACATCCTCTCCAACTACCGGCATGGTTGGAGTGCCCGTGTTACTTTGTTCAATTGGAAGGATTACACATTCAAGGATTGGTTCACAGCCGTGCAGCTGAGCCCCAATGCATTTATCGGGTACGAGAATATGTATTCATTCAATGGCACCAAGTTGAACACCACAACAAATACATTGTTCATGCAAGGGTTAGAAGGGTTGAATTATCTCCTTGCAGAGACAGATGGGAAAAATCCAAACATTGACCCGCGGATTCCCGGCAAACAACAATCGGTTATATCATTCACTAAGAAGAAGACACCAGGCATAAAACTAGCCCAGGGGGATGGGTTTCCAGTGAAGGTGTTTTTTGATGGAGAAGAGTGCGCGCTTCCTGATGAGATACCTCGAGCAGATGGAATTAGAGCAAGTGTTGGGCTTTTGAGGATGTTATCTGTTGTGGTTGTTGTCTTTTTGATGATTTCAGATCTACTAATATTGTAAATACATATATCTACTTTCAAAGAGATTGCTTGTTAATTTAGTGAACTATATACCACTTATTTACTGTACTTTAGAGAAAATTCACAGTATGTATATTTTTGGCATATATGTAGTAAGGTGCGAGATTTTGTAATTAAAGTTCTTATCATGATTAGCTTTTATTATTTGAATAATGAATAAACTATCAAATTCAAACATTAATTCAACATATTATTATTTTCTCTTTATCATTACAGATTGAAGCATGATAGTGGATACTAATAAGTAATAATAAATCATAAGAAAAGGAATAATGCATAATTAATGTCTTCCTCTTGTGCTTTAACTGTCTCTTGATTTCTTGCAAAAGTATTATTAGTAGACAACTATAAATGTTGCAACATGGTACAGCAATTCAAAGTCAAAATTGTACAAAATTAGTTACCATTGCGCGTCGCTTCCCCTGGACTCCATGAATGATTGAGCTGACATGCTGAAATCCCATATTTAACATCACCTATTTTTATCCATTTATATGTACACAATTTTTCTCTCTCCCTGCCAAAATTTCTAACTAAAACCTATAGATCGTCTCTCAATAATAACAGTTAATGTTCTCTCCTACATAAAAGATCTTGTATCACCTCCATCTCCTTTAAAAAAAAAAACAAAAAAGAAGAAGAAATCCACGAAATGCCGCATTGTTTGTGGCAAAATGCTCTCTTGTTCACCAGCTTGTTGCTAATCACCAGCATTAAATGCCAAGACTACGACGACAGTGATGATACGCCGGCAAATCCAGCGCAAGATAACTGTGTTGGGGTTTTCTTGACATACACATTCACAAAAAGAACAAAGGAATACCCACATGTGAAAAATGCAACAGCACAAGCATATGCATTTGATGCGCAGGTAACTATCCTCAATACTATGAGCGAGGATTTGAAAGGATGGCAATTTTTTGTTGGGTTTCAGCATAGTGAGATTCTGGTATCAGTTGAGAATGCTGTTCTGACAAACGCCACAGATTTTCCGGCGAAGGTTGGAAACGGCACCACTTTTTCAGGATTTCCCGATACAGATCTTTTGAATGCCATTGATACAGCAGGTGACATGGACCAAATACAAAAGATTGTTAAAATCAAAGGCACACAATTCGGTGTGAAGCCGCCTGGGACACCGATGCCAAAGACAATTAAGCTGATGAATGATGGGTTCAAGTGCCCGGCACCGAAAAAAAAAGGTGAGCGTTTGTTATAACTCTATATTCTAGGAGATTGTGTATTGTTTCATGCAAGGTTCCCTATATTATCTTTCTTCTAATAAAAGATATTATATACTACCCTGCTTATGATTTATATGATCACTAGACGAACAAAGTGTAGGTCACACTTATCAAGACATGTATCTTTTAAATGACATTAATTGAACAAGTCCTTGGTTATAGCTTGAAGTGTCCAAAGTACCCCCTTAATTATTCATAATTTGTAATTGTTATTGACCATCTAGATCTTGTCAGACTAATATGTCTTTACTTCCAGGAAGCCAGATGTATTTGTGTTGTGTAAAGGATCCGAAAATAAAGAAGAAAACAAACACTACCCGATTTTTACCAAGACAAAAGGCTGACCTGACTATAGCATATGATGTACTCCAGGCATATGGGAATAACTACATGGCACAGGTAATCGAACTAATTAGTTGCTCTGAAAGCCAATTTTTAAGAAAAGTTTTCTTATTCCTTTATACTTTCAAGTAATTCAACACATGGGCATATTTAAATACTGCCCCAAATACGTTTATAACAATAAGATGCAAACACACGATAATCTTAGGGTTGAGTAGGAATTATATGCCTAGTTTTTTTAAGGAATTATGCATGACTACGGGTAACCTGGTGGAGGTGGTTTATTTACATTTTACTTTTATTAGGTGACGATTGACAACTGGAATCCGCTTGGACGGCTCGACAACTGGAACCTCACTTGGGAATGGAAACGAGGAGAGTTCATATACAGCATGCGTGGGGCCTACACCCTCAAGCGTGACTCTTCTTCTTGCATCTATAGCCAAGCTGCTTCTTACTACTCCGATTTTGATTTTGCTCCTGTTATCAGTTGTGAGAAGAAGCCTATTATAGTTGACCTCCCCCCTGAAAGGGTAAACAAATTATCCTTATATGCAGCATATCATCTACTACTTTAGGTAATTATGATGTTAAGATGGGGTTTTAAGGAACAAATAATTTAACTAATTACTTAATTAGTTAGGAAGCATCATTAAAGAGTAGTTCAATAAACTATCAGCAAGACCTGAACTTAAAATCATGCTAGGTTAACAACAAGATAAAAGTATTGGAAAATAACTAGTACAGCCCCATAAAACAGTACTTGGGAGATAAGATCACCTAGAGAAGTGCAAAAAAAAAAAAAATTAACAAAATATCACGAGGCTTTAAATTAACTGTATCTCTTGTACCAATAGGCATTAAAAACCTAACTGCTCAAGTGTTGACAGGAAAAAGATAAAGACATAGGAAACCTACCATTCTGTTGCAAGAACGGCACACTCTTACCAAAGTTGATGAACGCGAGCTTGTCAACAGCCATGTTCCAACTCCAAGTGTACAAAATGCCACCAGATTTGAACCGTACTACATTGTATGCACCCCAAAACTGGAAGATCCAAGGAGAACTAAACCCGAACTATGTTTGTGGGGCCCCCATTAGGGTTGACCCAATGGAGTTTCCTGATCCCAGTGGGCTCATGTCAGAGACTACAGCTGTCGCCAGTTGGCAGGTTGGGTGCAACATCACCCGACCAAAACCCAGACAAAATAGGTCAGTGGCTATAGTACTATTCAATCTGAAATTTATGTAGTTATTAGGATACGTATGGTATTGGACACATTGATAACTGGTTCAGTCATTAGTAAGAGGTATGGGCACATCTGTCAATGTATTGATAGTCTGGTACTGGTACTAAAAGGCCAACATATACTATTATTATTCATTAAGTAAAATACCAACCAGTAGGTGTCAATACCAGTTTCTACAGGCATATCTCGCTCTATCATAGCATACGAGTAAAGGCAAGGTTACTTTCACAAATCACAACCAAAAGATTCAAATTCAAAATTACCATCTCCAATCTCAATAATAACCAAAGCATCTATACTAGTGCATCCTATCGAGTAATGAGAAACATATATCAACGAGACAACCACATTGCCATAGATAACATTTACAGTATATGTAAGGACATACATTATGTACTAACTTTAATGAAAATTCCAAACCAGGTGTTGTGTTTCCTTCTCAGCATACTACAATGAGTCAGTGATCCCCTGTAACACATGCGCGTGTGGCTGTTCAGACGCACTAGCTTGCGACCCTGATGCACAACCTTTGTTGCTCCCATCTGAGGCGCTTCTGATCCCATTTGTGAACCGCACAGCAAAGGCAAAGGCTTGGGCCAAGCTCAAGCATCGGTCAGTACCCAACCCCCTGCCTTGCGGTGACAACTGTGGTGTAAGTATTAACTGGCATATTGTCTCTAACTACCGCAATGGATGGAGTGCCCGCATAACCTTGTTCAACTGGAAGAAATACATTTTCAAGGATTGGTTCACGGCCATAACACTCAATCATGATGCTTTCCTAGATTATGAGAAGGTATGGTAGATTAAAATCCCTCAAAGGTATTTAGGGTACATAACACTCTTAAAGTACCAGAATAACCATACAACATCAGCTATGCCCTTTTGGACTATTTTGAACATTTTGAATTAGCTGAAGAATCAAGAGAAAGATGCACTTTTTAAACAAATTATTCGAGGACAATATTTAAGAACAATAGAGCTGCATCAGCTACCATTTCACATCTATTTTAGTTTTGGAGTTCAAACTAATAAACCAAATTATGTTTAATTTAACATGATTTTTTTTTTAAACTGAACTAGGTGTACTCTTTCAACGGCACAATATTGAACAACACAAAGGATACAGTGTTCATGCAGGGATTGGAGGGGTTGAATTACTTGGTGGGGATCGTAAATGCAACAGACACCAAAAATAAACCACCAATCCCTGGCAAACAACAAACAGTCATCTCCTTCACTAAGAAGAAGACACCTAATATCAAGCTATCCAAGGCTGGGTTCCCCACAAAAGTGTACTTCAATGGTGAAGAGTGTGCGCTCCCAAATCAGATACCACGCAGTAATGCTTACGGGTTGAGAGCTGGCATTCTAAGAGTGGCTTTGGCTACTATATTAATTTGTTTGATAAATATGAGCATTTTGAGGTGAAAATGGATATAATTCAGCCAAAATACCTCTTATGTAATGCACAATTTGTGTGTATATAAGTTTGGAAACTTGGAAGAAACTTTTGTATAGATGATTAAAAATAGGTGAAAACAGGCCTCAGTAGAACTAACATAGATTTAATTTCCTTGTACTTCCCAATAAAATTTCAGTAAACGCTATTACTTATTTTCATGCTTAATTAAGCTAGTAATCCGAACAACTTTTTTATTTTATTTTCCCCTTATGTTACTTGGTCATGCTGATGCTCATAAATTATACTTTTCTTTCAACTACCTAACGAGCATCATTTTGTGAACAAGTCAAACTCAATTAAGCCATCATTTTACCTGATATGGTTATAAAAAAAATCCGAAATAATATGTACCAACCTTTTACTCCTTCTCTAGGGAGCCCTCGATGAGAGCCTTGTTAGAAAATCGGATAAATCTCTCTTCTGCATTTCATCGAGCACCTCAAGTGCTAGTTTAAGGCCGCAAGAGTTCAGTAAAGGAGAGAGCCGCGCGGAGCCAACTGGAGAGAAGATTCAATCAAAGGGATCGAAGGGAGGCGACATCATTCGGCCACCTCAGCAAGAAAAGATGACGCAGACGCTGACTTGGTGAGACACGGTGCATTCGAACTCGTTTCTCACACACATCTTGAATTCCATTCACTAATAGAATCGTCAATAAAAAGAGAATAGGCAGAAGCAAAAAAAAAAAGAGAGAATAGGGCTCTGAAGCCTATAAAGAGTATAATATATTAAGAGTGAGTCTATGGTACTATGCAAAGCACGGATTGGTCTGTGCTACGGATTAATATTTTTGTTTTAAAATTCTAATTGTCAATCCGAACCATTGTTCAACATGATTTCCATATGAGAATATACTTGTGGGTTAAATTTTCTATTTTTTAAAAAAAGTTTACTATTTTTTAGATAAGTAGAAAATCACTGTTTTTGAATGGTTCACAATTTTCAGATCAAGTAATTTTCTATCTATTTTAAAATATAGTAAAAAAAATTTGAAAAATATAAAATTTAGTCTGTAAGTATATATTCATATGAGAATCACATTGAACAGTTCGGATCGACTATTAGAATTTTCAAATAAAAATATAGCTCCGTAGTACGGACTAATCCGTACTATGCATAGTACCATAGACTCACTCGTATATTAATATTGTAATTTTGTGGTTCTAGCTAGGTTTTGGGCTCGTGCCTAGGGGTGTTCATTGGGTCCGGTTTAGTCGGTTTTGAACCGAACCGAATTAGTTTGGACTAAACGGTTCGGTTTTTTTCGGTTTAATGGTTCGGTTCAGTTTGCTTTTTAAAACCGAATTATAATTTCGGTTCGGTTCGGTTTGAAAATTTTGAAAACCGAAATAACCGAACCGACCGAAATTTTATATATTATGAATTTGGTCCGGACCGCCTCGGTTTATTTCTTAATACCCCGATTTATTTCTTAATCAATTGCTTTAAATACTTCGGTTTATTTCTTAATATCCCGGTTTATTTCTTAATATCTCGATTTATTTCTTAATATCCCGATTTATTTCTTAATACCTCGGTTTATTTCTTAATATACTTCGGTTTATTATAAATCAATTGCTTTAAATAAAAAAATTAATATATTTCGGTTTGAACCGAACAAACCGAACAAACCGAAATAAAACTTTGGTTTGGTTCGGTTCGGTTGCAATGCTAAATCGGTTCGGTTCGGTTTTATTTTTGAAACCGAATTATAACTTTGGTTTGCCTAGTTCGGTTCGGTTTCAACCGAACCGAACCGATGAACACCCCTACTCGTGCCCTTTGTATCCATTTCTTTGAATTTTAATAAAATATTAACCATACGTAATTTATTGGGATTGTTACAAATCATTTTTTTTTTTTGAGAAGGGAAAATCTAAAATTTGCCTTCCTCTTCAAAAGTTGAATCAATATACTCTTCATGCAAATTCTTCAACAAAATATCTTTGTGGATCCTATAAACTTTATTCTCACTTCCTGTACCCTCCTGTTTTTCTTCCACTCTTTTACTTCATTAATGCTTTGACAATTTCAAAATTTCAACAACATAATATGATTTTCAAAATCTATTTTTGAAATTCAAAATGCCATTGAATTTGTTTTTGAAATTATATTCATATTTCGTAAATAAAATTATTAGTTGCAGAATTCAACATAACTTAATATTAGTGTTTGAAAATATAACTTTAATGACCTTCAAAAATTCAAAATTGGAAACTGAAAAATTTTTTGTTAGCATATTACATGAAAGTATTGATAAAAACAGTTTTGATAGCTTATAAGATAAAAAATGCTCGTAATTTTGTATCCTTTATTTTATAAAATAATCGAATGAATACAAAAAGAGGAGAGTTCCAATACCTCATGTTTTTCATACCTCATATTGTATATCTTTATTTTTGAAGTCCAAATTGTCGATCCGAACTGCTCAACATGATATCCATACTAAAATATGCTTGGAGACCAAATTTTATAATTTTTATAAATTTGTTACTATTTTTTAAGAGAGGTACAAAATTACTGTTTTTGAACGGTCCAAATTCAGTGATTTTGTACCTATCTTAAAAAATAGTAAAAAAAATTCAAAAATTATAAAATTTCATTCCCAAGCATATTTTAGTATGGATATCATGTTGAGCAGTTCGGATCGACAATTTGAACTTTAAAAACGAAGATATAAAATATGAAGTATGATGAGGTATGAAAGGCATAAGATATTGTAACCCTCCTCATACAAAAACTACGTACATGAGATAGTATTTTAATTCTTCACTTGTCGCGTGATATTTCGTAATTAAAATTATATTTCACTCTTCAACATAGTAACATGCATATTACGGATGAATATGTACTATAGATTTGTATGATCAAACAATTGAAAATCGAAAAGTAAAAATTTTAAAATTTTCATTGCCTTCAATAATTCAAAATCGAAAAGTTTTTGGGCGTTGTCCAAAACTTTAAATGTAACACTTTCAAAACTCAACTTAATTCATTTATGTATAAATAAATTGAACAATATAAGGTAATAATTACTGGAATTCAATCAATGATATTTGTATTTTGAAGTTACTAATTATCATACTTTATTATTTCTAAGACATACTTTTAACTTTGATTGTTCTATCAATTTATTTTCATATAATTAAATTATAAATCATTAGTTTTTTTTTTCAAAATTTAAAGCAACACGTTTTCAAATTTAAAATTTGAAACTTTAAGCCTTTGCGGTTCAAATTTAATATTTAGTCTTGAAGTTTTTGGAGTGTCATCCATTTGATATATATATATTTGTTTAAACATACACATTTTTAAACTAAATTTCTGAAATACGAAACTAATTTTTCAAATAATGAAATGTTGAAAATTAATTTTCATATTATGAAGATTGAAACTTAAAACTTATGAAAATTGTGATGTGGGAAGAAAAAAAGAAGAAAGGAGTATAGAGACTAAAGTACAATTCCTTTTTTGAAGGTCTGTGTTGGTTAGCTTACTAAGAGCATCTACATTCTTAGTACTATTAAAAAATTTAATCTGAGGTGGCAGTTTCTAATATAGTTTTAGAGATGTGGGAGAGTTTCTTATTTAGAAACTATGCAGTAAAATTTATTATTAAGAAACTGTTTATAAACTCCATGCTGATCAAATAATTGGCTCAAATTTTTTCTGTTTTTAAATTTGTTGCTGACGTGGCTTAATAGAAATTCTAAAATTAATTTAAGTTAGAAGTTTTAGAGATCTTAATTTCTAGATAACAGTTATTTAGAAACTCATTTGAGTTGCTGGGATATAGATACTCTAACGATTCAAGTTCACAAGAATTAGAAGGGACAATAGAAAATTTAGAGGCAAAGGTAATTTATGAGACAAAAAAGTTATAAGCTATGAATTCGAATCACCTAAGGTAACAGAATATTTCTGTTTGGATCTGGACCGTTCAATCAGAATCCGCACGCTAATTAAAGCGACCCCATGCGCTACATCTCGTGCTGAATTGTCCTGGATTCTGATCGGACGGCTGTGATTCAAACAGAAATATTCTGTTACCTCAGAGGATATGGATTCGCTATGATATTGCATAGGATTCGGCAGTGCGAGTGCGAAGTCCAATCTGTAATAAATTGAGGATTATCAGCAAAAAAGAAAAAGAAAAAGAAAAAAAAAATACATTGAGGAGTGTATCGGTTGACTTTTCAATCGGGGAAGTCGCTGACAGAAGACAGATAAAAAAGCGATGCCTAACTAGAAGGATAAAACAATCATTAATTGACCATAAAACACACTAATTATCTTACTCCCAAATTAGGAATACTTTTAACGTGAAGCAAAAATGATCCAGTTTCTACCTACACGGATTCCCTGTTTCCATTGCACGTTTTCCCTCGTGTAGCTATCTAGCTATATACAGGTAATTCCAAATTCCCAACGATTTATCTATACGGAACTCGGCGCATCGAATCTGAATTCAATTTCCACGCGAAGCCATCGGACAAGAATCGTTCCAACTAAGAGCATTAAAAAAACAATAAACTAATCCTCTTAATCTTCTCTCTTCGCCTTGCCAGTTCTCATCGCCAATCGATCAATTGACTAACTCCAATCTTCTTCCATCTTAATCCCAGCTCAAATTTGAGATCATTGGCAGGTTTCGTTCTTATTCGAGTATTCATCGTTTTTTTGTTTATTTTCTGGTAAAGTCTTTGGGGATTTTCTCTTCCGTGTTTTTTTTCCTCGCGAGAAGAGATGCTTCCTTCAATGTGGAAAGATAGTGGGGTTCCAGCGGATGAATTTTATCAAGTTCGCCCTGAATGCACAGATGTTCCAAAAACCAAGTTTAAAATCAGGGTATGCTTCAATTTCTTTTTTGTGATTACTTTGCTAATTATTGCTAATTTGCTTTGCATTATAAGCTTAAGCTTTGTTGAGTTGACTTGTTTGAACTCTGGTATAAGTATTTGCTATTTAACTTCATTGAATGGTAATATGGTATATAATAACTGGCCCATTATTGTTAGTTTCTTAATGTGATGCTTCATTTTGACATTAAATTAGATTTTCTTTGTATAAGTATTCCATGTAATTACTTCTTATGCACATCTCTGGTCGTCCCTTTTGTTTAATTAACTCTTGTTCTTTCTAATTACTGAAAGGGAGTTATCAATTTCCTTTGAGAAAGGAAATGTCAGAGTA
Organism: Carex littledalei; assembly: GCA_011114355.1. Lineage (NCBI taxonomy): Eukaryota > Viridiplantae > Streptophyta > Magnoliopsida > Poales > Cyperaceae > Carex > Carex littledalei. Next base: position 3,042,909 of record CM022106.1, on the reverse strand, counting down.
CCATAAAGCAACTTAATAGTTACAATAATTCAAAATAATCTCCGATGGTTTACTGTATTCAAAATCTATAATATATCTATATTGGAGGGATAGTTTCAATTCTTCTTTTTGTGCATAAAACAGTTCTCTTGTTAAACTGGTTTACCTGCTTTGACAATTATTTTGCAATTACTTTGAAAAAAAGAGATTATTTTCTGATCCTTTTTTCTCTAAATTATAATAGAATGGAAAGACTCTAAGTGCGAGGAGGTGGCGAGCCGCCTTCAGTCCAGAAGGCTACTTAGAAATGGCCACAGTGCTTGGCCGCATCCAGCGAGGGGTATTGATGCCTCGTCCCTTCCATCATTTTAATTAATATGGTTGTTTCCATTACAAATTTTAGATTTTGTATTATTATATATAACCACAGGGAATTCATCCTTCAATTAGAGGCGAAGTTTGGGAGTTCCTTCTTGGATGCTATGATCCAAAAAGCTCCTTCGATGAGAGGGAACAGATTAGACAAAAGAGAAGGTACTTGTTATTTTTTATTTATTTCTTAACAGTAGGAACCAGTATCTATGATACTAGTATTAATCCTGACTTGTTCAGTTGTTCATGCCAGAACATAGACCAGTATGGTACCAAGCATGTACTGGAGCTGACTGCTCCTCTGGTACATTACAAATCATAGTGTATAATTTTCATGATCTCCATTATTAATCGAGATTACAACAGGATACAATACATGAGGTGGAAGCAGGAATGTAAGGAGATGGATGCACATGTTGGGAGCGGCATCATAGTAACAGCACCACTAATTACAGAGGATGGGCGACCAATCAATGACCCGTTAGTGCTCCAGCAATCTGCACCCAGCCAAAATTTCAATGCACCTTCAAGTGACCAACCTCTTGAGAAACCCGTTATAGATTGGAAGCTTACTTTACACCAGATTGGTATGGTTTCTTCTTGCCTTTAGTTAGTTCTGATACTGTGATGAATTGACAAGTAAATCAACTACGGTAATGTGGTGGTATGGAACATGTACTATTATTTCATATAGTGTCCTACAATATAATCTTATTAGAGTTACTTTAGTCACTTCACGCTCAAAATTATTAAGGGGATGATTGTCAAAATAAAAAGTTAATGAGGCCATTTGCCACAAGTAAAATATTTAGGGAGGTATCATGACATTACCCCTATTTATATTGTGACTTCTTTTATTTGAGAAACCAAGAAAGAAAATTGGATTAGTAGTCAGACATCTACCTCCTGGTACCAGTACATACAGCTGGTACAATGATCTTGTGCATCAATCCTTGGTATAAATTGCATTTTGATCTCTTTCGCTAGGTTTGGATGTGCTACGCACAGATCGAACACTGGTATTCTATGAAAGCAAGGAAAATCTCTCTAAACTTTGGGATATCCTAGCAGTCTATGCATGGATTGACAAGGATGTCGGATATTGTCAAGGTGGGACTCACTTTAGACTAATTTACTCAAATTGTACTTATAATGGACTATATCTTATTTTTTTTTCTTTTATCTTTTTGTGTAGGAATGAGTGATTTATGCTCTCCTATGATAATTCTTCTTGATGATGAGGCTGATTCATTTTGGGTTTTCGAGCGATTGATGCGAAGACTGGTACTCTCTCTCTCTCTCAGTCACAGATGCAAAGAAAAACTTTGGATTATATTTGTGTGTTGTGGTCATTATGAAATCTCCTAATAATGGATATTTCATGTTTAAGAGAGGAAATTTCAGATGCACAGAGAGATCAGTGGGAGTGGAGAACCAACTGCAAACCCTGGCATCTATAACTCAAGTTGTTGACCCAAAGCTTCACCAACACCTCGGTAATACTTGTCAGAGCTACTTTATCACCAACTCCTCCTAGATCCTTACAAGTTAGTTGCTAAGCTGCTTAAATTCATTTGACAGATGCACTAGGAGGAGGAGATTATCTCTTTGCATTTCGCATGTTCATGGTGTTGTTTCGCCGAGAGCTCTCATTTGGTGATTCTTTGTACCTCTGGGAGGTATGAAATGCTTGATGTTATTTGAGCTAGGTACCAAAATTATGGAATGGTATGGAATCATACCATTCTATGTTTCAGAATGTTATACAAGGAATCATAATGGTACGGAATCATACCATTCTTTGTTTCATAATGGTTTCGATTTTCGAATCATACCATTCTATCCATGGATTCTAACTTTCAGATGCCAATATGACACTCGTCTGCTCAGAAGATGATTCTGTCACTTGTTTTCATTTAGGGTTAATTAGGGACAATGTTCCAGTACAGGTTTGGTTGAAGTGACATCAATAATTTCTTGATTATTTTGGTTGCCCTTTTTTTATCACAATGAGCTCGATATTTGGTTTGTTTCCATAGTCAGGATGGAACTGCCATAACTATAACTAATAGAAAGCTCTTTTAAAATATACCTGAATTTATTTAACAGATGATGTGGGCCCTAGAATATGACCCTGACATATTCTCCGTGTACGAAGAACCAGGATTTGCATCTGAAAAGGCGGAGGGATCGAAAGGGAAGGGAAAGTCAACACGTCAACTCGGCAAGTTTGAGAGAGAAAATGTCAGAAGTGGGGTCCCTGCTGAAGGCCCTTTGCCCATTTCAGTTTTTCTCGTAGCAAGTGTTTTGAAAGATAAGAGTGCCAAGCTCATGACAGAAGCACGCGGCATAGATGATGTTGTTAAGGTATCAAAAGATGAGATTCTTCCCTAAAATTTAGACCTAATTAAGACTAAATTGAGACCACATATTACCCTCCTTTTGGCTCATCTGTGTACCAAATCATGGATGACGGATTTAGGGTGCGTTTTGGTTTCCTTTGAAGGAAATGTGAAAACCCTGATATTAATCTCTACTTTTTGACCAGAAATAGTGTCAAAATGCCCCCCTCATCTTGTTTTAATGCCTTCTTGTCTTACATTTTCTTGAAAAATTACCCAAATGTTCTCAATTTTGCTACATAAAGAGAGTTGGTGACCAAGTAGAGGTAATTTCACCATATTTTGAGCAAACTGAGAAGATCTCATGAAAGCTCTTGCCATATTGGAAAAATAAAGTATAATTGTACAGTTAGTCCTTAATGTATAACTCAAATCCTATTTTGGTCCCTAAACTTTGAAAGTCCCATTTTGGTCCTTAAGTTCTTAATTTGAACCAAAAATGCTCCTACTTCTACTACCACCCAAAAATAAAAATAAAAAAACAGATGTAAATCTACGTTAGCTTCCTTGTCAGCAAAATATGATGATGTCTGTGGTGAGATGCTTGTCAATATTATTTTAGGGTAATATTTTAATATTTAAGATAACATGCACGTCCATACTAGAAATCCTTTCAATCATCGATACATGATGTCATAGATATAAATACTAGTATATATGTCAATCTCTTTTTTACTTCATTGTTATATGCAATACCAAATTAATATGAGATTGATGGAAATACTAATTTATTGATGAATAGTAGTGTTATGATCATGTTTGTATAAAATAGAAACTTTCGGAATCAAGATAAGATAGGAGTGGTACTTTTAAGGACCATTTTGTAATTTAGTCCTGCAAGAATCATCTCTGCCTTCTGCTCCCTCCTGATTTTTACCAGCAGTTCATAAATTCTCTCTTTCATAGATAGATGGATAGCAAGTAGGGATACTCTCAGCATCTATCAAAGAAATGAGAAATGTCTTGTATATTTATATGCAACCTTGAAATGTCAGCCATTACTTTCCAACTCAAATCATCAAAGAATAAAAAAAATAAAAATGGAACATTCTCCTCTGTGACAATTTGTGGGGAAGGAGGTTGGCTTGGTCATTTTCAAAGGAAATTAGGAAGCAGGGTATGCATGTTTTCCTTGATTTATTGAGACATGCATAAAGTTTCTTATATTGTAAGGGATTTATACACACCATAAAAAATGTATTTAAAATTCTTAAAAAAAAATGAATTTACAATCCTTGCTAATACACTATATCTGGCAGATTTTGAATGACATAACAGGAAATCTAGATGCGAAAAAGGCTTGTAGTGGAGCCATGAAACTTCAAAAGAAGTACCTCAAAAAGGTTTCCATCTTTAGATCTCATTTCTTTATATCGATATGTTATTTGGGAAGAATAATAAATATCTAAAATGCTCACTTTCTTCATACAGGCGAAGAAACCATAATGAGATTATATTAATGTTATATGCTTCTACATTACGGTTTTGGGACTTGTTTCTACGACCTCTTCGTATTGATCGTTGGCCAAACATAAACAATGTAATGAGGCCGATTCACAATACACGGTTCTGCATATATGTTATTCATTGTAACCAATTGTAGAGCAAGAAGAGGTTTTTTTTTTTTTTTTTTTTTTGGTATTTTCTGATATTTTGTATTATTTTCTCTCCTATTTTTCTTTATAGTTTTTAGAGCTAAACGAGGAAGTTACAATTTGATTTTATGATACCTACTTGCACATATGTGATTGTATAAGAAAATATATTGCGAACGTTTCAATAAAAAGGTTGAAGTGACTTGTGTATTGCAATCTAGATTTTCAATTATTTATTTTATATACGGCGAGATAAGGACCAGTTTTGCCACGTTTGTTATATATCAAGCTAAGTATAGATCTGATACGACAACGAAACTTAGAAAGGGATGTTTGAACTTTGAAATGATTTTGGGAGAGGGAAAAAGAAACATTGCCCAGCAATAGCATGTATATATACCATTTTTTGTTATTCTTTCATTCATTTGTTTTTTGGTATTTAGCACTGTAGACTAGTCTAATGTTTTTCTTAAACACACACTAATCAGTATGACTTGGGCGTGTTAAAGTTTTGACAATGATTCAGTGAATTTTACGTACTGATTGCAACAAGATAGTCATAAAACTAAAACTTTGTGGGACAATGTATGTATTCATTGATTGTAATATGAATCCAAAAGACAGAACAGGGTACATATGAATCCAAAAGACAAAGAAATGAGTTCATTCTTGGGAAGTTAATTCTTTATGAGCAATTTGAATTTGTAATTGTAGAATTAGAAAATTAATATGAGCTAGAAAGAGCAGGGAAACCAAAAAAAAGTAGCTAGGAGAGGAGTTATACAAAGAAGAAGCATGCATGCATGCATGGCAATAAATTAAAAAAAGAGTAGTTAAGTTACAAGATGACTCCATTTTGATGAAGCATTTGTCCGAGGTGATCATAGGAGGCCACAGATGATGATCCGTGTCGAAGAATTGTTGGTACATAGAGATAGCAGCGCATAAAAAGAACGATAGCCATGGCAGCAGTTATCATGCCGCAAGTAACAATGCTGATGTTAACTAACACGCCCAAGAAAAGAAGTAGAGAAAGAATTCCCAATACAATAGTGAGTGCGTCAAAGTATTCCTTCTTCCCATCAGGTTCCATCCATCCAGCAGCATTCCAGCATAATATTAATATGGTATGGTTTTGTGTGACCTGGCTACATCGATCGGCCGGAGAGGTTGTATTTGTATATGACTCTGATGATTTTTCTCAGCGTTCGATCGGGTCCTGATGCTTGTCCGGTAGTTGCATTGAATGATTGCCGTTGGATTATAAAGCGGAATTAAAGTGGGCCCCAGCTAGTGTCTTGAAAAGGGTCCGGTTCGGTCCGGGCCGGTCCAAACCCGCCCGGTCCCCGGGTTGACTCGGGCACGGGTTAGCCCGGGTCAACGGGTTGAGTCGGGTAGGGGGGGGCGGGTTGGGGTCTGACTCGGCCGAACCTAACCCGGTCTAAACCCGGCGGGTTAGGACGGGGCGGGTTAGATCGGGTCGGGGGTCGGTCCGGTCCGGGTTGGTCCGGTCCGGTCCAGTTTGGTTTTTTTTTTTTTTTTTTTTCGTTTTCTGTTTTTTTTTTTCTGTTTCCAGAGAGGCAGAGAGGGGCAGACAGAGGGCCAGCGGCAGATTTTTTTTTTTTTTTGCATTTTTTTTTTCTTTTTATTTTATTTTAACTCAATATATTTTTTGTTATAACTTATAACAAAATCAAATTAAGTTAAAACCGAATTTTTTTAAAATCAAATTATTCTAAAACCGAGATATACCGAAATACCGAATTAGTTTAAAACCGAATTATTTTTTATCTTTAAAATCGAATTATTTTAAAACAATAGATTTAAAAACAAAAGTTACCCTCCTCCTTTATTCCGGGCTTGGGACCGGCTATGTAAAATAACATAGGCGGAGTTCTAACTTTTTTTTTGTTAGTAATTATTCTTTAAAATAAAACAATTGAAATATTTAGAAATTATAATTTAAAAAAATGTAAATAAAAATTAAAAGAGGATAGAATTTTATACCGACACTACCTATCTAGTAGTTGTTGTGCATATACCATAGGTCGCTCTCTTGCTCACCGTCCGAATCTTCGTTAAGCTCAGGTCCCTCGGTACCGCTTTCTTGAGTGTCGACACCGGATGATGACGCTTCCAATCTCATGCCATGTTGCGTGCGATTTTCAGCATCAATCCAGTCTTTCAAGCACACAAGCCTCTCGAAAACATGTGCACCCAGCTTACTTCGTTTATCGGTGAGGATCCTGTTCGCCGAGCTAAAACAGGATTCGGAAGGGACGGTCGACACGGGCACGGCAAATATGTCGCGAGCCATCATCGCCAATGTTGGATAGGCAGTTGCATTCCTCCTCCACCAATCCATGAAGTCAACTCCTTCCATTTCGTTGGTCCCCAAATTGTAGCTCATTAACTCGTTCGTGTTACCTTGGGATCCCGTCGGGTCGTCATCATCCTGGAAATCGCCTAACAATCCAGTACTGCTGTGTGTGGATAGACTATTAAAACAATAGAAAAAATTAGTGCACAAATAATGTAGATATTATAAATAATGAATATTAAAGACATATGTATATTTATATTCATACCTCACGCCAGCGGTCGAAGCCGGTTGGTCGGCATTTCTTCTTTCGCTGTATATGGCAAACATGTCCTCCAATGCCCGTGTTACGCGGGGCTCCTCGTCCCTCCAACTTAATTTTAGATTTTTCTTGTAGGCTACGAGTATTTTTACCGTGAACTTCTTCTTGTATGCCGGATGGAGGCAGTTTGCGAGAACGGTCAAGAGGGGTACATCTTCCCAATATTTAAGAAATTTTTTCTTCATGGCTGCTACGATCGGATGGAGAGGGGAATCCTCACTATCACTATCTTCCATATCACGGTACACCTTCGAAATGTAGTAGAGATGGTGCAGCAACTCATGTGCCGTCGGTGTGTACGAGCAAGATAATTTCACAGTTGCGGTGAAAAAGGTTTTAAGGAATTGTGTAAGCTGTATTATTCGCTGCCATTCGGGGTCGGTGAGTTCCAAAGCAACTCCTTCGTCCGTCGATCTCAACATCTCCCCTATAGCCGCCTTGTAAGGAATGCATCGGTTGAGCATCCTGTAGGTGGAATTCCAACGGGTGTCTATATCCCAAGGTATCCTCATTTTGCCCAAACCTATTCTTTCGCACAAAGCGGCGAAATTTTGTTTTCTTTCTTGGTTTGAATAAATATGGGCAAGACCTCCCTTGAATTTAATTATTAAGTCCTTTACTGCTTCTACCTTAAGACCATCTTTTACGGTAAGGTTTAGTATATGGCAAGCACATTTTTGGTGAAACAGTGCACCATTCATGATTGGTTTTAGGGACCGGATGAAATGATCGATGGACGCTACATTGTTGCTAGCATTATCGAATGAGATAGCAAAAACCTTGTTCCGTAAATCCCTTTTGAGATTATATTCTTGTAAAACCTCAATAATTGAATGGTAAATAATTACTGCAGTGTGCGGGGAATCTAACACCCGAAAACTTAATACCCGTTTTTGTAAAACCCATCTCTCATCGATCCAATGACCGGTAATACAAGAGTACCCTAGGCCGTGTTTACCGGCAGTCCATATATCGGAGGTAATAGAGACATTATTATTTGCATATCCAAATATAGCCCGTAGCTCGTTTTTCTTTTGGATAAACTGGTTTTTCATTTCACTAACCATTTTTCTATGATGGATTTTCTTATACAATGGTTGAGCTAACCCCCGAATGCATAGCCGGGCAAAACTACTACAATTACCCATACTAATTGGTTGTTCCTTGTGGGCAATATATCGGGCAAATTCTTCAAGCATTATTTTTTCATCATATCTTTGGTGGGTTCTACTACCATCCGGGTTCATAAGGCTTTGGACTAACCGCGGGTCCGCATGTTCTTGCGGTTGCTCACCCTTTTTCAAGTGACCATCGGCATGTTTCTTAAATGTGGACATACCATTCGCTAGTTTATACTCGTAAATAACTTTGCAACCGCGTACCTTACATTTTATAGTATTGACAATTCCGCTCGCATGAAAGGTCTTTTCATAATACCGCCACCAATCGGCCTTGTATTCGGGCACCTTGGTTTTCCTCTTCTTCGGTGGTTCCATGGGAATGGGTGCAACAACTTCGGCGGTGGTTGCGGGGACAACTTCTTCTTGTATTTCCGGGACACTTGTCGAGGGACCGCTTGGTCCGCTTCCTATAGGGGCGGTGTATTGAGTCGATCCCGTAGAAGCCGTACCTGCTCCATATGAAGGGTTAGAATAATAGTAATTAGGTGGTGGTATTTGGGAGGGATTTTGTGGATATTGTTGATGATAAATAGGTGGTGGTATTTGGGAGGGATTTTGTGGATACGGCGGTTGAATTTGAGAGGGATTTTGTGGATAAATAGGTGGTTCTTGTGGTTGAATCCTACTTTCTATTGCCTCCATATTTGGTTGTAGGCCATCGGGCGTAGGGTTGAAAAAATCGGCGGAAACTCTATTAGCCATACGCATCCATTCGGGCATTTCGGGGTCCATTTGTTCTACATATTAAAACCAAATTCATATCAAAATAAATTCAATATAAATTAGATTAAATGTAAATTAATTCTAAATTACGTCTAAAATAAATCTAAATTAAATCTAACAAATTTATCTAACAAATTTATAAATTTATCTAACATATTTATTTATCTAATTCAAATTTATTTATCTAATTCAAATTTAAAAATTTAAGATAAATTCGAATTTAAAAAAAAATAAGATTATGCAAGTGCAACTATGCAAGTATGCATTCATATTTCATATTTTCATTGGCATTTGGCCTCTGGCCGAAGTTCACAACAAAAAGAAAAAAAAAAAAAAAAATCTAAGGCTTCCTCTAGCCCTCTGCTCTCTGGGCGGGCCATTGGCCGAAAGTCAAAAAAAAAGAAAAAAAAAAAGAGGAAATAACTCTAATTCAAATTTAAAAAAAAAGGTCTAATTCAAATTTTAAAATTTAAAAAAATAACACTAAATCAAATTTAAAAGAAATAGTTTAATTCAAATTTAAAAAATATAGTCTAATTGAAATTTAAAAAATAAAGTCCAATTGAAATTTAAAAAATAAAGTATAATTGAAATTTAAAAAATAAGTCTAATTCAAATTATAACTCTAACAAAATAAAATATAAATTATTCAAATTTAAAAAATAAAATCTAATTCAAATTTAAAAAATAAAATCTAATTCAAATTTAAAAAATAAATCTAATTCGAATTTAAAAAAATGTCTAATTCAAATTTAAAAAATATAGTCTAATTGAAATTTAAAAAATAAAGTCCAATTGAAATTTAAAAAATAAAGTATAATTGAAATTTAAAAATAAGTCTAATTCAAATTATAACTCTAACAAAATAAAATATAAATTATTCAAATTTAAAAAATAAAATCTAATTCAAATTTAAAAAATAAAATCTAATTCAAATTTAAAAAATAAAATCTAATTCGAATTTAAAAAAATGTCTAATTCAAATTTAAAAAATATAGTCTAATTGAAATTTAAAAAATAAAGTCCAATTGAAATTTAAAAAATAAAGTATAATTGAAATTTAAAAAATAAGTCTAATTCAAATTATAACTCTAACAAAATAAAATATAAATTATTCAAATTTAAAAAATAAAATCTAATTCAAATTTAAAAAATAAAATCTAATTCAAATTTAAAAAATAAAATCTAATTCGAATTTAAAAAAATGTCTAATTCAAATTTAAAAAATATAGTCTAATTGAAATTTAAAAAATAAAGTCCAATTGAAATTTAAAAAATAAAGTATAATTGAAATTTAAAAAATAAGTCTAATTCAAATTATAACTCTAACAAAATAAAATATAAATTATTCAAATTTAAAAAATAAAGTCCAATTCGAATTTAAAAAAATGTCTAATTCAAATTTAAAAATTTTAAAAAAATACAATATAACATATTTATCTAACAAATTTATTTATCTAACCTATTTATAAATAAAATAACTTATTTTACAAAGTAAAATGACTAAAATCTAACCTATTTCAAAATAAAGTACAATAATCTAACATATTTGAAAATATTTGAAATGTAACCTATTAAAAATAAAGATAACATATTTAGAAATAAATCTAACTATCCAACAAATTCTAAAATAAGAAATAACTAAAAAATCTAACCTATTTAAGATTATTTTCGAATTTAAAAAAATAAAATCTAGCCTATTTCAAAATAAATCCGAAAATGATAATAAAATATAATAATCTAACATATTCAAAATTCAAATTTAAAAAATAAAATATAACATATTTATCAAACAAATCTATTTATCTAACCTATTTATAAATAAAATAACTTATTTGAAAAAAGTAAAATACAACCTATTTCAAAATTAAATACAATAATCTAACAAATACAATAATCTAAAATCTAACATATTTGAAAATATTTGAAATGTAACCTATTAAAAATAAAGATAACATATTTAGAAATAAATCTAACTATCCAACAAATTCTAAAATAAGAAATAACTAAAAAATCTAACCTATTTAAGATTATTTTCGAATTTAAAAAAATAAAATCTAGCCTATTTCAAAATAAATCCGAAAATGATAATAAAATATAATAATCTAACATATTCAAAATTCAAAATTTAAAAAATAAAATATAACATATTTATCAAACAAATCTATTTATCTAACCTATTTATAAATAAAATAACTTATTTGAAAAAAGTAAAATACAACCTATTTCAAAATTAAATACAATAATCTAACAAATACAATAATCTAAAATCTAACATATTTGAAAATATTCAAATGTAACCTATTAAAAATAAAGATAACATATTTAGAAATAAATCTAACTATCCAACAAATTCTAAAATAAGAAATAACTAAAAAATCTAACCTATTTAAGATTATTTTCGAATTTAAAAAAATAAAATCTAGCCTATTTCAAAATAAATCCGAATTTCATAATAAAATCCAATAATCTAACAAATCCAATAATCTAACATATCCAATAATCTAACATATTGAAAAATAAAATCCAATAATCTAACATATTCAAAAATCTAACAAATATAACATTTATTTGAACAAACAAATAAATGTAGCTTATTTATCTAACAAATTTAAAAATAAATCCGAATTTAACAAATAAAAACTAACAATATTAAAAATTACTAACAATATCTAACAATTACTACAAATTACTAACAATTACTAACAACTACTAAAAAATACTAACAATTACTAACAAATAACAATTACTCAAAATTACTACAAATTTCTAAACATTACTAACAATTACTAAAAATTATCTAACAATTCATAACAATTACTAAATTAACCTATTTAAACTAATTCTAATTATTTAACAATTACTAAAAATAAATCTAACCTTTTAATCTCGCGGAAAATTCTTGCGGGAGGTAGAATGAAAAAAATCCTTCGTATTCCTCTACTTTCGTCTTTCGTATTCCTTTGCGTATTTGTATTTTGTAGAATGAAATAAATTGCAACTCTTTTTTTTTAAACAATAAAAATAAAATTTGAGAATAATAAAAATATTGAGAGTATGAGAATATGAGATTGAGAGAATGAGAGATTGAGAATAATGAGTATGAGATTGAGATGTGAAAATTTATGAAGAATGGGGGTATATTTAAGGGTGTGTTTGGGGGGGGGGGGAAATCTGCCGTTGGAACAGTAAAAAAAATTGAATTTCGGAACTTCGGGCGGGTTGGCTCGGGTTGACTCGGGTCCCGCCGGGTTAGACCCGGGTTGGCTCGGGTTAGACCCGGGTTTGGACGGGTTCGGGCGGGTTTTGGCCGGGTTTACTCGGGTTCGGATCGGTTTTGGCCGGGTTAGGCCGGGTTTACTCGGTTTTGGGTCGGGTTAGGCCGGTTCGGATCGGGTTTAGGCCGGTCCGGGTCGGGTTCGGGGTCACGGGTTGAAACGGGAGGGGGGGGGTCGGGTTTCGCCCAAAAAACCGGATCCGACCCGTTTTAGACCCGACCCATCACTCTAGGACGGGTCGGGTCGGGTTCTTAGTCGGATCCGGGTCGGTTCGGATCCGGGTCCCGGGTTTGCGCGGGTCGGGTTGGACCGACCGGGTTTTGTCAATACACTAGCCCCAGCCAGCATTGACCGGAAATGTTAATTAAGGTGGCTTTTGGCGAGAGATCGAGCCGCCACATTCACTTCTCGTCCTTTCGTTAAACAAAGAGTCAAATTATACATTTCTCTTCCTATCCATCCATCGCCGTATCTCTTTCTTTGCTGTTGCCTGTTGGCCTCCCTTTTGCAGTTCTTCTTTCTTTATCAACCATTGGGTTCCATGCCCATCGGACTCAGAGTGAGTTCGATGACCGTCCGATCTGTTTTAAAATTCGTGCCGCAACTTTCGCGTTTGTTTTAAAGTTCGCGCGCACGAATTTTAAAGTGAATCGGACGGTCCCGAAACTCATCGGACCCAAATTTGAGTCCGATGGGCATCGGACCCAAGCTGCTCTACTAGCACTAATATTCCTTCTTCTTTATCCACAATAAATTAAAATTAAATTAAATCTCATAAAAAAAAACCAAATGTCTTTACGTTTGACCAACTTGCTCTTCCGATTAATTGAAGGATATTATCATTCTTTTATCTACCTAATTAATCTCTAGTTCATCCTCACTAGTTTTATTTCTTTGCTAAATTACCTACTCGAAGGAAGCTAAGCCAAGATACGATCTTTTTGCTGGTACCTTTACTTGATTTTGTTCATGATGCCATATGCCACATCAGTGATTCTGTGCTGTTAATTACATTGTCATTTTCTATAAATTATTTTTCCACTTTAATTTATTATAAAGTATTATAACGGTTTGATTTCAATGATATTGACATTGCTGTGTTTGTTTTCTACTTCTATATAAAAAAAAAAGTATAATAACGGCACGGTTGCCGTTTTCATAATATATATTAAAAGTAACTTGTCTTAATGTTTAAGATGAATATCTAATTTGCTATATACAGACAGGGATGGATTCTGGATTTTTGTCAGAGAGGGGTAAGAAAATAACGAATCAGATTTGAATAGTTAATTGGGTTCAAACCCATTAGCTAATCGGGTATTAGATAAAAAACAATGCTCTAATTTTTAGTTTTCAATGTTCTGACTTCTAATTTTCAATACTCTGACTACTAATTCTAATTACTAATTAGAATTCAAAAAATTTATCATAATTTTAATCCTAAATTTAACGTTAATTAGACATTCAGATAAAGAGTACTTCAGTTGAACACTCAAATAGATGGACTATTTCTAAAACTTTCTCCATAAGCTATCTTTTTATGACTTGATCTTACAATAATAAGTCTTAATTTAGTACAAATGAACAGACACGTCATAGTTTACCAATGTCCTCAATCACATGAATGGTTTTAAAAACATTATTCATATATTCATTTTTTATGTTTCAAAAATATTATTTTGAATCTTAAATTTTTTTAATTCGTATTGAATTGATCTTATTTTTAACATTATAATAGAATGAATTCTGTTGTACAATTATTAAAGATGATGTGGATAGTAATGATTATTCAGAATAGAACATATTAATTAAAAGGTACTATTTACGTCCATGTCGTTGAGCTTAAATTAAAAATTACATATGGATTATATGTACATCTTAACATGAATATTATGATGATATGGAAGCTAATGAAGATTTTTATAAAAAAAAAATTATCAGTGATAATAATAGAACCAATTGGGTGCATTAAATTTTTTTGAATAAAAATTGGCAATTTTAAAATTTAAGAACTAAAATAATAAATATGAGTAAAATTTATTTCGTATTCAATTCAAATAATTGATTTATAAACACTAAATCATGTATGATAATATTTTATTTGTATAATTAACTATAAAATATTTATTGTGGATAGATATTGTTGTATATAACATTTCATGTCATTTTATTTAATTAGTAGTTTATATGCTTTCAAATATAATGGAACCAACAACTATAAATTTCTCATTTTTTTTTTTTTTTGTAATGTACGTACATAACATGTAAGTGATGTATTTGTTTGTTCGTTAAATTATTGGGTTAGGTCATATCATATAATTATCAAGCTTAATTGGAATTGGGTGGGTAGGAGACCAATCTTAAATTATTGGGTTTTAGAAGAAAGCCAATATCTTACATAGATTTTAGAATTTCATTTTAAAGATGATGACAAAGATCAAATTGCAAAGTTATATGAGACCGAGATAGATGTTCTTTTTGGGCCTTTAACGAATATACATCTTACATAGATTTTCAGCCCTGCATAGCCCATATATATATCTGGTTGAATTTCATTTTCATTTTCGAAATATTCTCTAAAGTAACTCAAAATTTGAATTTGGATCCGGACCGTCTGATCAGAATTGTTGGTCAATTCAACTCAAGTTAAAATTCACGGGTCCCTTTAATATTTGTGTAATCAAAGCTGATCGAACGGTCCAGGTTCAAATTCAATCTTTAGGTTACTTTAGGGAATTGTACTTGGAGAAAGGACGGGAGAGCAGTGTTACTGTGCACAGGTACATTAGCTAATTATAACAATGGTACAAAGTGGTCCAGGAAATCGACATTAAAATGGTTCAGGAAACAAATGGTACAATCAATGGTAAAAATGTTAGCTTATGAAACAATTAATGTTACAGTAGAAAGCAGTACAACAATTAATTGTTTCAGAGGGTGAGCCGAACATTGCGGTGATGCATATTATTATTACCTATTAATTAATTGAGGCGGGCTTATTTAATTCCAAGCCCCCAGTTCCAGTAATTTGGGAGATTTAAACAGAAATCACTTAATTAAATGGAAATTTTCCAATGAAAAAGATTCAATGTATTTGGTTATTTTACATCAGAAATAATCAAATACAAAATCAACAGTAATAAATGGCCGATTTAGTACGAAAAATGTTTATTATATAAGAATTAATTAGTAACCCTCGTGTTTACATCTATAATTCTTTACCAAGTATCAACTATATAAAATCAAATTGATAAAATTTTGATTCTTAAAAGGGGGCAAACCAAAGTAGGATTTCAACAACAACAACAACAAAAAAGCTTCTTGGAGAGCATGCATCACTAGTTACGAGTTACAACAAGGCTCCGCTTTCGTGAAGAACTTGTCGAAGGTTATCGAAGGAGGCGGCAGATTCATCAGCTAAATTTGGAGGTGTATAGAGATAGAAGCAGAGAGCAACAAGTATCACAATTGCAGCACTTATCATGCCCCAACTAATGATGCTAATGTTAACTGACCACCCCAATATGCTAAACAATAAGAAAATTATTGCACAAAGACAGGCTGCCGCTATAATTGTCAATGTGGTGCTAAAGTATCCATTGTTTCTCACTTTGCATTCATACATCATGTCTCTCTGTCTCACCTAGCTAGCATGGAGGGAAGGGGAGGAGAGGGGAGGTATACTTTGATTTGATGAGTTGTGTGTAATATATTGAGATGAAGAGTGAGAGTAAGAGAGAGAGAGAGAGACTTATCATGTCATGGAGATTCTATTGTTGCTTTGCTGAGAGGCGACATAGACATCAATGAGAAAACCTTTTTTCATGTGTCGACATGAGAATTAAAAAGATGGGAGTTGTTATGGTTCAACTTCAAAAAGAGAACACATAGGCCATTGAAAGCTACTAAAACTGTTTTTTCTCTTCCAAGTAATTTTAGTATAGTAACTGAAAGCAACCTTTTCCTCTTTCTAGTAATTATATGATGTAGAGATTGAAAGGCACATTGGACCGATATTTTTATTAATACCCAAAAAAAAAAACAAATTATCAAATCTGCTCCCACTCCAAACTTATTTTTATTTCTACCCCAACCGCCCGTGGGCTGGGCGGTCCACTTTCCCTACCTGACCGCCCAGCAGCTGGGCGGTCCTCTATAAAACCCCTATAAAAGGGGTTTTTCTCTCTCCTGAGCAGCACAATATTCATTTCCCAATCCAACAAATTTCCAGAACCGAATGAGAGAGCTGTCAGGCGAATTGGAGGCGATTTTGAGGCGATGGTGAACAGTAATCCAAGCACAGTAATTCCAGCACAGTAATTCTAGCACAGTAATTCCAGAACAGTATTTCCAGAACAGTAATTCCAGAACTCTCATATGTTGGTTGCACTGTATGTGGGCGGGAAATTTACCCGGGGTGCGGAGGTAGCACAGTATACTAAGGAAGCAGCCTACGGCTTCGAGGTAAATGAAAATACCTCATTTGTTGAACTGAAGGGAATAGTGTATGAAAAGATCGGTGTGAACCCCAACCGGTGTGATATAGATTTAGCTACCTGGATTAACACAGTAAGTGGTGGTAGACCTTACTATACCAGGTATCCAATAACAGATGAGTCGTTATGGAGGAGTGTTTACAACACTTTTCAGTCACAGGGGGTAATGGTAATGGACTTATATTCCAGGAGAGTTCAGCGTGAACCCGGGGTTGGAAAATCTAGGGAAAATAGAGGTTATGATCACTCGGATTATGACAACCCGCGTCACTCGAGTTATGACAGCTCGAGTTATGATCACTCGGGTTATGACAACTCGGGTCGTGAGCACTCGGGGTATGACAACTCCCACCACTCTAGTTATGACAACCCCCGCCACTCTAGTTATGACAACCCCCGCCACTCGAGTTATGAACCTCCCGTATCACCCGTTTATGAGAATTTTGTACCTGATTTTACCACCGATCTACCACCACCACCACCACCTCCTCCTGAAACCCCAATCCAACCCAGATTTCCATCTATACCACCATCAATACCTATAGTGTCACCCGTTGCTACCCGGAGAGACCTTGACCTTGATGCTAAGCTCGATGCCGTACCACAAAGAAATTTGGAAACATGTGATGAATGGGAAGGGGATTGGGATTCTGATCACCTGTCAGAAGGTGATGGAGATTATTTACCTAAGGAAGAAAGATTTCCGATTAGCGGTCGGACAGATAGGCATCCGTGCCCCACATTCAACGATACCACTGCTTTTGAAGAGGCAGACATCTCATTTTTTGGGCCGCGTGTCAGGTACAATGCAGAGCTTGCTCCGCAGCAGGTTTACGCCAACATAGATGAACTTGTGAAGAAAATAAATGAGGTCCATGTTCACGGCAACTGGGAGTGCAGAACTGACAAAAGGGACCGAAGAAGGTTAGTAATTGTTTGTGTCGACGAAGCGCATTGCCACTTCCGTCTATATGCAACCCCTGTGGGTAAGGGCGAGGCATGGATTATTAAGAAGTGCGAACCACCTCACACATGCAAGGCCCCGTCATCAAGGAAAGATCATGCACAGCTTACGGCTTCACTTATTGCCGATGTAATTGAGAATGACGTTAAGGATGACCCATCGATGAGCCTTAAGGAGGTCGGTAGAGCTGTCAGACGGGTTTACAAGCATGTCGTCCCAAAATACAACAAGTTGTGGAGAGGGCGTGAACTTGCGATTTGCCGAATGTTCGGTAGCTGGCATGGTTCATACAACTTGCTTGCACCATTGCTGCAGGCCATAGCAAGTACAAATCCCGGCACTGTCTTTGAATGTTGGAATCTAGGCGTACGGGATGTCGACAACGCGTTGCAATTCAAGGCCATAGGATGGGCGTTCGGTCCATGTATTCAAGCTGTGCCATACATTAGACCGGTCATCAGTGTAGATGCATGCTTCCTGTCTGGCCGTTACGACGGGAGACTGCTGATCGCATGTGCATATGATGCTGAAAACCAGTTGTTGCCTTTGGCCTTTGCAATTGTTGAGAAGGAGGACGGGGAAAACTGGGGATTTTTCATGAGGTTCGTAAGAAGACAAGTGGTTGGCGACCGGTTCTTTTGTGTCATATCAGACCAGCACAAAGGAATCAAATATGTTTTTGATCGCCCAGATTTCGGGTGGTCGACAGCGAACGGCGATTGTGTGCACAGGCTGTGTATGCAACATGTTACAGACAATCTACACAAGAACTGCGGACCTGAAAAATGGGTTGCAAATACATTTATAATTGCTTGCAAGAAGAAGAAGCCGAGAAGGGTGGAAGAGATGTTCAAAGATTTTGCCAAGGTATGTATATTTTTATTTGTTGACTTATATTTTCTGAATTATTTACTTAAATTTTCTCATCTGAAATTTTTTTTTTAACAGTACTGTCCAAAGGCAAATTTGTACTTACTCAAGGTGGGAAAAAATAATCCCGCCGATCTTGCTGAGCCACCCGCATATGAGAAGATATTGCAAGCCCGTGATGGAGGTTTCCGATGGGGAATTATGACCACAAATGGGTCTGAGTCCTTGAATGCTGTTTTCAAGCAGAGCCGGCAGTTGCCCGTGGCAGCAATTGTGGAGGACACCTTCTACAAGTTAAATGCATGGTTTGTTGCACGGCGTGTTAAAGCCCTCGAATTACTGTCCAGGTATGTATATTTTTATTCAGAGATTTTGCTAAGGTATATATATTTTTATTTGTTGACTTATATTTTCTGAATTACTGTACAGGAATCAAACGTTTTCAACAAGGGTGGAGGGGAAACTCAGGAAACATAGGGAGAAAGGTGCAGTTATAAAAGTTGTCCCGTACGGGGAGAACCAATTGGAATTCGAAGTGCACTGTCCAAATGAGTTTGCTCCAACCGGCCGTAGACTGGATGGGACTATGGAGTTTGTGAAAAGGATGTTCAAGTATGTTGTTATTTTTGCACCTGACAATACTGTAACATGCACTTGCCAAGGAATCCAGTTGGCCCACCTACCTTGTTCTCATGTTATGGCGGTGTGCCAAGAGAGAAACTTCTCTGAGAATGATTATGTCGCAGACATGTACCGTACCGAGTACCTTGCGAGTACATGGGGTGCGTCTTTCCATCCTTATCCCAACCAGTATCAGTGGCCGCCCTATGTTGGTGATAGAGTCTGTCCCGCAAGCGGGTGGATCAGAAAAGGAAGAAGACCCCACAAGCGTCAAGCAATGAACATGGACGAGATGGAAGGTAGGCGAATGGGACATCAGGCCCGCCGTTCAACAACTAATAGGCAACGAGCAGGTACGGTTGATTTTATTTATTTACTTATATTTTATTTTGATTTTATTTCAACTGGAATGCAATGCAGATGCCATTAACGAAGCCAACGAAAGAGAAAATGCTAGAGTTGTTGCTGAGGCTACCGGTAGTAGCCACCGCACTCATGAAAGCCCAGGAACCGGTAGTAGCCATGGAGAGACATCCGGTAGTGTCGCACAACCAGCTGAACCCAGACCCAGACGTCGTATTTTGAGTTTGTTCGGCCATCATCGCTGATTACCAAGTTTTGTTAAATTATGTTATGAACTATTTTAGATGTATATTGTGAACTATGCAATTTTTTATTTGCCTCGATTATTTTATATGCTTCATTTTTGTTATTTTTATTACTTAATTACATATACAAAAACTAACAACATAAAATATAAACAAACACAAAACTAATGAAATAAAGTCTACGACATAAATTCCTAAAAATTCTACTTCTTACAACGAGCCTTGAAAGTGCATGGCACAAAGTCATCATCAGAGTTTGCCTGATCTGGATCAGTCACAGCAGACGAAGTGGTAGCCTTACCAGTACACGGAACAAACTTATCGTCCGATGCTGGAGGCTCTGGATCAACTTTCTTCTTTTTCAAACCAAAGCCGTAGGAGTTTTCCACAAAGTCATCGTCTGAAATTTCATACTGAACATGTCGTCTCTTCCATTCCTCCAGCTTACATGTCTCACAATTAAAAAAATCACGACATATTTGACACTTGTACTTTTTTTTTCTCATTTTTACCTCGATCACTAATTGACCCTCCTGTCGCTACGCCACGATCTCGGTTGCTCGCTTTTTTACCTCGTTTGTTACTGTTCATACCTCTACTCGCCTCAAAATCGTCTCTCTTTCTCTCTTTCGGTTCTGAAAATTTGTTGGAAACTTGGAATGAATACTGTGCTCATCAGGAGAGAGAAAAACCCCTTTTATAGGGGTTTTATAGCGGACCGCCCAGCCCACGGGCGGTTGGGGTAGAAATAAAAATAAGTTTGGGGTGGGAGCAGATTTGATAATTTGTTTTTTTTTTTTGGGTATTAATAAAAATATCAGCACATTGGAAAAGGTACTATCCTTTTTTTTTTTTTTTTGTAGTACATTATCTCTCTGTTTAGTATGTACAGCATAACAAAATATACTCGTGTGAAGCAACTGCATGCACAATTTTTTTTTTTTTTCAAAATGGTAAAAAATGTAATTTGAGCAAAGCTAGGGTGTGATGTGCTCACCAAAAGAGTTTGGTGAGCACAACTCCAAAAATATATCGGATTGGCTTCAAACGGCAAATTCAAACTGTTGAAATCCATGTACTTCATGAGTGATGCATGTACATGCAAAATTTTGAAAGTTTCGAATTTATTTGCTACAAGGTCAAGCGGTCAAAGAAATGATGAAAAATGAATATATAAAACAACTTATGAAATAACTTACAAAAGGTTTATTTCTTTGACCGCTTGACCTTTTAAAAATCAACATACCTCTATTTTTTCATTAATGCAATCTAAGCTACAATATCATCTCTGTAATTCTGCAATAACATCAATAAATGAAATAAAATGTCTGATACCTCACTGCAACTATGATATTTGCATTTTTGAAAAAGATAGGTAGGTAATTTTGCAAATCAAACTTGCAAATCGAACTTGCAATCCTACAGCTGATTTGGTGCTGCCAGTAGTGCCTTGATAACTCTTCCTGAGCAAAACCTATTAACAAAAAATGACCCCCATGTTATCTTTGCCTTTTTAGCCTTTTTAATTCTCTTCATCTCTTTCTTTAGATTTTCACACTCCTTCTGTAGTTCAACACACCGCGTCACCAAATCCCTCCCTTCAACAGAATCGATTTCATTTCCTGTTTCTGTTTTAGTAACCATTTGAATTCGGTTGTTGGTTTCAAGTTCAATGAGAGAGCTCTTTAAATGGCGCATTTCAAAGAAGAGAGCCTTAACCGTGACTCTGAGTGGAAGCTTCTCATTCTACACAACTTCTCTGCATACATCTTCAGACAGATTTTGTATGTCAATTAATTGGCAAAGTTGCTCCTTTTGTTGATCTGAAAGTTGTGGATTGTACTGCATATAAACAAATTATAAACTATGAAAGTATGAAAGAATTTTAATTTTTTTTTAATAAATAATCTTCATTCAATTCACTACGAATTTTAACAAATTAAATTGTCATGCATATATATCATGCCCATCCTCCCACCATGTGCATCCTAATATCTTCAGAGAAAAATAAAATAAGAAAGAGGAGCAGTTGGTTCCTCAAGTATTTTAGGCATCAAAAAAATATTTACAAAAAGAACACATCTTTATAAAAAGCTGTGAGAGAGTACTTCAGGCATATATATTCACAAAAAGAATACATCTTTTGTGTTTGTGGGGATATTAATTTACTTATTGCTGTAACGTTCAAGCAGATAGCTTAACATTTTTAGCACCCAAAAAGATTCTCTAGATGGAGATATGTTTTATTTATTGTACAAATCATAACATCAAACATTACCTCAATGTAAGAGTTGATTGCGCGGTAGAATTCATCGTCAGAAGGCCTCATACCCGTGGGGATTGCACTTGCAAGAGATTGAAACTGCTGAAACGTTAACTTTGTGTCAGTTGAAATTTTTAATAAGTACTCATCGACCAATTTGGCTAATGCTTCTATTTTAGCGAACTGCTTTGAATCAGCTTCTGTCAAGCACTCGTCGCCTGCTGAATTGCATGCAACTTCACTTACATGAAAGTTCTCTTTCACAAATTGCTCAATTATTCTCTGGATGCAACTTATATCGTACACTTTCTCCTCAGCAAAACACAAATTTGGCACCAATAGATCCTCCATGGTAGATTCTTCCAATTGTGCACCAATTCTTTTCTCCAAGCTTTCGATGCATTTCACATTTGAATTTAACACGAGGCTTGTATTAAGAACACCAAGAAGAAATTTAGTCGAGGTGACCCCTTTCTGTACTGGCAACAAGCTGACTATTTCTTCAAGAAACATTCTCCGATTGATTGGCCAATTGCCAGTGGAATTAGGGTTTAACCCCGGGTGGTATTTACCCGCATAATAAATAACTGCATTGGAAATAATTACTGGGTCATGCCCCTTAGCCCCAAGTAACCCGATAAATCTCTTGAAGAGATGTAGACTCAGCAAGGAAATATCATCAAACCACCAATCGAAACTTGAACCCGAACCCGCTAATTTGGGAGGAGTCTCATCCATATAATCAATCCCATTCCAAGATTTCTTTTGTTGCGGATGTGGATAACTTGATTTCCCATATACCGCCTTGTAGGCAAGTGAGTCAAGGCATGCAGATACGATGTCTACTTCCTCGGCATAGTGCAAAACAGTTTCACATGAGAGGAGTGCCACGATTGTTTCTTTCCAATTTGGTAGG
Organism: Carex littledalei; assembly: GCA_011114355.1. NCBI lineage: Eukaryota > Viridiplantae > Streptophyta > Magnoliopsida > Poales > Cyperaceae > Carex > Carex littledalei. Next base: position 3,019,999 of record CM022106.1, on the reverse strand, counting down.
ATTCTTTCTGAGAGGAAACTTTCTGTTAGTGAAACTAAATTTCCTTCCAAGTAGTCGTCAGTCATGCCAAGGTAATAGGCAGCACAAAGGAGCGGGACCGCATTCGATGATGTCAGCTCTATTTTCTCACCGTAGCAGAATTTGGCTACTAGCTCAAAAGAGTGGGCCCCACCTGGAATTTCATGGAGTGAAAAAGTACAGATGCTACTTTCTTCATTGGAATATTTGCTCAATAGTTTTTTCAAAACGGGGCTGCAATTTATCAGGGGAAACTGCAACAGAAAATAAATTTTTTTTTTAATCATTCAAATGAAATTAAGGTGATATTAAGGTCTTAATGGCATACTGCCACCTTTGTCTCTTGTACAATGGTGGTTTACCATAGGACATACCAAATATACCGCACAAAATCTAACTTAACAATAAAAAGATCCAACAAAGGAACAAAAAAAAAAGATTGCATTTACAGGAAATGTAGTTACATAAGATAATCATAACAAGAAGTTAATATATTCCGTGAAATGACAAACATAATTACTTATATTTCTCACAAGAAGTTAATATATTCCGTGAATGGTAAAAAAAACTCTATGAATAATAGAATCAGAAGATAGGCTGACTTTTTAAATTCAAGATCAAATGCCAAACCTTATGCAGACAAAACTTGAAACCTGTCACCTCTATCAACACATCGCTCTCAAGACAAGTTGTACATTTCCTACAATTATGCACAGAAAAGCACCACCGAACTGATATCAGAGTTTTGCAAGACTAAAATATTGGCATTAACATGAATATCTGTGAGACAGTGAGCAGAGAACAAACACATACCAAGTAGTTTCCTTCAAGCAGAAAATTCCAGTTTTTGAGCCAATCACCATTGTTGCCATCTCTTACCTTGTCCAATGTTGCTAACTCAATCTCAGATAAAAGTATTTCACACCTTTTTCTTTACAGAAATTGATGAAATTGAGAAGTTAAAAATGAATAATGAATAAATGCTTGTGTCAAAGAATACACAGAAGAGGTGCACATAGGAATAACATAAAAGGCTAATTTTAGCAACAGGATTTAAAAAGGAGGGTTAAATAAAGTGCACAGAAAAGTTTGTGAGACTATGTTTAGAACTTTTCAAGAAGTGAGAATAGGAGGGTTTATCCAATCTATGTATCCGTGACAAAGAACAAATTTAGCAAATTTGATTAAGGCAATTAACACTTTTTCTCCTCTGAAGCGGTAGGCGCGCAAATGCATCAGATCGAAGGCTGCACAAGTGCACATGCAATGCAAGGTGTAACCTAGCACGAAGTGGCGATTGGAGGCCCAACACTGAGTTTTTGAGCCCAATGCACAGCACCTGGATTAATTAATTTGTGTAAACTCTCTCTGAGACATTTTGTCGAATAGGTCCTGAGCGTTAGAAGAAGCTGCCACCATCACCATGCATCCCTTCCCTGCTAGGAAGAAGAAGGGGTATGAGACAAATAAATGACTTCCACAGCGCATGCAATAATTTCCCAGATTAAAAACTTTAACATTTGATCGTCCGAGCAATGCGCAAGGGCTACACTAGCTCCGCTTGCTCATCTTTTCCTTGACGCTTCTAAATTCACATTCAATTATAGTACACTTTTATCCGAATTTTTTAGCATTAAAAAAAATTCAAAATTCAAAGATTGCTTCTTATACGTGTCAGGTTAGTATCTTTTTATTAGTTATAGGCATATCGGTAAACTCATTTGATACCGATGGTAAACCAATTATAAAACTTAATTTGACTAAATTTGTTTCAATTAATTGTTGGAAATTTTAGTATTATGATAAACCAATTGTAGATTGGGATGAAAACGGAGCGAATACGGAGCGGAGAGTGGTAAAATCATATCCATATTTTTTTTTAATTTTATGGATACGGATACGCATCGGATATCAACCGGATACAGATTCGGATATGGACCGGATATCGGATATTTATTAAAATAATATTAGAAAATACCAAAGTTCATAATATTTATCTAATTTTAATGGTGAAGAACAATATTTTTTCATAATATATATTAAAATATATGATATATATCTACTATTCGGATACAAATAATTGAAACGTAAAACCATATCAGTATCTATATCTACACAAATATTCGAATATCAGATATCCACATATAAATTTTCAAATACGGATCAAATACGGATCAGATATTATTCATACCGTTTTCACCCCTAATTGTAACCAAATGTAGCAAATTGTAAATCGAATATAACCAATATTGTATCCAACTTATACTAAGTTTTTCTAAAAATTGTATGTAAATGCTACCAAAATTATACATAAATGTAACCAACATTTATCTGAACTTATACCAAAATTGTACCAAAGTGTTACCAAAAATGAACTAAAATTATACCAAAATTTTATTTAAAATTACACTAACGTTAACAACTAGAAACAATTTTAAAAAAAAATTAATAACTTCAAACAATTTTAACGAAAAAAAATGACACACAGACCTAGTATGTGTGTCTTTTAGGGAAGACATACAAACACCGTTTTTTTCTTATTCATCACATTGAAAAAAAAAATGACAATTCAAAATTAGTCTAACTTAAAATAAAAAACTTTAAAAGTTAACAGACATGCAGATCTAATTAGTGTATAGACTAGATTTGCGTACCTAAAGAAAATAGACAAAGCAGTGTTGTAAATAACAGTATGCGCTCGTTGGACAGACGGGTACCGTCAAGTGATTAATCAGTATGTAGCTGATTAATCGAAATTATGCAGCAAATTAATCGTTTTCATTAAAATGATGTATGTATATTGATAATTTATTTAACTCATCAAACTTATCAAATAAACTTAATTTAACTTAGTTATATTGTTATAACATGACACTACGTTTATTTCTTCTTAACAACACATACACACTTAACATGTGTAAGTAACACATTTATTTAACACAAACATTATAACATAAAATCACTAAATTTAGTTTATGATTAACAATTAAATTTCATATAGAACATATCATACTAATTGAAAAAATTATATCAGTAAGTAAGAAAAATATATGCTATAAATAATAGAAGAATAATCAATTTGAAAGTAAATAAGAAGAACAATCATATATAAAAAATATTGGATTATATCCAAGCACAAATAAAACTATAATACATGATTTATGAAACAAATTACCACACAGTCACAAAAAAAAAAACAATGTGAAAATAAATATTCACTAGAATAAACATGAATAAACAAACAATTAAAGAGGAATAAACGGAATAATCATGAATAATTGGCCGATTAATCGGAAAAAATTCGTTAACAGACCTCAAATTAATGTATTCATAACGGTTTGGCCGTCGTTAACGATTAAATGGACATTTAATTGCCCATTAAGACTGTTTTTTACAACGCTGATACAAACCTTAGTTGCGTATCAGATTCAGACTAGATCTGTGCACAAACAACAACTGAATAGATCCTTCTATTTTTTTATTTCAAATCCGCAGGTGCACCGAATAGATCCTCAATGAGCTAAAAAAAGGCTTGGTACAAAGTTGATATGACCCTAAAAAAATAAACTAATAATTTGAGGTCCCAGGTCGTACTCAGAAAAAAAAAAACTAATATTTTTTTAGGAATGCCTGGAAAGGAACATATGCCTTTGCTCTCTTCTTAAAAATGATTTTCTTACTGTACCCAATGCACGCACAAAAAAAATAAAAATCCGTATCTTCTCCATTAATGTAGCGTTTGATTTAATTTCCGAATCGTACGGACCAATATAGTTCACGCTAACGCATGTAACATTTTAATATTAGTGCGGGTTTCAATCGGACGGTCCAGATTTTAAGTCAAAATTTGAGTTAACACAGATGATACGAATTAAAAAAAAAAAAGGTGACTAGCTGGACTTCTAGAATTCACATCACCTCATGTTACCTGACTCAAGCAAATTATGATCAGACGGCCCATTGAACATGATACGAATCTCAAAACAGACTCCCTACAGTCTCCATAGGCACCAGATTGAGTTGAGGAGTTTGATCCAAATAGAATTAATCTAGACGGGCCGTTGCAATTTGCTTGAGTCAGGTACCTGGGAGTATATCTGTTCGGATTTTTAGATCACATGTCGTGAAGTATCTAATGCACACATAAAACAAAAAAAAAATACTCAAATCTAGTCAGCATACTTCTTCTTATTTAGGATGCATAGACTAAGTTTGCGTACTTGCTATTTTTTTAGTTTTTTGGTAAGGAAGAATTTCATGTATACTCCTAAAAAATTACAAAATTATGTATTTCCTCTTTTAAACTTTAAAATTACGTATTTTTTCTTTTAAACTTCAAAAACTCACAAATTTATTCATTTTATTGTCTTTTATATTAAAACTCATTCTAAATTTATAAAATATCCATTTTAATCTTTAGTAAAAGCATAAAACACCCATCAAACTCAAAAATTGAATCTGAATGGTTCCTCTACCATCTAAACTGCTTTAAGATCTGTGCGCGCTAGATCAACATGAATCTTGAAGTGAACACACATGGATATTGAAGTGGCGTGCATAGATATTAATGTAATGTGCGTGGATCATAATTTCTTTAAGATCCGTGCGCGCTAGATTAGCATGAATCTTAAGGAGAACATGCATGTTTTTATTGAAGCGACACACATATCTTAATGCGATACGCATAGATCGAATGGTAGAGCAACCCTTCGGCTTCAAATTTGAGTTCGACAGGCGTTTTATACTTTTAATAAAAGGTAAAATGGATATTTTATAGATTTAGAATGAGTTTTAATATAAAAGACAAAAAGAGTAAATTTGTAAGTTTTTGAAGTTTAGAGGGAGAAATACGTATTTTCAAAATTTAGATGAGAAATACGTAATTTTGAAGTTTTTGAGTGGTATACGTGAAATTCCCCGACATTTTTATTAATATCCAAAGTTTAATACAAATTATTAATTATACCCAGAACTCAACTCAATATCGAAATATACCCAAGCCGGCCATTTTCTGGCCGGCTATGTTCCCTCCCTAAGCCGGCCATAAAATGGCCGGCTATGTACCTTTTTTTTTTTTTTTTTCCCTTTTTTTAGAGAGAGACACTATGAAGATCAAAGTATTGAAATTTAACACTGAAAATTTGAAATTTTTTGTTTAAATTATTTGGTATATTACTTCTTTTGATATATAATTAGCATATTTATACTAAAATATGCTATATTAATTGAAATTATATTGAATAACACTATATTATGTTAAATTACGCTAAATTACATTACATTACTTTACAATACGCTATATTAATTGAAATACGCTATATTGTGCTACTATTTTTTATGTTGTGCTACTATTTTAATGTTGTTATATTTTCTGTTTAGCATTATTATGATAATTTATTTTGATCTGTAAAATATAAAAATAGTACCATAAAAGCACACATACACAAGAACCGAAATATATGATAATCCAAATATACCAAACATAAATAGTATATCAAATATAAATAGTACAAAACTAGTAAAAATACAACTAAAACGGAGAGGGGGAATATCGCGGAGGCGGTACTCCGGCGTTCGCCCGGCGCGGCCAGCGCGGCCAGGCTCCGTCTCTCTCGGGCTCATCTGGGGCATCGGCAGACCTCAGTATCTGCTCGGCAGTATCCCATCTGGCATCGCCCGTGGAGACTGTCGGTACTGGCGGAGGTGTAGCGAAGATGGATGCGGCAAACCCAGTCCCAAAGGCAGGCTGAGTATGAGACCCGCTACCACTAGCCTCTCCATCATGCGGCATCTCTGTGCCATATCGGGGCCATGTCGGTGCCGACATGAAACTCTCCTCGAACTCATGGAGACTGCACGAGAGGGACTCGTACTCAGAAGTATCGGTCTCCGCAGGTGGTGGCTGTGGTGGCATCTCTGCTGGACCCTGCAATCATACACATAAATTATTAAATTTGATCTGAATGAAAAAATTTATTAAAACCTGACAGATACTGAAGTATGACATACATGAGGCTGCACCGGACGTCCATGCTCGTCGTACCATGCCGTCCACCCAATGTCGGACAATACCCAACGATGGTAGTCCCACTCTGGATGTGAATCGGGGGAAGATGGCATATCATCTAGCAGAACCGGGGTCGGATCGGGCTCCTGCGGATCTATCTCACGCCAGTTGATGTTCTCTCTAGCGTCTCGCAGCATACCAATGATCTTTCCACCGTGCCCGGCATCCTCAACCACATTCGCATTCTTCTTGAGTGTGCGGTACCCAAGCCGTCTCCAGTTCTTCCTTCCCAGCATGCGGATCCCATGCCCGCACTCCTTGATCGCGGCCAAAAGCTGAAAAAAATTTGGCATGTCAGATCAAACCTTGATGTACTACTAAGTTAGACCAAAACTATGTGGTTTTAGGTGATTTACCTGGCGAGCCCATGCACGACCGTTGGGATGGTAACCATCATCCGTTTTGATGGATTGATTGATTAAATAATTTACACTAAAATAAGAGTTGGTGACTTACCTCACTACTACGACACAGGTGGTAGTATAGATACGCCAGGACAGCTCCACCCTAGTTGTACGACGACGGCCGCTCAATGTCCATCAGCAACGGGAGATACATCATCGGCATCTGATCACCGCTGGAATCAGGAAACATGACAGAACTAAAAAGGTCCATCACGTAGCCCCGTGTATATCTGCAATACAAAACATATAAAAATTCTAATAGAATCATCATATTATAAATTAATTAGTAGATATTAATAAAATTTACCTCTGAATCTCCAGCTCGGTGGAATCTGCCGAGAGACCCGCGATGAAGTGCTGCCGTAATCTCGTCATCCGCAAATGGAACTTCGACCTCCCATGTTCCCCAATGACATAGGAAGGCTCATCTCCCAACAACTCCTCGACATAACCTGCGAATCTGGTGCTGTCAGAGACGCCGCCGACGGGTGTACCACGGACAGACAAACCCTAGAGAGCACTCACATCCTGGAGAGTCACTGTCATCTCTCCGAATGGCATGTGAAACGTGTGCGTCTCGGGACGCCATCGCTCCACCAGTCCAGCGATGAGAGATGCATTGATGATGCTCTTCTCTGTCCGCACGATATCCACAACCTGGTAGAGACCCAGGTTGACGAGGTACGGCTCCATCACCTCGTAGTAACTCATGTGAACGCACCTCAACTTCACATCTAGAAGATCCGTGTCCTGCGTTGAAAAATGTAATCCGCATGGTGACAACATAATAAAATTTAAATCCAACAAAATTTAATGAAAATATAAGAAAAGGAACGTACCTCACGAGAAGCCAGTGAGACTCGGTGCTCGCTGTGGGGAATCCACAGGAGAGGACTGATGTGCTCCGTGCTGCTAGTACTGATCGGCTCGTCCACTACTGGACGCTGGGTAGGCCGTGCTCTAGGCATCCTGATATCTAAAATAACCTAAATTCGGTGAAATTACGCTTGATCAGCATAATTATGGTAAAAAAGGCCAAAATACCCTAAATATTGGTCATCTGTGCTAATTACACTAAATTATGCTTAATCAGCCTAATTATGGTAAAAAAGACCAAAATACCCTAAAAATTGGTCATCTGTGCTAATTACACTAAATTACGCTTAATCAGTCTAATTATGGTAAAAAAGACCATTATACCCTAAAAATTCTTTCCACCGTGCTAATTACACTAAATTACGCTTAATAAGCATAACTATGGTAAAAAAGGCCAAAATACCCTAAATATTGGTCATCTGTGCTAATTACACTAAATTGTGCTTAATTAGCCTAATTATGATAAAAAATACCAAAATACCCTAAATATTGGTCAAACGTGCTAATTTCGGTAAAATTACGCTTAATCAGCATAATTATGGTAAAAAAGGCCAAAATACCCTAAATATTGGTCAATTATGCTAATTACACTAAATATTGGTTAACTTAGCTAATTACACTAAATTACAACAACATAATCTAAATTATAACACCTAAAACCTAAATCCTAAACCCTAAAATAAATAAATTAAAAATTAAATTAGATAAAAAAAAAATTTACCTTAAAGAAGAGAGAATTCGGTTGAAGATGGGAGAATTGTGAGAGGAGAGAGAAAAAAAGGGGTATATAAAGGGTGAAATGCGGGGAAAAAAAAAAAAAAAAAAGGTACATAGCCGGCCATTTTATGGCCGGCTTAGGGAGGGAACATAGCCGGCCAGAAAATGGCCGGCTTGGGTATATTTCGATATTGAGTTGAGTTCTGGGTATAATTAATAATTTGTATTAAACTTTGGATATTAATAAAAATGTCGGTGAAATTCCCTTCTTTTAAAAGATAAACTAATTCTTAATTTTCATTTTATTTAAATGTTAAAAATAAAATAGTCCGGTACAACTGAGTCTTGTTTTTTTTTATTTTAGGGTAAATTCCGCTGGAGACTAAACTGTCTTTTGTCACAAATTAGTTATTAAAGTTTGATTTGTTCCAATTAAGTGACTGAATTTTTCATTTGTCCCAATCAAGTCACTCTATAACTTTTCTGTCCAAAATTCTAACGGAATATTCTCATTTCGTTAGTATTTTAGACCGAATATTCTCATTCATTTAGTGTTTTAGACGAAATATGCTCATTCCGTCCAAAATACTAACGGAATGAGAATATTCTGTTAGTATTTTGGACAGAAAAGTTATAAAGTGACTTGATTGGGACAAATAAAAAGTTCGGTGATTTGATTGAGACAAATCAAATTAACTTGAGTGACCAATTTGTGACTAAGGACAAAATTTAGTGACCTCCAACGAAATTACCCTTATTTTTATATAAATAAATAAGTTGAAAAATCTTTTGTTTTTCTTCTATCTTTCTTTTTTGTAAAACATCGACACTTCTTATGACTGATTAATGAAATTTGAAAGCTAGACTTTCACATTTCTTATAAAAAAAAGTTGAAAAATCAACATATCTATAAATTATCCAGTGTATTTTTGTAATCTTAATGTCAATTAAAACAAAATCGAACTATCATAATTTCTTTTCTATACATGTGCATATAGAAAATGATATACATCACTTTTACCGGTTTTATTTTGATATTTGAATTTTAAATTTTAAGCTATTAAAATTTTTAAAAATAAAAAATATAACGGAGATATAAATAGTGAAAGTAAGCCTTTGACTCTCTTTGACTCTCATAGCAATAGCAGGTTGTGATGCCTACAACGCCGAGATCGAGTTCGGATAAGATAATAATCGTCCATTCGGCAGCAATTAGCCATTAGCATTTAGCAATAGCAGGTTGGGTCCATCTAAAACTGAAAGAATGGACTGAGTTTCTCTCACAAAGGAAAATGAAAATAAATTAATATCTTCAAAAAAGTTGGTTCTGGGCTTCTGGCCTGGCATATTCGAATTAATATTTTAATGTGTTTATTGCGCAATAGTTTTGGAATTTAATTCTGTTGGCCCGTCTCGCTTAAATTTTTTTTTGTTTGTGAGAAGATGCTGCATAGGATACGGGTAGTGTGGAAGTATTTTCATACTCATATTTATTAAAAATTGATCTTATTCATATTCTATTTTTATCCATTAAGAATTGATTTTATCTTATTCTATTTTTATCCGTTAAAATTATTGGATAACGAAACGGTAGCGGACGAATAACAAATAATATTAATATAATAATTAGTTTTATTATTTTTTACAAATAAAACATAAAAATCATTGATAATTCAAAAAATGTGCAATCAATTCCAACTAATTTTTTTTATAAATCAAGATAATTCAAAAACACAATCTCTTTGGATAAATTTTATTATTTACCTAAATAACAAAATGTGCAAATAAAAATAATATGTTTAATATTTTTTATAGTAAAACACTAAATAACAAAAGTACATCACTAATTATTGCTCAAACTATATTATATGAAATATTTCACAAATAAATTTTATCATCACTAATTATTACTCAAATATTATTATAAAATTTTATTTTATACAATTACGCTATAGGGTAACGGGTACGAAATATATTTTACCCGTATCCTTACCCGTTTAGCTAACGAAAAAAATCCTTACTCATACCCATACCCGATAAGCTAATGAAAAAAAAAAAAAACTTACCCATACCCACCTTATCGAATATGGTACGGGTAGGATAAACGGTTAAAAGGGTATCATTGACACCCCTAATAATGTTGCAGGCTAGTCTCGGTTTAAATTAATAATTATTTTATTATTTTGTAATCATAGTTGTCAACTCATGAATCTCGACGACCAACAAATCTCTGGATCTTTTACCAGCATAACCTTGTTAAAAGTAATTATTTCATTCTCATAAGTTAGTTGCTTGGCCAAGACAAATAAGCTCACATCGGTATCCATATATACGTCAACAATAGAATGTACAACAACTACCAAAAATAGCAGAATTCCTCATGACCTTTTTCCAAAAGGAACAAAAGGGACAAAAATCATAAGAAGGTTGAGATTAAAATCACCCAAAGAGAAAACATGACTAATATAAGAATGAAATGATGTCATGATTATTTGGTTGAAGATAGAGCAAAACGTGACTAATATAAAAAGAAAAACATATATATTTTTTTAAGTTTAATGTTGGCAACACTGTAACAAGTATAGAGGGAAGAATTTTCCTTAATGCAACTATGGACTTAGTAATTGGAGATTTCGCTTAAAAATATTTCTGTTTACATGGCATCACAACTTACCCGCACAGAGCTTGCAAAAATATCTTGAAGGAGATCTTAAAGGACAATGGAGGTACTCTTTTCCTACAAATAAAGTATTCTTTTAATTCCTTTTCCTACAATTATGAACAACATCGAAAGAACAAGCTTCTTTCAAATGTAAACATACAAGTTGGTACTTGTTTCCATCTTCAAATTTTGAAAAAGAATGAAATATCAAGGATGCATATATATATATATATATATATATATTTACAAGAAAAAATAAAGCATATAACAATCCATGATCAGATGATTAAATGCATGTCAAGAGGAAAACTGAAAAAAAAAAAACAGTTTCTCTGAAGTTTATTTGCAAAGAATAACAGAGGAGAAAAGCCCCCTCTAAAGAAGCACAAATTTGTAAAACAGAAACAAATATATGCCGAAATGCATTGCTTTGTATCATTATTTGGAATTGATAGCTAGCTCAGGATCAGAAAACAGTAACTCTAATGAATAAAATAAACAAAAAGAGTTAAGAGAAGAAAATTCATAGATATAATATCATCAAGAAAACAATTTAAGAGGAAAAAAAAGTACCTCTCAAGTAGGAGAGCAACAGGTATCAGTAAAAGACTACCAAAGGCAGTTCTATAAAAAGGTAAAAACAAAAGTGTCCATGCCACAATTAAATGCAGCTTTGCCTAGGATTTGAGCTCCAGCATATAATGTCATGATAAGCAACACAACAAGATAAACTCGTGTGCTACTTGCCATGGTCTGAACTCTGAAGTGATGATATGGTTTTCAGATATTTTGGGTACTTGTTAAATAGACCCAATCTCAATAATTGCTACTGTTTCTTACTTTTCTTCGGAGAAGATCTCTTGTGAGCCGTACATCATTTACCATCTGCCATCCACTTGATCATGGCCATTGGATCAAATTCAAAAAATACCATAAGGATCCAAACATTTTCACTTAAAAAGAAAAAAAAAAGCAAGTAGGATAAATTTGAACTTCCTAAACGGGATGAAGAAAATAAGCTATTCTTAATTACTTGCACTTAAGGCTTATTTGCATGAACATTATTTGTTTTGTGAAATGCAAATGTTCTTAACTTTTGCAGGCACAGGGAAGAAATTTTCCTTTACTTTCAATTTTCATCAATGATGAATTGCACCTTAATGTTCCTCAAAAAGAAAAATTAATACAATACACATTAAAGTTCCTCTACCTATTATAATAAGAATAATTATTTTGGTACCCACAGTATCGTACCCGCATCGTACCCGCACTTACTCCGTCCCGAATAACTTCCATAACCGTAAGCGGGTACAGAAACTACCGATTAACTTCCAGTTTGAATTTCAAACTTTCCTTTCTCTCCGTTTATTCCTTTTTCGAAGCTTCGGCGATTTTGAGGCGATTTTAGGTCGGTTTCGAGGCGATTTCAAGGCGATTTGGAGTCGATTTGTATGCGATTTGGAGGCGATTTGGAGGCGATTTGGAGGCGATCGTCTGGCTTTCGAAACTGGAAGCGATTTCGGTGATTTTTCAAAGGTGATCAGCTAGGTTAATATTGTTTCTGTTCTATTTCGGTGATTTTGTTTTTGTTCTGGCGATTTCGGTGATTTCGTTTCTATTTCATATACACAATCTGGATTTTGAATTTTCAGATGTTTTTGACAATTTGATTTGCGAAGATGTTCTGGCGATTTCGGTGTTTCTGTTCTATTTTGTGTTAATTTCATCATTTTATTAAGAAATCTCTTGATAGAAATCGGTTGATATTTCTTGTTATGAGTTCTGTATGTGTATAATAAGTATGGGAATAAATATGTTTGTTATGTGTAAACTTATAATATTGTGTTTATAGATGTTAATACTTCATTACATCTCTATGAATACTTCAGTTGGCAGGCCTTATAACATATAGAGTAGAATCTACATTTTGCTATTACATGTATTAATACTTGGATACCAAGATGTCAATACTTCTCATTATGAATATAAATACTTGAGAGTGTAGTCATATACATTTTGCTATTACAGTTATTAATACTTGGATACCTTGTCGTCAATACTTCTCATGTTAAGTATTAATACTTGACATATTAGCCATATACATTTTGCTATTATAGTTATTAATACTTGACATATTAGCCATATACTTGAATTGTATGATGTTTTTGTAGCTCCATTTCATCAGATGCAACAGTATTACAGATAAATACTTGATGTGTTCAGATATTAATACTTCATGTGTTCAGATATAAATACTTGATGTGTGCAGATATAAATACTTGCTGTGTTCAGATATAAATACTTGATGTGTTCAGATATATATACTTGCTGTGTTCATATATAAATACTTCATGTGTACAGATATAAATACTTGATGTGTGCAGATATAAATACTTGATGTGTTCAGATATAAATACTTGATGTGTTCAGATATAAATACTTGCTGTGTTCAGATATAAATACTTTGTTGATGTGTTCAGATATAATTCTTTTTTTAGGTGATGAACAATGGCAAGATGTTGAAATTACCTGGAAGGAATGTCCAAAGCAAAAGGCATCAGTTGATTGCGCAATATTTGTTATTCGTAACATTGATTGCTTAATAAGGAATGTTCAAATGGACTTTGATCAGGTAAATTTTCTTTCAGTAATGCTCCTATGGACTTACTGTATTTTATTTCATTTAAGTTTGATTTATTTTATGAACTAATGTTATTTTTTTGTATTGTAGGATCTTATCAGCAAGGAGCGTCATAGCTTAGCTTATAATCTTCTTATCCATGATAAGAATGATTGCAAATTTGGTGCATAACAGAAATGAATTGTCTTAGTTTGTGAATGAAACTGTTTGTCTTAATTTGTGAATGAAACTGTTTGTCTTAATTTGGTTTAGGAACTGTGATAACTGATATGTTTGTGAATAACTGATATGTTTGTGAATAACTGATATGTTTTGTGTAGTAACTGATATTTTGATATGTTGCTAATTGATATGCTTTTTGGTAATTGATTTGAATTTTTCTTAGAAAATTTATATGTGAAGTTTGTTGTTTGTTATAACTCTGTAGATATAAATATACTCTATTCAGATTCTTATTCATCCAACGTAATATAGATATAAATACTTGATACGTTCAGATTTTATACTTGATAAGTTAGATATAAATACTTGATGCGTTCAGATTAAATACTTAATGTGTTCATATATAAATACTTGATTTGTAGATATAAATACTTGATTGTTGGTCAACATTTTTTTGTAGACAATTTTAGTGGTCCCCACGTCGTTTATTACACACACGTAAGCTCAGTCAACGTTTTTTTTTGACAATTTTAGTGGTCCCCACATGCCGTTTGATGGTCCCCAAAATGCGGGTACGAAGAGATGAATTTTGAAGAAAAGGTGCGGGTACGGTTATTTTAGGAAATCATATATCACAATATGTTGTTCATTGTATAGATATAAATACTTGTCCTTGTTAGATATAAATACTTTACAACGGTAGTATTAATACTTGTAAAACAAAATTGCAGTTTTGTAAACGGTTTGGTCCCCACAAGCAGTTATGGCAGTTTTAGGTGCGGGTACAGAGGGGGTACTCAACTGCGGGTACTCATATCAGCTTCCTTATAATAAATGTGACAACTCAGTAATTGAGTATTGTCATATGAGACTTGAATGCAGTTTGGTCTTTCCTGGTTTTTTCCAAAGAAAATACTAGATAGATAATGATATATGAAAAAGATTCAGCACTAAAAGTATTGTCCCTACTTAGATTTGGGAAAACTACCCCATTAGCAATGTAGCATTGTAACAAAATATGAGAAATATTACTCAGTGACTCCACTAACAAAATGACTCCTCATCATTAATCACTAACTTAATTTACTAAAAAGACAAGAGAAAAGGACATGCTTTAAAAAAGCACAGAACTTATTAAATGTCTGCTGTCCCCTGAGGGTATTTACTCGAATAAATGGGGGAAAAAAATATATATGTACAACCTTATCTCTTGCCTTATCTCTCGCTCTAAACTCGCATGTTTAGAAGAGATGTCTCAAAGAAATATATGTACAACTTATATGGAAGAGATGATTTAGAAATAACTTACAAAAATAGAGAGAGCTACATAATAACAGGAAGGCATGGATCGATGATGTGAAAAAGTTTGTATTTTTTTTAGCACACATGGATCATATAGTAAAACCATGTAAAATTGTTAGAGCATTTCATATGTGTCCGTCCGAAAATACGCTCCAATATTCATTCACGCTTTTTAATAAAAAAAACAGTGTATGAATGTTGGAGCACATTTATACACGGCTGTATAGTATATATCATAACCTCACTTTTATCTTTCTTATCTTGAAGAAGTATCAAAATATATATTCCTTTTCGTATGGTGAACTAATGCTATAAATTAATTAAAGAGCTATCAGCTCTACCCTCATCAGACTAAAATCCATATCAACCCCATATCAAAATATATATTCAATGACCGACACTAAAGCATATTTTGTTGTAGTTCTAATTAGGTTTTTATATGCAATAGCACAGATAATTTGTAAAGCAGCCTTCAATCAAGGCATGAGCATACCAGTGTTTGTCTTCTATAGGCATTTATTTGCCTCCATTTTCATATCTCCCTTTGCTTTTGTTCTTGGCTGGTATATATATATATTTTATGCAGTTTTGAATTTTACCTTTTCTTTTTTCCTTCTGGACTCGTTAATTAGTATCTAAATAACCTTTGCATTAATTCTTGCTTAGGAAAAGATCTCCTCAACTTTCTTATAAGATTGCGTTTAAATTATTTGTGCATGCTTTATATGGGTAAGTTCTGTTTTGTGTAATAAGTTTTCTTCTATCACTTCTGCTCTTAATTTTTTTTTAATCAAATTAATTAAGAGTAGTATTTTTGTTTGCTGAATTAAAAACATAATCGTTGTAACTGTGTTACCTTCTGTAGTTAATTAGTTCATATATTGATACTACACATTTCTCACAGATGTTTTGTGTAATAATTAGGCTTTCTGCATCTATAAACATATTCAGTCTCGGTTTAAGCTACATTTCAGCTGCATCATCATCTGCTATTTGCAATATGCTCCCGGTCATGGCTTTCATATTGGCTGTCATTTTCAGGTCAGAACAAATATATTATTATATCTTTCAATATCACTTTTGGATAGAAAGAAAGAAATTAAGTTCACCTATTCTACATCAAAAAGTTAACTGAAATTTGTGTATATATTTCCTGGTATCCAATATATATCCTCTCAACAAATGAAGGATGGAATCACTGAAAATGAAGAGGCTGCATGGAGTCTTGAAAGCCTCTGGAATTATGTTGTGTATCTCAGGTGTCATAATCCTTGCATTTTACAAGGGAACTGTTTTGGATTCCATTAACCACCACCACCTGCTTCACAACAAAAAGACTATCACAACACATGCTGCCAATAGTTCTAAGATGAGATGGATTTTAGGGATTTTTCTCACAACCCTCTCTATTTTTCTATGCGCCCTCTGGACTGTCCTTATGGTAAGCAAACCAAGTTAAGGTTTCATGACTCACTGATGCATGCTTGATCAACTATGTAATCCAAATTTGTTACAAAGAACAATTTTAAGTGCTGACTGCTGACCTACTTATAAAACACTACTACAACTCATGTTTACTATTCATAATAAAACATAAACATATGTAAAATTAAGTGTCAAATATATAATGACCAAAATGCTACAACCTGAATTGTTACTGGAAAGATTTCAATTATTCAAATTTGTTAAAAAAAATATATAATAAAGAATATTTTGTGTAATGTATGTAATAATAGGGGCCAATGATGGAGGAGTACCCTTCCAAGATTCTTACCATAACCTTTCAGTGCATCTTCACTATGATTCAATCTTTCTTCATTGCTCTTGCTCTTGAAAGGGACTTCTCTAGATGGAAATTAGACTTTGATATTGGCCTTCTGGCTGTTGTTTACAGTGTAAGTTTTCTCTTTCTGTTTGAGAAATTGGTACGTCACTTTGGTGCTGAGAACATTAGTATAGAACCCGACTGGTACATCGTAGCACCTGACTAAATGGAAATTAACAGTATATGTCACTGCATACTGTTACAGTTATGCAAAGCTCCAGTATTTCAAGGAGCAACCAAATTATTATTATTTTTTTAAATAAGGATTCTGTAACTACAACATACATTTATTTTTAGTTTTTACATCTCCTATGAGAATTGAACATGTGTTTAAATAGACGAGATCCATCACCATCTTTACTAGACCTACAATTCCATTTACGGACATGAATGTACTGTTATTGGTTAGAAATAGACAAAAGATGTAAACATCAGTATTGACAGGTAGAGGTGCTTTCCAGTGTCAACCAGCACAATTAGGCAGATGATCAATCAGTTAGAAAAGGTAAATATCAGTAATTATATATATGGAATTAACTTTTCTATGATATAGGTCCCTTCTTAAGCAAAACCATTACATTATTGCATAAACAAAGTAGTCACTTCCTAAGGGTAATTCCAAACTCACTTTTTCTTCTTCTTGAAATGTAGGGAATTGTACTAAGTGGAATAACATATTATTTGCTAGCATGGGTAATTCAAAAAAAGGGACCTGTTTTCTTAGCAATGTCAATGCCATTGACTCTTATCTTCACAATAATGCTTTCATCAATTATCTTAGGAGAAGCAATTACCTTAGGAAGGTACAATTAATATCCTATATATACACTCTTATCTTCACCATATATAATGTTTTCATTTTTGAATTGAACAAATTTATTTTGTGATATCCTAGCTAGCACATATTCAAGTCTTTGATGCATATAATATATAGTTTGAGTCCGGCTAGTATGACATTGGTGTCATATAACACCAACTCCAAAATTTATTGGATAAATTTCAAACGACGAATTCAAACCGATTTACTGTATGCGTGATGCGTTTATATGCAAAAAAAAATATTTAGAGTTATTTTAGTACCAAGTCAAGTAGTCAAAAATATTGAATGAATGCATTAAAATTAACTTAAACACTCTCACATTTGACCTCTTGACTTGATACTAAATAAATTCGAATTATTATAAATTTTGTATGTAAACGCACAACTGAAGTAGATCGGTTTGAATGAGTTGGATTTCTCATTTGAAGTCGATTCAATAGATTTTGAAATTAGTGTTATATAGTCGATTCAATTGATTTTGTTCAATATTTTCTGGTGTGCAAAGTGCTCACACGTATGTCTGATATGAAAGAACCACAGACTTAGCGCAATGACGCAAGCTTCGTCGCTCTGCAGATTCAATTATCGCAAAAAACATCTAAAAGATTCTTGGATGTGCCGGGTCCTTAATTTAAAAAAAAAATGTATGTCTGACATGGGCACATAACAAATAGAAGGGTTTGCGTGCTGTATATAGGTTGTGACTGGTTAATTTGTTGATAACAAATTCCCATTTCGACTAATTAAATTATCAGAGTTTTACTTCTCGAGTGTTCTAATATAATTACTATTGGTGTGCTTGAGTATCTATGTATTTTTCTAGTGTAATAGGAGGTATACTTATGATTGGAGGTCTCTACAATGTCTTATGGGGGAAGAGGATAGAAGAAACTGTGGAAAAAGATACAATCAAGGAGGAAAATCTTGATAAGGAAGCAAACTTGGAGGAGAAAGACAAAAAACTACAAACTGAAAATAATCACATGTAGCATATGAATTGGTATATATATATTACACTTAGCATAACATGAAGTTTAGATGAAGAAGCTTTAATTTTGTTTTTTTGTTTTTGCTTCATTGTATGTTTTTGGGAATTAAAGTTCCCCTTTTACTTTCCATCCGTATCTTAAATTTTAAAATTCAAATAGTGGATCCGAAACTTTCAACATGATCTCCATATTAAAATGTACTTGGAGATCAAATTTAATATTTTTTAGAACTTTTTTACTATTTCTTTAGAATTTTTTAATATCAGTGTTTTTAAGAATTTTTTACCATTTTTTTAACATATTAAAACAATGATTTTCAAAAATTCTAAAGAAATGCTAAAAAAAATTCAAAAAAATGTAAAATTTGGTCTCCTAGCACATTTTAATAAGTTTCGGATAAACTATTTGAACTTTGAAACTGAAGATACAGACGGAAAGTAAAAGAGGAACTTTAATTCCCAAAGCAAGATAGCCCACCTCTCTTTCTCTCTATATATATAATATATATATTTAAATAAAGAAGAGTCGAACTTTTTAACTTTATATATTTAAAAGAATATGTTTAGTCGAACTTTATTTTATTTTACGAAGATTGGAGTTCAAGCAACCCAACTAGGGGTGTCAATAATTAACATTCTTTGTTTATCGTATTCGATAAGATGAGTAGTTTAAATATATACCCGTACTCATTTTATCGAATACAGTACGGGTTGGTTCTCCCCTAGTTGGGTGGTTTAAATATATACTGATGGTTTAAAACTTTAAATAAATCAAGTAGTTAATAATTAAAATAATAAAAGAACTAGTTTTTTCTCTAGTGATCGATTAAAGGTAAATGTTTCTGTGTAGGAAGTTGAAAGTTTGGATCTCGAATGGAAGATCATTTATGAGTATTTAAATGTGAGAAGTTTGCTTCATATTTTTATTTAAATATTAGTTAGATGACAATGTACAAATTTCCATCTCATAAATGAAAGCTCGACCTCCAATATAATTATCTTCTCCCTAAAAAACAATTCATTAGCACTAGCACTAGCTCCCTAAATAAGATAATTAAGAAAAATTATTTAAACACTTGTTTCATTTGTTTTTCTTAATTATCTTCTTTACCACTCGATCGTTTCAATTTAATTACTTCGGTTCTAGAAATTAATCAAAATAATTTTTCGAGTCGTTTTATTATTATTTAGTCCTTATATTAACTAGTCCACTATCTTGGTCCATAATATTAATTAAGGAGATTAATTAATTATGCTTAAAGTAAAGTCCGGTATACAAATTAATAGTCTATTAATTTATAAGAATCAGACTAAAGAAGCATGTTTTCTGATGTGAGAGCTGGTCATGAGTTTAAAATATGAATGAGAAATTATTTTTGTTTTAAAAACATAAGTTTAAAAAAAATGTTAGATGACTCAAGTACTCCAACCCTCTCATTCAAATAAATAATCTATTAATTAACCCCATATATACCAATCGAACTCATCCTAATTAATTAATTCGAGATAGTATATCATGTCTTGAATTAGGACAAAAAAATTAAGAGAACATCGTAGGTTCGATGGGCATCGGACCTACTTTTGGGTCCAATGAGTTCTAATATCGTCCGATCCACATTAAAATATGCATGCACGAAAATTGAAACACATACCCACGTATTTTAAAGCAAAGCGTACGTATCTTAATGCAGATTGGACGGTGATTAAGTCCATCGAACCAAAGTAGGTCCGATAGACATCAGACCTACTCCGAATTAAAAAATTAATACAATAGAGGAAACCCATATCACTTCCTTTATAATTGACACTAACCTAAGTTTTACCAAATTAACACTACTACTGTACTTCAAATTTAATAATTATTTTCGTAAACCTATATATTATCCGATCCTTGTACTATTTTCATACATTAATTTCTTGTATTTGTTAAATCAGTCCTATATATTACTTGGAGGAAAGGTGAGAAACTGAGGGAATTCATTTTTTTTCCAATTAATAATTATTGTATCGGATTGGGCTGGATTTGAATCGGATTAATTAATAGTTATTTAATACATCTTTATTCTGCTCCACCATTAATGATAAAAAAATAGAAAATGATATCGAACAGAAAATACTTGATTACTGGTGGAACTTTCCATATATAGAAACCGCATTGGATGTTGCCTTGATCAGAAACTTAAATACTGTAGTTATAGCTGATTGATGCTCAATTGATCATACCTTGGCATTGATATAAAATAAAGACAGAATAATAAACAAGATAAAGAACACATAAAAAATGACAATATTTTTATTCATACATTTTTTATATGTCCAATACAATATTACAAAGGCTCTATTTATAGACCACAAATTTTGAATGAAAAGTCATCTAAATTAATTACAATAATAAATGAGAAAATTAATTTCAATAGTAGTGGGATATGAATTCCAATAGTAGTGGGGTAGTGGAGAAATGAATATTGAGAGTCATTGACATCCACATTAATAATTTATTCATAACTCTTCTTAAGATATCCATTACATAAAAATATGTCTCGTTAAAATCTTACTAGGAAAAGCCCTACGGGATAAAAACCTAGTGAAGAAAAACGAGTACATTATTCTTTTAATATGCAACTACAATCTTATCAGGAATACCTAGTGGGAAAAACCATAGTTAAGAAAAATATAGTGCATATTAACTCCCCTCATGAAAACATCAATCAAGATATTTAATTTGACAAACTCTAATATTACGAACTAGCTTTTCGAATATTGCAGTAGGGAGTGCCTTATTAAACTTTCTATTAATATCTATTAAACTTTGGATATTAATAAAAATCTCGGGTATATGAGTATAGCCAAAATTAAACTAAAAATAAAAAACATATGTCATTCTTTTCATGTTTTTTTTTATGGTCAACGGCAAAGACTGCCGCTAATAATTATATTGATAAGAAAATAAAAATTTATTTACATACATTCTTTTTATGTTAGTTTTTTTTTTTTTTACTTACCTTCAACAAAATAAATATGATGTCATTTTTATCTTTTAACAGAGTAACAACACCAGTAGTTAAACTTATTAGGACTGGGTCTGATGTTCTCTAATTCAACCCCTTTTAATTCTGCTCTTTTCAATCTTATTCATTTTATTTTGTTTGGACAAAGCCAAGAGGAATTCAGTTTTTATTGTTTTTAGATTCTTTTTTCAAATAAATTTTGATAAGAAAAATGTGCATACCGAGTTAGATTTAGTCTTGAAATACTCATCTCATCGTTATAAATTACTTTTGTGCCTATGTATAGTGTATACACTACTAATTTCTCTACCTATATTTCTCACGCTAGAGAGGAACATAAAAATCTCATCATTTAATAATCCTTCATTTTAGTTGTATTCGCTCAAAATTTCAATTTATGAGCTCTAGAGTCAGGACAAGAATTGTTGGGTTTTCTCCTGATTGCAGCCCATTGGGCTAAGCAGGTGCTTTAAGTATATAATTATATTTTGCACAAATTTAGGGACCATGTTACAAGAGCGCACAGAACCACTGTCCAAAAATTGTCTTTTCTCAGTTTTCTGGTATCTTCCCAATTGCACTAGAACCATTGGGAGATGAACAAGAGGAAGAGAAAAAGAGAAGATAAAAATTGTGGAAGCTCTTAATGGATGCTTGATCATTTCAGCTTGTATGGGTATAACTAGAGTGGAAAAAATGTAACGTGTTGTGCCGTGCTATGATCAAGTTATTTTTTCACATGCCGTGCCGTGTCGTGACCAAAATATCAAGGGGTGATCACAGCACGCAAATGGTTACATCACGTGAGTCACGTCGTACCTAAACGTGCCATGATCATACGTGACTCACGTGACCATTTAATCAATATCTAATGGTCCTAATTACACGTGACTTGCGTGACTCGTGTGTCGTGCCGTGCTGTGCCGTGCCAAAGTTTCAAAAGATGAACACGGCACACGAATGGTCACGGCACGGGACACGCGAGTCACGGCACGTAACTGACACGCGTACCGTGCCGTTCCATGACGGAGCCGGCTCCGCCATGCCATTTTTACCACTCTAGGTATAACTTCAGGCTGATCATGAGATCGTTCCCCGGTGCTCTTTCAGTGAAGAGTGCGAGTGGATGTGGAGAGATGTGGCATGATCTTATTATGTATACCAACATGGAAATAGTCTATATTCGTACAGCCGTGAGTATCAGATGGTTTCGAGGTTTTCTCCGTTACACATAAAATGTCTGGCCCCCTTTTTTATTGTTTGAAATACATAAGCTTATTTGGTTCAGCGCTCATAAGCTGTTTGATGAAATGCCTGAGTGATAATTCTGTTGGTTTAGCAGTACTGCACAAATAACAATATGCCACATATTTACTTATAGATGCTAAAGTATATGTGGGAAACTGCCGCATAACTCAGTATCATAGAAGTTATTCAGAAGGTAGTTTATACTGGGCACTTAAAGTATCATAGAGGTTATTCAGACTTGAGAGCGTATCACAGAAAGTAGTTTATTATAATTGACAAATTGACAGCTGAGATTTTTAGCTCACAATGATATTTTAACTAGTTTCCTCTGAGCTGATACATCTGTGGTCACTAATAGTACTGTATCCAATTGCAATCAAGCTAAAGCTGTAATGCATTGTGAGCTTCTTTCTGTGGCCAAATTTTCCATACAAAATTACAATTATAAGTAAAAAAGTACACATTTGTAACATTTACCTCCTAATTAAATGCTACTTCATACATTCAGTGTGCCTTTTCAAGAAACTTTGGCAGGTTACACATTGTGGCAATAAATCAGTATCAACTTTTCTGGGAGTTGAAGGGACTGAATGGAGCGAAGAGCAGGAGCGACTTCAAAGGCGATTTCCCAGGACGGCTGGCAAGTAGTGCAACGCCGGGGAAAGCAGCCCCTCCCCAGCGACGGCGGCCCCAACCCAACCATGGTGAAGACCTTCCGCCCATACAGCTATGCTCAGGCGGTTGCCAACCCAGCTCCACCAGCCAGGGAACCGACATACTCATCCAGAACTACACCAACCACTTCACCTCCCTCCTCTCACCCCTCCTCCCCGAAGACACCGCTGGGTACTCACTACTTTGTATCCCCACATAGCCCCTCCCAACTCCGGTTCCCCCCATCATCCACTTTTCCGGAGTGGCGCGGTAGATGCTTCCGCTGCTGCCGCACCGGGCATAGCTCGTCCAAGTGCCGAAATCCCAAGAAATGTGGGAAGTGTTGGGGCAACGGGCATACGGAAAAATACTGTCCGGAAAAGATGCTTAACCCGGCAGCCAGGCCATATGCTCCGATCAAGAGGTCCCCATTACCGTTCCCAGTGGAGCCTAGGTTTAACGATCTCCTCCAACTGCCAAGGCCGCTGGTGAGAAAGACGATACCTGGGGATCGACCGGCACGAATTTTCTCTTTCATCAATCGCGATGAAGAGCACTTTCGGGAACTACGACGCCTACAGAACTCCATCATAATCACCACTCCGGATATCACTCCTATTGTCACGCCTGACCACATAGTAGACTGGGCGGTGGCCACAGGCCTGGTACATTTTCATGAAATTGAAGTGGCACAGATCGCAAAGGATCGATTCATTTTACACCTGCCTGAAGGCCTTGTTCCTGACACTTTCATCTGTGCTACACCCCCCAGACTGTGGGACAAGGGAGTCTCTTTTCAACCTTGGACTCCGCTGGAAAATGCCTCGGTTAACATACCGATCTTCAAAGTCTTGCTCGACCTCCATGGCATTCCCCTACATCACTTCCGCGAGAGGGAGGTTGTTCGTGCGGTCTCTGGTTTCGGCGTTTACCTGGGGACAGTTAGTTCTCAACACGGAAACCTCCAGACCTGGACTGTGGTTGTGGCGGTACATGACCTCTGCATAATCCCACACACCATCACTATGGTCTCTGGCGGCCTGGAGTATGATGTTCAGGTAACCCCGGTTAACTGGCACTCGGGACCCATTTACAGCCGCAGTGACCTCCCATCTCTTCCTAAAACCTACCAAAAACCAAGAGAGCCTATCCCGGAGGCGCTGTTCGAGGACTTCTTCGAAGATGGTGATATGATCCCTATCTCACGACGGACCCTAATGTCCCTTTGCCGGGGTATGGATCCTGAAGCAATGCCCATCCCGATCCGGGCAGCGATGGCCGGAGCTAAATCAATGGCTCCATACATCGGGAAGGTCAGGGATCAGGCT
Organism: Carex littledalei; assembly: GCA_011114355.1. Lineage (NCBI taxonomy): Eukaryota > Viridiplantae > Streptophyta > Magnoliopsida > Poales > Cyperaceae > Carex > Carex littledalei. The sequence goes on along the minus strand of CM022106.1, from coordinate 2,995,279 downwards.
ATGGATGACCACTTACGCCGCCTTGAGGCTACACTACACTCGGTGGCGGCCCCATCACTCCGGGACACCGCCGATGTTGCACACAACGCCCCACAAAAGATCCTACTGCGCAACCGTACCGTTACTGACGCAAGGCAAACAAGGCCGCTGGCCATACCAACCTTGCATGAAACCAACGAGGTGGCGGGTCGAAATCATGCACAGGATGACCCGATACATGATCCCTCACGTCCTAGATCACACAACATCCAAGCTTCTCCTGGCACCACGTCCAAAACTGATTCACTGCGAAGTCAGAGGCAGAATGTTCCAGAATCAGAAACTCAGAGGATCAGTGCAGAGAATGAGGACCATCAGCCAATGATGATATTTGAATCGGGATGCTCCACAGGGTCCATGCTTACCCCACTCTCGGCCGGGGTTGGTGCGGGTCATGCATCACTCAGTGTCAAGGGTCGGACACCAGAAGCAATATCCGAGGCGCCACAGAATTTGCGAGGTGGACGATCCGGATCACGTGGCCACCGCCTGGGCCCAAAAGTTACTCTCGCAAAAGACAAGCACGTTCCGTCTTCGGGGAAACAGGCACGTGCCTCCAGCCTGGGGATAAGCACAACCAAAAGGCGCAGGAAGACAATGGGCCCACAGCGTCTGGGCCAGCTTTCTGGGCCGAAGAAGCAATCCACCCAAAAGGAAGCGGATCAAACAGGGCTCAACAATTGTCATGTGGACCTTGACCCCCAAGGTTTTTACAACGTTCGGGTTGATTACACACACTGTGCCAACATTGCAAGTGGGTCGGGCCTCTCCCCCTCAATTGTAATGCAGACTGTTGAGGAAGACAACTTAGAAAGACGGGCTCCCAACTCTGACGGTCCTAATCGAGATAAAGCAGTGGACCTGGGGCGCTCTGATGATGACCAGTTGCAATTTCCACTCACTGAGGATGAATCTGGCTCGGATGAGATGGAGTCCGATCAGGACTGAATCTTAGCCGGGAGGTTAGGCTTTGGGTTGTGTAGGGAAATAGTTTTTCAATGTTGGGTTTAAAAAAATTCAAACTTCTTTGTTGGAACGTTCGAGGGCTAGGCTGCCCGAACAAGTGTGGTGTTGTAAGGGATCTATTGCGTTCATCGCACTGTGATTTGGTTTGTTTTCAAGAAACAAAAATCAATGAATTAGATTACACTTGCGTGTCCCGTGTTTTACCTTCTTATTTCCATAGGCAATGTGTTCATCTTGATGCATTGGGGAGTAAAGGAGGATTAATGATAGCTTGGAAACGGTGTTACTCGTTACTTAACAGCTGGGTTACACGGCACTCCTGCACGGCAGTGCTTCAGCAAAATCAGACGGGGCGCATCATGTTAGTAACGAACGTTTACGGCCCCTCTACGGACGCTGAAAAACCTAGCTTTCTGACTGAACTAGAGGGACTCACACATCTCGTCACTGTGCCATGGTTGCTGGTAGGGGATTTCAATGTCGTGCGTTGGCTAATCGACAGGTCTGGGGACCGCCGAGATTTCCGGCTCATGGATCACTTCAACAGGGCCATTACAGATTTGCAGGTGCTTGAAATACCACTCCAGAATCGCCAATTCACCTGGAGCAACAAACGCCCGAATCCGACTTTCTCCAAATTGGATCGGGTTTTTGTCAACACTGAGCTATCTTCTCAGTTCCCCTTAATTACCTTAACCGCCTTGGAGATGGCTGTATCTGATCACGTGCCCCTTCTCCTTTCTTGCCGTCAAAGACAGACGCAGCCGACAGTGCGCCGGCTAGAAAAGGGGTGGTTTAAATACCCAAAAATGCACGAGGTGGTTCAACAAATTTGGGTTAACGAGCCGGTGGACGGGCTACCTGCATTTGAAAATAGATGTCGCCTTATGCATGATACTCTCGGCCAATGGCACAAGGAAAAGTTTGGCAGGCTAACGGGACAATTGAATTTCTGTAAGAGAGCGGTGTCTTTCTTTGACAGCATTGAGGAAAAGAGACCTCTGGATGCGCGAGAGTTTTCATTGAGGTTAAAAATTAAAGAACGGATTTTCGAATTGGCCAATTTTGAAGAGGCAAAATGGTATCAGCGTTCCAGATGCCGATGGTTACAATGTGGAGATCGAAACACAGCTTACTTCCATAATTTTGCTTCTTCAAGGGCTCGGATCAATTCAATTCTCCAACTTACAATTGATGGCGAAACAATCACGAATCAAGGGCAAATAATGGAACGATTCTACAAGGCAATGAATGCGGCTTTAGGAAGCACATCACAGGTTATCCAATTTGATGTCACCTCCTTGTATCCTCAGCAAATAAACCTGGCAGACCTTCAACGAAATTTCTCCGAACAAGAGATTGAGCAAGCAGTCCGAGGATTAGCTTCCAACAAGGCTTGCGGCCCGGATGGCCTGCCCAATGAATTTGCCAAGGAATTCTGGCCTCAGATAAAGGACAGCATCACCAACCTCATTCACACCTTCTATGATCACCAACTGGACCTCACGCCCATCAATAGGGCAAACATCATTTTCATTCCAAAAAAGGAACACCCACAAGAGATTTCTGATTACCGCCCAATCTCTGTCATTAATCTTTTGCCGAAAATTATTTCCAAAATCTTGGCAAACCGATTAGCTCAGGTTCTACCAGATCTCATTGATATTAAGCAAACAGCGTTTGTAAGAGGCAGATATATAGCTGAGAACTTCCTGTCAACAAGGGAGCTAATTCAGCATTTATCATCAGGGGGTCACAAGGCTATTTTTGCCAAAGTAGATTTTTCGAAAGCTTTCGACTCCTTGAATTGGGACTTCTTACTGGCAATCATGCGGGGTCATGGTTTCCCTACACGGTGGATACAATGGATTTCTTCTATTCTATCTACTAGTTCCTCTCGGATTGTTATCAATGGAGATACATCGGCTTATTTCATTCATAGAAGGGGCCTCCGGCAAGGTGACCCTTTATCTCCCCTCCTTTTCATCTTAGCAGTGGATGCACTTCAGGCTATGATAACCAACATCAATCCTGGGCTGCACTCCGGAATGTCACCTAAAATTGCAGAGCCAATGATGGCTCTGCAATACGCGGACGACACGGCTTTCCTCTTAAATTCAGACATAGCAACAATCATTTCCTTCAAAATCCTATTGCGGTTGTTCACCAAGATGTCGGGATTGAGTATCAACTACTCCAAGAGTGTCATAGTCCCCATCAACTTATCGGTGGCAGAGGCTAACATGATAAGTGACATCACGGCTTGCTCGTTATCAGATTTTCCGTTGACTTACCTAGGGATGCCACTATCTATACGAAAACCCAGCAGACAAGCCTTCACTCCGCTTATTGACAAGCTTCAATCACGGCTACAGGGATGGCATAGCAAGTTACTCTCTCGGGGCGGAAGATTACAGCTGGTGCAAGCGGTCCTATCTGCCATTCCGGTCTATTTCATGTCATGTTTCAGATTCCCGAAGTGGGTAATTCGTCGGATCGACAAGATTCGACGGGGATTCATCTGGGGCAAAAATAACACTGGCTCCGGTGGTATGTCACTGGTGAGATGGGATTCGGCTCAATTGCCGAAGAGCTATGGGGGGCTAGGGGTGATGGATATTGAACAACAGAACATTTCCCTCCTACTCAGATGGTGGTGGCGATTATATGTGCATACTGATTCGGTTTGGGCGATGATTTGCAACAAAACTATACGCTAAAAGATCGACACCGGCGGGACCAAAGGCCTGGAACATAACAGGTTCTTTTTTTTGGACAATTTTGGGAAAAATCAAGCACCTTTTCAATTGGAGCACCACATGGACAGTCGGGAATGGACTTACTGTCAATTTCTGGTATGATGCATGGAATGGCGCTCCGATCCTAAGTTTTTATGATCAAGTTCGTAGGCCACAGGACCCGGTTTTGTCACTACGTCGGGGATCGCCCTTGCTGCAAATGTTTACTCCGGGCTTGGAAATTCAGTTCAATGCTGACCCGGACTTGATAAGGTGGAATTGGAGTTCGTCGGGCGATTACTCCTCCAGCTCGGTCTACAAACTGCTGGTCACTGGAGGAAAAACAAAATTCCAAACTTTCGGGGTTTGGAGTGCAAAAGTTCCCCCAACGGTAAGAGTTTTTGGTTTCCTACTGGTACGGGGAAAGTTGCTCACAAGGGATGTCCTGAATAGGCGAGGGATCCACTGCGCGAGAAATTGTGTAATGTGTGATGAAGGAAATGATGAAACTCTCGCCCACATTCTATTTTACTGTTCATATGCGAAACGGGTTTGGAATAGGATCCGGCAAAGTCTGGGTACCCATGTGCTAACTAGGAATCTACATCGTCTACCGGGTCCTCTCTCTTTCAGACGGATCATGCGGATTTCGTGCAATGAAATCAAACAGACTGGAAAGCTGACTGAGGAGGACTGGTTGTGCAGATTTCTCTGCATCTCATGGTGTATCTGGCGGCAAAGGAACAAGGTCATCTTCCAGAATGAAAAGGTGGTAACGGAGGTACTGGGGCATAGGGCTTTAATGGATAGTTCTCTGTGGTTAAATGTAATAGGCAAACAGGTTTAATTGGGTTGTAGTTACAATTTGACAGCCACTGTCAAATACTCTTCAAAAAAAAAAACTTTTCTGGGAGTTTATTTTTATTTAAAAGAAAATTATATATATATACCCATGATAACTTCTTGATTTAGATATTTCCCCATCAAAAATTTAAAATTAGTTATTTCCCCTTCTAAACTTGCTTAGTTATAAAAATCCCCATTTGTTGATTTAGTCAATTAAAAATATTGACTACTATTTATTCAATTAAAAATATTGATTACTATTAAAAATATTGTTTACTATTTGATATCACCCAATAATGAAACATATCTCTTGTTTCTCAAAACAAATGAGACCTGGAGAGAAGAATTGAAGAGCAGCTTGACAAGACCACATTAGACGATTTGTTAATACATTATAATAAGTGCTTCGCTGAAACTTTATTCGGATGATATGACTACGATTCAGAGGGGAGTATCAACCTTCTGATGCAATCTACTCTGGTAAAGGTGGTGACATTATTGATAGTTATCTGGCAGAGGTTGCGCCTGATGCGAATCTTAGTCTGGGTAAGTTTATTGCTGTTGCAGATATCTTGCCAAAATGCACATGTGATTGATGACGGGTTATACCGTGCAGTTGACATTTATCTCAAAGTATGCAGTGCTCTTTAGGTACTTCAACAGGACAGATCGATACCTTCTTTAGGTACTTCAACAGGACAGATCGATACCTTCTAATTATTCACTAATGATTATTTTATTTTTCATCATTATACTCCTTTTTGCTTAAATGACTCATTTCGAGTCTGCATAAAGGTCAATGGCATTTTTTGACTTTGTTGTTTGGTTCTTTTGCCTTGTTTTTTATAATACAATGGAACCCTGCATAATTGAGCTAACTTTCTGTTGCTTTTTTTGCAAGTTAAGAACTTAAAATAAGTCCATGATCGTTTCTCCAATTTTACACTGCTTTATAAACACATCAAGGGTTATGAGATGCAGAGAGAAGGCAGCTTTGCAAGCTAACTGATTTTCAAAAGCTGTCAGAAGAAGCAACTGGTCATGCAGTGCAAAAAGACCGACTTCCAGTACATGCAATGGTGCAAGTTCTGTACATAAGAGCAAATAATGACATAGTTTTTACCTTATAGATATTCTAGAATTTAGTTTGAGCACTTCTCTGTTTGTGATAATCAAGTGCTACCAGTGAGGTCTATTACTGGTAGCTATGGTTTCGTACCGGTAGTCCGGTACTGTATGCAGCAAAGTATGCATGCACTGAATATGTAGTATATCCTTGTTTCAGTTATCAGGAGGCATTATTAACGCAGCAAAGCAGGAAGGCGACTATTTTAACATTGAGATTACAGTTGCTCCTGATCTTTTTCTTATTTTAGTGGCATTTTAGTGCTTAATGACACAACTGAGGATAAATCAAATCTAGTTTGTTAAAAGTAATACAAATATTTGAAGCACTACAGCATTCATACCCTTCTGCGACCGACCAAATCGGTCGCAGAAGGTATTTTCGCCGGTCGTAGAAGGGTATATCGGTCGCTGATGACAAAATCGGTCGCAGATGACCCGGACGCAGTTGCTTCGTCGCTGACGTCATCGGTCGTTGAAGGGTCAGGCGCCGGTCGCTGATGACCTCTTTAGCGACCGATTGGGTCTGTCGCTGATGCTGCGTGCTGACGTGGCGCAAGACCATCATAGACCAACTGGCCGGTCGCTGATGGTCTAAAATCGGTCGCAAAATGATGTTTTTTTTTTTAATGTTTTTTTTTGTTATTTTTCTTTTTCCCAATTGGTACGAAACGTACCAAGCAGTGAAAACATAACTCAGAAATGAACAAAAAAAAGCTCGTACCTATAAGCGACCAGACGAATCACCGGTCTGTCCTCCGACCTTTCTTGTGGCTGAATATATGCATTTCGGCCGCACAGAGGGTGCCTGGATCTACTGGAGGATGCCTCCTTCTCCTTACCCTTTCTGCTCGGCATACCTGCTTAGATCCACTGGATTATGACATATACATTTATAAGCTATTGTATAAACATGACCTCAGTTCATTCAAGTAAAACAAAAAATCCAGATCTATACTTTAGACCCTCCAGATATCATCAATTGATAACGGACCCTCTAAAGCAAGTGATGAAATAAACACAAAATCAAAACAAGTGTTGCATCATCCATGCAACAAGACTTGTATACAGCCATACAAGCGGCATCTACATAAGCTATGAATTTAAATTCTACAAACATCCAACAGAGAAATGTGCGAATACAAGCACCAACAGAAAAAGTGAAGGTTTTAACAACTCAACTTAAGCACCAACAGCAACAGGAAAGGGCAACTCAACTTAAGCATCACATATCAAACAATTTGAATTCATCGATTCCACGACTAAATTTCTAACGGCTTCAAGCAATTAATGCCTCAATATCAAACAATTCAATAATTCACGATTCAATTCGAGTAGCACATTAAATGCTATATTCTAATTACAATTCAATAATTCACGATTCAATTCAAAGCAATTAACTTAGATATACCAGCACCATACCATATTGGTACACATCGTTAAGAATGCTATATTCTAATTAGAATTTTTGTTGACTTCCATTTCATAATTGAGGGACATCATTTCTGAAATAAGTATTAAGTTTTAAAGAATATCACTACACATCAAACATACATAAACATACACAAAAATACCTCGACTTATCTGAAATGTTGGTACTTAACTATACGTACATTTTCATTAATACTTGAATTTATTAGCCTAAAATATAGATATTTATTTTGGGATTTCTGATTTCATATATTTTTTTAACACCATAATTTATTAGCCTTGTCAATCTTTTTAACACCAGAAATAATTACCTCTATTGCTCATCCACACATATACTTAATTTTATTAATTAAGAGAAAACTCAAATTAGAAACAAAGATTGAAGGAATGCAACCTATATAAATAATTAAGCTGAGTTATCTCTCAACTCAGTCCCAAAAACTGAGTACATGCATTTCATAACCAATTTCACAGTTCAATTCGATAACCAATTTCACAGCCAACCAAAGGTCAGCCCACACACAACAGCCAAAGGAAAAGAAACTCAAGGCATTTGATTATTTACCGGTATGTGCTTCCAATCAGTGTCAAGAGGCAGCAAAGAGAAGGACCAGCAGCGAAGGAGGCAAAGAGAGGAACGGGGTTCGGCGATTTGATCCAAGCACCAAGAGGCAGCAACTGTCGGGACGTCGAAGTCGGGGTCGGGATCGGGGTCGGGATGGCGGCGGGGTCACACAGCAGCGCGATTATGTTTTTATTTTTTGGCTAAAACCTAAACACGGGAGACAGAGAAGAATTGGCGCTGGCGCTGGTTTTTTGGGGACACCCTTCAGCGACCGGGACATATCGGTCGCTGAAGGCTTCTTACGCTGGTCGCTGAAGGTTTCGTCTCCGAAAACAGTTTATTTATTTATTTTATTTTTTTTAGGGGGTCTTCAGAGACCGGCGACCGGACCGGTCGCTGATACCGGTCTCTGAAGACCTGTTTTGTTGTAGTGAAGGTAAGGGCAAAACTGTCCTTTTAATTGTTTGTTACGGTTAATCAATACTTTTAATTCATTATATCAAAAAATGGGGATATTAATTAATAAGTGAGTTTAGATGGGGAAATAACTAATTTTAAAATATATATATCATGAAGTTATTATGGGCAAATTATCTAAATCATGAAGTTATTATGGGCATATATATAAATTTCTCTTTATTTAAAGGATCTTACTTTTGAAACAACATTATTTATTATTAGTTTTTTTTTGGCTAAAAATTTGTTTTTTTCCCCTTTTATTCTAGAGTAAATACCCTCAGGGGCCAGCAGACATTTAATAATTTCTGTGCTTTTTTAAAAGCATGTCCTTTTCTCTTGTCTTTTTATAGTAAAGTAAGTTAGTGATTAATGATGAGGAGTCATTTTGTTAGTGGAGTCACTGAGTAATATTTCTCATATTTTGTTACAATGCTACATTGCTAATGGGGTAGTTTTCCCAAATCTAGGTAGGGACAATACTTTAGTGCTGAATCTTTTTCATAGATCATTATCTATCTAGTATTTTCTTTGGAAAAAACCAGGAAAGACCAAACTGCATTCAAGTCTCATATGACGATACTCAATTACTGAACTTTAATGTGTATTGTATTAATTTTTCTTTTTGAGGAACATTAAGGTGCATTTCATTATTGATGAAAATTGGAAGTAAAGGAAAATTTCTTCCCTATGCCTGCAAAAGTTAAGAACATTTTGCATTTCACAAAACAAATAATGTTCATGCAAATAAGCTTTAAGTGCAAGTAATTAAGAATAGCTTATTTTCTTCATCCTGTTTAGGAAGTTCAAATTTATCCTACTTGCTTTTTTTTTCTTTTTAAGTGAAAATGTTTGGATCCTTAGGTATTTTTTTGAATTTGATCCAATGGCCATGATCAAGTGGATGGCAGATGGTAAATGATGTACGGCTCACAAGAGATCTTCTCCGAAGAAAAGTAAGAAACAGTAGCAATTATTGAGATTGGGTCTATTTAACAAGTACCCAAAATATCTGAAAACCATATCATCACTTCACACCATGGCAAGTAGCACACGAGTTTATCTGGTTGTGTTGCTTATCATGACATTATATGCTGGAGCTCAAATCCTAGGCAAAGCTGCATTTAATTGTGGCATGGACACTTTTGTTTTTACCTTTTATAGAACTGCCTTTGGTAGTCTTTTACTGATACCTGTTGCTCTCCTACTTGAGAGGTACTTTTTTTTCCTCTTAAATTGTTTTCTTGATGATATTATATCTATGAATTTTCTTCTCTTAACTCTTTTTGTTTATTTTATTCATTAGAGTTACTGTTTTCTGATCCTGAGCTAGCTATCAATTCCAAATAATGATACAAAGCAATGCATTTCGGCATATATTTGTTTCTGTTTTACAAATTTGTGCTTCTTTAGAGGGGGCTTTTCTCCTCTGTTATTCTTTGCAAATAAACTTCAGAGACAAACTGGTTTTTTTTTTCAGTTTTCCTCTGGACATGCATTTAATCATCTGATCATAGATTGTTATAAGCTTTATTTTTTCTTGTAAATATATATATGCATCCTTGATATTTCATTCTTTTTCAAAATTTGAAGATGGAAACAAGTACCAACTTGTATGTTTACATTTGAAAGAAGCTTGTTCTTCCTATTTTGTTCATAATTGTAGGAAAAAGAACTAAAATAATACTTATCTTTGTAGGAAAAAGGTACCTCCATTGTCCTTTAAGGTCTCCTTCAAGATATTTTTGCAAGCTTTTTGTGGGTAAGTGTTGATGCCAGGTATACATAAATATTTTAAGCCAAATCTCCAATTGCTAAGTCCATAGTTCCATTAGGGAAACTTCTTCCCTCTATACTTGTTACAGTGTTGCCAAAATTAAGCAAAAAAAATGTCATTCTTATATTAGTCATGTTTTGCTTTATCTTCAAGCAAATAATCATGACATCATTTCATTTTTAAACAGGATAACAGCACCAGCAAACTTATATGGGCTGGGTCTGAAGTACTCTAATTCAACCCCAATATCTGCTCTCTTCAGTCTTATTCCTGTTACAACATTTGTCCTAGCATTTCTCTTTGGGTGATTTTAATCTCAACCTCCTTATTATTTTTGTCCCTTTTTATCCTTATGGAAAAAGGTCATGAGGAATTCTGCTATTTTTGGTAGTTTTTGTACATTCTATTGTTGACATATATGAGATATATTAATAATAAATTACTTATACCAATAATGACAAATTAACTGGGGTTAAGTTGATTTGCTCTGATATACAACAGAGAGATACTCAAAAAAGGCAGTATGTAATCATCCATTTTCCAATTTATGGATCTTTTGACAATTAAAAAGGGTCAAAGTCATTAATTAGGTTTTTGTTTATTTGCAATGTAGTATGGAAACGCTCAATTTAAAGAGGTTACATGGCATTGTGAAAGCCACTGGAGTGCTGCTTTGCTTTGTTGGTGTGGTTGTACTGGCATTTTATAGTGGGCCCGAGTTAAAACCGATAAACCATCATCATGTCCACCTCTACCATGCAAACCCTAGCCATGACCATGGAATTTCAACCCATTCTAGGGCTACATGGGCATTGGGTGTTCTTTGCATGACTTTGGCTACTACTTGTTGGTCCCTTTGGCAAGTCATGCAGGTATTCGATCATCAGCCTGATCTTTCTTTCATTTTGTATTTTTTAAAGGAATTTTTACTAGAAAAAGGAAAAAAGTGAGGAAGAAGAAGTTTTACTACTTTAATTGGTTGTCGGTTTAGGTTAATGTTCTAAATAACGATTATCGCATCATCGGGAAAAGGCTAAAAAAAAAAAAACTACCATGAATAGCATAGCTATAGCAGAAGGTATCATACATAGTGTTTTTTTTTTCAAAAATTATATTCTATATTTTTACTAATTATCAACATTATCTAATGTCTCATAGAGCAACAAGTAACACCAAATTAATTAACTATCTATCTTTTTCTATTCAACCAGTACAAAATCTTGCTATTCAAAATATCCCTAATAATATCATAAACTATCTATCTTTTTTCTATTCAAAATAACCTAAGCATAATGACACAAACTATTTATCTTTTTTTATTCAAAATAATCTAACATGGCATAAACTATCTATCTTATTCTATTTAAAAGAAAAAGCAATCTGGGCCTTGAAAAAATTTAATCCTTAAAAGAAGTTTTCAGTGATTTAGAGCACTTTTATCCCATAATTTAGCTTTTAAGGTCTGAAAACGCTATAGCACCACTATTACTCTGCTATAGCGCGCTATTTAGAACACTACCATTGATCTTCTATAGCGTTGAATAATTAATAATTTTCTGCTTCAGAAGGCAAAAGACAATTATCACAATAGTGTTTCTCACTAAATGATTGTATTCTAGCAGATAAATACTTTGTTTCTATTTTTTCAACTTTAAGATAAGGTTTTGGTCCTTGCATGACTTGTTTAATTTGGGGATAAATTTAAAGTATTGTTGCTAATTAATTTCTTTCTGGGTGCGATCATTTGGTAGCAACATAAATTTATAACTTGTGCACATACATATGCAGGGACCACTATTGAAAGATTATCCTTCTAAGTTGTTAAATGCTACATTGCAATCCATCTTTGGTACTTTTCAAACATTTATTATAGCTCTAATACTTCAAAGAAACTTCTCCAAATGGAAGCTAGGCTTTGACATAACCCTCTTGGCAGCAGCTTATACTGTAAGTGCACCTGTTTTATTCATAAAGTATTTAATATATGAGCAATGCTCTATAAGGACAACTCATTTCATCAATTCACTTACATATATAATAATGTTTTCTTGTAGGGTATTTTTGTAACAGCACTAGTGCAATACCTCCAAATTTGGGTGATAGAGAAAAGGGGACCGGTGTTCTTAGCCATGAATTTGCCAATCACTTTTGTTATCACTTTTGCCATATCATGGACATTTTTGGGAGAAATTGTTCACCTGGCCAGGTATATATTTTTTTCATTAGCAATTCATATCTATCTATCTATCTATCTATCTATCTTCCTATTTTTCATTAATTGCATATACATAATCGCACACCGTTGTTGATAATTTATGCTGACATGTCCTCTCCAGTCTCCACCCCCTCCAATGTATCATTTATCAGGCTATATATAGAGAGAGAGAGTGGCTAATATCAAAACGTTTGTTCCTAGCCCTCCGGTGCTACCAAGTGGTTTTCCGATTTCCAAAATTCAAACAGTTGATTCAAACCGTTAGATGTTTAATATATATTAAAATGTGCTTGGAGACCAAATTTTACATTTTTTGGAATTTTTTTACTATTTATTAAGATGGATTGAAAATCGTTGTTTTGAAGTTTTTTCCAGCACCATTGAAAACATAGATTTTCAAACCATCTTAATAAATGGTAAAAAAATTCCAAAAAATGTAAAATTTAGTCTCCAAGCACATTTTAATATAGATTAAACATCTAACGGTTTGGATCGACTATTTGAAATTTGGAAATCGGATAACTACTTGGTAGCACCGGAGGGCTAGGAACAAACGTTTTGATATTAGCCATTCTCTCTCTCTCTCTCGCTCTCTCTCTCTATATATATATATAGGACAGTGCTACGGTGCTACGCGTATATAAGGCTCCTCCGTGCTACAGCTCACTTTTTGTGTTTTCAAAATCCTAACGGTCAATCCGAACCGTTCAACATGATCTCCATATGAATATGTACTTGCAAACCAAATTTTACATTTTTTAGAATTTTTTTACTATTTATTAAGTCACTTTGAAAAAACACTAATTTGTACACAACAGTAAACTTTTCTGGACCATTGGATCAGCAATTTTCAAAGTGGCTTAATAAATAGTAAAAAAATTCTAAAAAATGTAAAATTTGGTTTGCAAGTACATATTCATATGGAGATCATGTTGAACGGTTCGGATCGACCGTTATAATTTTGAAAACTCAAAAAGTGTGCCGTAGCACGGAGGGGCCCTTATATACGCGTAGCATATTAGCCAGATTCTATATATATATATATATATATCATTTAGCATGCATGAATTATCTTGCCATATATTAACCAAACAAAATTTGAAAATTTCAAGTGCACTGTGCAGACTGTACAATTGACAGCCACTAAGGTCTATTGCATCATTAAAATTAGCATGCATTGTCATTAATAAACTTGTGTTTATATGATAATTAATTAATTTGGTACAAAATTGCAGCGTGATTGGGGCTGTACTTATGGTTGGGGGTCTCTACAATGTAATTTGGGGAAAAAGTAAAGAACAAAAAGCCAGCAAGCAACAAAAGCAAGAGATACAGGAACCAGTAGAGTACAACGAAGCTACAATATCAGTTACCCAAACCCAAGTCTGAACTCATATATTCTAAAAAACATTTCTTTATTTTGAAAAGAATTATATATATGCACTCAAGATGTTTTTTTTATAGATCGGTAACAATAATTGAACTAGACAAGTGAAACTTTAAGTAATTTTCAAATTTATTGTGTGCTTTTTATGTTATTTATCAAAGAAAGAGTCTAAATTTGTAATTTGTTTGTTTGGTTGTTGACTTGTTTTCCACAGCTTATAAAGTGTGGAAATTTCTTATGTGAATTAAAAAAGAAAAAAAAAATGGAATGTGTTCCACTAGTCCATGAGTGTACAGAGAAGGAGAGAGGGGCATACAAGGGTTGAAGATGTTGATGACTTGATGCTGTGATGTTAAATTCAAACTAATTAATTTGTCTCAAAATATGAGATAAGCCAAGGGCAACATAAACAAAATGGTCCAGCTGGTTGAATAACCTAAGTAGGAGCGGCAACGAGCTGGCTCGGTCCGAGCTAGGTCCTAGCTCAGCTTATTAATTCTGGACCAAGCTACAGCTGAGCGAGCTGGATCTAGGACATCCGAGCTAAAATCTTAGCTTGAAATCGTGACAAGCCAGCCCGAGCTAGCTCGCGAGCTGACGAGCTAGCTCGCTAGGTTTGGCTGGATCTTGTTTTAAGAAGAAAATAAATTCTACAAATTTTTTGGATCGAGCTAAACTGAGCTGAACTGATCTGAACTGATCTGAACCGAGCTGGACCGAGCTGGACCGAGCTAGACAGTATAAAATACACACAAAATCATACAAATTCACAAATTGATGCCTAGCCGAGCTAGCTCGCGAGCAAGCTAGGCCCTAGCTTGAACTCGTTAATTCTGAACCGAGCTAGTGGTGAGCTGGCTCGTTAACAGCTCGGTCCAGTAACAAACGAGCTGTTAGCGAACGAGTCAGGTGCGAGTCACGATCGAGCCACGAGCTACGAGCTTTTTTGCCACCCCTAAACCCAAGCCAACATAGTCCAACCTCCAACGGAGCGCTCCGTTTAGCAGTTATGTGAAGATCAGAGCGCGAATCTGGATGGAGATCCGACGGTTTAGATAGTCGGAAGCGTATTGCATACTTGTTTATTTTGGACAGTTTGGAATTTTTTTTTTTTTTTTTTTTTTGAGGATAAGCCCGTGAGCAAGGTTGGAATTTATTTCTATTGGGCAATGTATCTATTTCCCCCATACCTTAAATCAATGTATCTTGATCAGACTTTTTTATTGTTTCTCTTAATTGTACTCTTACTACGTTGCTACATACAATCTGCCAGTAAAAACTAAGCTCTCAAACCGTAACTGAAATTATTAAAAAGAATTATAATACAAATCAGACAGGTCACCTGGAAACAATATATATTTTTCATAAAAGACAAAATGACACTACTATTTCGAAACAAACAAAATTGGGCACTGAAGGTTTGATTGACATCTAATGGGTCAAATTGGGCACTGAATTGGACGACAATGATTCTGAATTGACTAGATTTGGGCTTGTTTGACTCGATAATCTCTTTGCCCAGGCCCTCCTTTGCCCGAGCAAATTAAGAAAGAAAGCATCACCGGTCAGGCGGTCAGACCATCGTGTAATGTCTCTTCCTTTTCAGCTTTTCTCTCTCTCTCGCGCGCACAGCTCAATTCTCACAACCCCGTATTACTGTAACGGGTTTGGGGGCCAAGGCCCAGGAAATATATATATATATATAGGAGGGATCAAGTTACAACAACCATTTTTTTTCATTTTCAAAGTCCAAATCGTCGATCCAAACCGTTCAACATGATTATCTAAATAAAATGTGCTTGCAGATCAAATTTTACATTTTTTTGAATTTTTTTACTATTTATTAAGATGGGTACAAAATTCAATGGTCTGAATATGACTATTTTTTGTAAAATACTTAATAAATAGTAAAAAAAATTTAAAAAATGTAAAATTTGATCTGCAAGCACATTTTATTGTGGAGATCATGTTGAACGGTTTGGATCGACGATTTGGACTTTGAAAATGAAAAAAATGGTTGTTGTAACTTTGTTGTAACTCAAATTTGTTGTAACTTGATCCCTCCTCATATATATATATATATATAGGACATGGCTACCGTGCTACGCGTAGCATAGAGCACTCCGTGCTACGGCTCACTTTTTGAGTTTTCAAAATCCTAACGGTCGATCCGAACCATTCAACATGATCTCCATATTAATATGTACTTGCAAACCAAATTTTACATTTTTTAGAATTTTTTTACTATTTATTAAGCCACTTTGAAAAAACACTAATTTGTACACAACAGTAAAATCTGCTGGACCATTGGATCAGCGATTTTCAAAGTGGCTTAATAAATAGTAAAAAAATTCTAAAAAATGTAAAATTTGGTTTGCAAGTACATATTAATATGGAGATCATGTTGAACGGTTCGGATCGACCGTTAGGATTTTGAAAACTCAAAAAATGAGCCGTAGCACGGAGAGGCTCTATGCTACGCGTAGCATATTAGCCAAATCCTATATATATATATATATATATATATATCATTTAGCATGCATGAATTATCTTGCTATATATTTAACCAAACAAAATTGAAAAATTCAAGTGCCCTGCGCAGACTGTACAATTGACAGCCACTAAGGTCTATTGCATCATTAAAATTAGCATGCATTGTCATTAACAAACTTGTGTTTATATGATAATTAATTAATTTGGTACAAAATTGCAGCGTGATTGGGGCCGTACTTATGGTTGGGGGTCTCTACAATGTAGTTTGGGGAAAAAGTAAAGAAGAAAAAGCCACCAAGCAACAAAAGCAAGAGATACAGGAACCAGTAGAGTACAACGAAGCTACAATATCAGTTACCCAAACCCAAGTCTGAACTCATATATTCTAAAAAACATTTCTTTATTTTGAAAAGAATTATATATATGCACTCAAGATGTTTTTTTTATAGATCGGTAACAATAATTGAACTAGACAAGTGAAACTTTAAGTAATTTTCAAATTTATTGTGTGCTTTTTATGTTATTTATTAGTGTTCTAAATAGCGCGCTATAGCGTTTTTGGACCCTAAACGCTAACCTATGGCATGAAAATACGCTAATTGCGCTACGGCCACTATAGCGGTAATAGCGGTCCACTATAGCGCATAGCGTGTAGCGCGCTATTTGCGCGCTATGCATATTGGGCTTTTTTAGACAATTTATATGGGCTTAAATAAATATCCATAAAATTTATTTTGTATAGAAAAAAAAAATATAATGAATCATGATGCTTAAGATATTTTGTATAGAAAAAGATCGATAGTTTATGATATTATTATGGATATTTTGAACCATGGACTTTTGTACTAGTTCAATATGAATATTATAATTTCTTAATTAATTTGGTGTTATTTATTGTTCTATGAAACTTTAGATAATGTTAATATATAGTACAAATATATAATATAATTTTTGTAAAAAAAAAACGTTATTTGGAATAGCTTCCGCTATTTGGAATAGCTTCCGCTATTTGGAATAGCTTCCGCTATTTGGAATAGCTTCCGCTATTCGCTATAGCTTTTTTTGTAGCCTTCCCGCTATGACGCTATAAACGCTATTTAAAACATTGTTATTTATCAAAGAAAGAGTCTAAATTTGTAATTTGTTTGTTTGGTTGTTGTTAGGGGTGTTCCAACGGTCGGTTCGGTTGAAACCGAACTAAAATAACCAAATCAAATTTTTCTTCGGTTTTCAAAAATAGAACTTAACCGAACCGATTAAACTTATAAACCGATTAAGAACCGAACCGAAGTAAATCTATTGGTGCCATTATTAACAAAAATTACACATGTTCATATACAAGTTGTTCAATTCCATACAAAATATGTAGATGTTCTAAAATATTTAAACTAAAATAAAAGAAATGAAGCATTGATTGAACCAAACAAAATATAAATCGTACTTGAACCAATATAATTCAGTCTGTTCGGTTTAGTTGGTTTTGAAAAGTCTAAACCGAACCAATCCATTTAAACTGAAATAATTCAAAATTTCAACCGATCGAACCGATCCATTTAAACCAAAAAACTGAACCATTTAAACCGAAATTTTTTGGTTCAGTTGAAACCGAACCATTTGAACACCCCTAGTTGTTTTCCACAGCTTATAAAGTGTGGAAATTTCTTATGTGAATTAAAAAAGAAAAAAAAAATGGAATGTGTTCCACTAGTCCATGAGTGTACAGAGAAGGAGAGAGGGGCATACAAGGGTTGAAGATGCTGATGACTTGATGCTGTGATGTTAAATTCAAACTAATTAATTTGTCTCAAAATATGAGATAAGCCAAGGGCAACATAAACAAAATGGTCCAGCTGGTTGAATAACCCACGTAGGGGTGGCAACAAGCTGGCTCGGTCCGAGCTAGGTCCTAGTTCAGCTTGTTAATTCTAGATCGAGCTACAGCTGAGCGAGCTGGATCTAGGACATCCGAGCTAAAATCTTAGCTTGAAATCGTGACAAGCCAGCCTGAGCTAGCTCGCTAGGTTTGGCTCGATCTTGTTTTAAGAAGAAAATAAATTATACAAACTTTTTGGATCGAGCTGAATTGATCTGAACCTAGCTAGACCGAGCTAGACAGTATAAAATATACACAAAATCATATAAATTCACAAATTGATGCCTAGCTGAGCTAGCTCGTGAGCTGGCGAGCAAGCTAGGCCCTAGCTTAAACTCGTTAATTCTGAACCGAACTAGTGGCGAGCTGGCTCGTTAACAGCTCGGTCCAGTAATGAACGAGCTGTTAGCGAACAAGTCAGGTGCGAGTCACGATCGAGCTACGAGCCACGAGCTACGAGCTTTTTTGCCACCCCTAAACCCAAGCCAACATAGTCCAACCTCCAACGGAGCGCTCCGTTTAGCAGTTATGTGAAGATCAGAGCGCGAATCTGGATGGAGATCCGACGGTTTAGATAGTCGGAAGCGTATTGCATACTTGTTTATTCTGGACAGGTTGGAATTTTTTTTTTTTTTTTGAGGATAAGCCCGTGAGCAAGGTTGGAATTTATTTCTATTGGGCAATGTATCTATTTCCCCCATACCTAAATCAATGTATCTTGATCATACTTTTTGTTTCTCTTAATTGTACTCTTACTACGTTGCTACATACAATCTGCCAGTAAAAACTAAGCTCTTAAACCGTAACTGAAATTATTAAAAGAATTATAATACAAATCAGACAGGTCACCTGGAAACAATATATATTTTTCATAAAAGACAAAATGACACTACTATTTCGAAACAAAACAAAATTGGGCACTGAAGGTTTGATTGACATCTAATGGGTCAAATTGGGCACTGAATTGGACGACAATGATTCTGAATTGACTAGATTTGGGCTTGTTTGACTCGATAATCTCTTTGCCCAGGCCCTCCTTTGCCCGAGCAAATTAAGAAAGAAAGCATCACCGGTCAGGCGGTCAGACCATCGTGTAATGTAATGTCTCTTCCTTTTCTCTCTCTCGCGCGCACAGCTCAATTCTCACAACCCCGTATTACTGTAACGGGTTTGGGGGCCAAGGCCCAGGAAATATAGCGGATCACATTTGGAGGAATGATCGATGAATGTTACGCACAATTCATCTCATCACCATTTCTTTTTAAATAAGTGCTGAGATGTTTCTCAAATTGATTTTCAACAAAGTCTTATTTAAAGTCGGGTCGTCCAAACTGTCTAATCAAAATTCGTGTGGATAGTTTAGTTTTTAAACGGAACCGTTTAAATTTATAAAATTTAAATCGTTCGCACAAATATCGACGCAGATTCCTTATAAAAGTTCAAGCTCTGTTCTCCGTCGCTCTCTGGAATTGGGAAAGCACATAAGTAGGGTTGGTGTTCAGGGATTTAATTCATTTGTGAGCTCGTATAATATAGATCAGGGACATATATCCTCGCAGGTACCTGACTCAAGCAAATTACAACGGCCGGTCCAGATTAATTATATTTGGGCCAAACTCAATCCAGTGCCTATTGAGACTGTAGGAGGTCTGTTTTGAGATTCGTGCCATGTTAAATGGGCTGTCCGATTGTAATTTGCTTGAGTCAGGTAACCTGAGGTGATGTGAATTCATATATCAGTGTTGCAAATAACAGTATACGGTTGTCGGACAGACAGGGTACCACTAAGTGATTAATTGGGAATAATCAGAAAAAATCAGTCATAATCGGAAATAATTGGCCAATTAATCGGGAAAATCCGTAACGGTTTGATCACCGCCAACGACTAATCGGCCGATTAATCAGTCTAAACGGACGTTTTTTACAACACTGATATAGATGAGTCATGAGTGCATCCGGAGACAGATTTAATTGAGATCGAATATGAATAGAATTGTTAAAAAGTAAAAAATAATAATTGAGATCGAAATTTTTGTATTTAAATCCTTTTTTTTATGCATTAGCCTCTCGTAAAATATTGTTTTTTTATATTGTAATAAATTAAATTTTACTCTTTGACTATTTGAACACACTCGTAGTTGGTTCCCGTGGACCTTAAAATATCTTTAATCAAGAGACTTGTCTTGCTTGTATAAATATTAGATTAAAAAAATATTATTAAAATTGTAAAGTCGTTGTCATAAAGTTATGCTGGGTGGTAGCTATACATGTTGGAGTCAGGCTATGGTGCTATGCATAGCGAATTCAGATCCAGTGCAGTAACCCAATTTTTGAGTTTTGATTCAAACCGTTCAAGATGTTCTAACACGAATCTTAAAGAGCCTGGACCCCACAAATAATACTGGCCCCCTGCGCTACCACCGAATAGGCACCGTCCACGTCTAAACTCAAAAATTGGGTTACTTTAGGGGATCCGGACTCATGCATAGCACGGATGGCTAGTGTACTACAGCTCAATATGGTACTTTTTAAAATCCTAACAGTCGATCCGAACCGTTCAATGTGATAACCATATGAATATGTACTTGCAAACTAAATTTTATATTGTTTCGAATTTTTTTACTATTTTTTTAGATAGGTAGAATTTTGATAGTCCAGAATTTTCAGAAAACACTGATTTTTCTACCTATCTAAAAAAATAGTAAAAGAATTCGAAAAAAATATAAAATTTAGTTGGCAAGAACATATTCATATGAATATCACATTGAACGGTTCGGATCGACCGTTAAAATTTTAAAAAGTACCATATTGAGCCGTAGTACACTAGTCATTGGTGCTATGCATAGCACCATAGCCTCACTCTGCATGTTTTGTAATGACCAAATTGATTCGAAATTCGATCTCCAACCTAGCTACTTCTATATTTGTCAATATCAAGCAATCTAACTACATAAACCAATGATAATTCATAGCTGTCTTCATAGTCAAATGAGTAAAGTTATTAATTGACCCCTACAAAAAATAAAATATTGTAATACCTGTCAGCGCAGCGCACCCAATCCTATAGTGGTGCCAAATGGCACTCTTTTATTCGTTTATCCAATCTGTACCGTATTTCATAAGACGGGTATGAATAAGATATTTTATTTTTGTAAACTTATCGGTACGAAAACAGGTAAAGATTATTTTTTCGTTATCTAAACGGGTAAGGGTACGGGTATAGCCTATTCCGTACCCGTTACCTGATCAGGTAATTCTAAAAAAATTATATATATTATATATATTAATGAGCAATGAATATGCATTCTCCAACTACTCTTGATAGTTATGTTATGCTTAATTAATCATTAAATCACATAAATAAATTTCATCAAATTTCAATAAAGTTTAGATCTTTTAAACACATATATATATTTGTGAAATGAATGTGTTTTAATGTTGAGGAGGGTTCAAATGCCTCCATTTTTCATGCCTCCACCATGCCTCCATTTTTAAAACTTTAATAACTCAAAATTTAAAACTTAAAAGTCAAAATAAAACCGTTGGATATGATCTACATCATTTTATCTATGCACGTGTAAAAAATTATGACATTTCAATTTTATTTTGGTTGTCATCAAGAGTTTGTAAAAAACGTACTAATGTGGATAATTTTTAGACGTTGATTTTTCAACTTATTGATTCACATAAAAAAAAAATCAAAATGTGATACTTTTTTATGAGCACAAAGATAAAATGATGTAGATCATATCCAACGGTTTTATTTTGACTTTTAAGTTTTAAATTTTGAGTTATTAAAGTTTTTAAAAATGGAGGCATGATGGAGGCATGAAAAATGGAGGCATTTGAACCCTCCTCTTTAATGTTATTTAGTAAATAATAAAAAAATTATTATATTAGCCTTACTCGTTATTTGCCCACTACTGTTTCGTTATCCGACAACTATAACGGGTAAAAGTGGGGTACGAATAAGGTAATTCGTAGCGAATAAGAGTAGGATATGGGTAAAAATAATTTGTAACATGTACGGGTTCTTAAATACTTCCATCTGATTCTTATCGTACTTATTGACACCCCTAAATGCTAGTTCCCTTTGACCATTCCAAGTTTTAGTCCACCCAAATTCTAACATAATTGTTGTAAAAAAAAAGCACGAGTCTATATATAATCCCTCTCCTCTGCCTCCCCCTCCACGGACAAGTATCCTCTCCATTACGGTAAAAGATTCTCTTCACTTTACGGTTTGAGATTAACTTCCAACCGCTTTGAGATTCGGGCTGACGGAGGAGGCAGTATTATGGGCTTTGAGATTCGTGCCAAGTTAAAAAGAACGGTCCAGATCAAGTAATTGTAAAAGATTCTCTATTACGGTACCGGGGAAGATCTGAATTCCCCCTCCACCTCTCAAAACCCCAAACCCCATTACACCAAGCCATGCTACTGAAAGATAAGCCAGAATCACCGGATCATTTAAATCTACAACCATCAGCACCTCCACAACCACCATTGCCACTATATGCATCAACAAAAACAACTGAACCTTCTCCTACTACTCCTAAGAGGAAGCGCAAGAAATTAATTTGCTTCATTCTTCTCGGCATTATTACTGTTCTAATCACCCTATTCCTGTTTACCGCACTATATCTATTCAAGAAAAGAGCAGTTCAAGTCACCACCAACAATGCAACTCTTGAAAGATTAACAAACAGCATAACCCCTATCACGTTGGATTTAGTCATTGGAGTGAACATTGGTATAAAAAACCCAAATTATGCCGGTTTCAACTATGAAAGCACTGACACGAAGATCTTCTACCATGGCATCGAGGCCGGGATATCACCCATGCTGGCAGGTGTGGTGAAGGCACGATCAAGCAAGAAACTCCACAGCACGGTGTATATGAATGCAACTGTCATGATAAGCACTCCATTTTTGTTACCGGAGTTGACTGCAGGGAACATCCCGCTTTCGTCGAGTACGTCGTTGGTCGGGGAGATTGTACTCTTCAATATTATCAAAATTCATGCCACTGTCGAGACTTCTTGTAATATCACTGTTAATTTACAAACCAGTACCACTACTGCTGATTGCAAGGGAGATGTCAAAATATCTTAATTACAACTTGCTGCATGCTTTCCTCTTAATTTTATTTGTATTAATTATTTCCTTTTGGTTTGATTTCCACAATGATTTTCTTGCATTAAGATTTGATTGCTTATTTGCTTGTGACGTGTAATAGTCAACCCACTGGAGCTCTCTATTTCTGCCAAGACTTGAGATAACTACACCAAAGAAGATCCTTCTACAATCTTCTATTATCAGAGAATAACAGAATTCAGTTTTTGTTTTATTTACAGCAAATCATTCTTGTTTAACATTTAGTACAGCAATGCACTTGTAAATCGTCTTATATAGGCTGTAAACCTTTCTTCTCAAATCAATATATACAGAAACAAAAGATATTCAAATATATCTTTTCTTCTCTTCTCTATTTGCCAGTACACAAAATGAATACATATTAGAAAACTGTTTATGGTATCAGAGCCTTCATGGCTGACGCCGATGAAACACCACCACCTCCTCCGCCACCTATTCCGCCTCTCTTACCACCACCAGTCCCCACTCCCGTAATACCCCTTAATTTTCCCATAACCACCAAATTGAACCAACACAACTACCTTACCTGGAAATCTCAGGTGCAACCCATCATCCATGGCTTCAATCTCACTCGTTTTCTTGAAGAACCACCTCCCGACAGAACCCTTCGTACTGATGCTGGTCAGATCATCCTTAACCCAGATTTTCACCCCTGGGATTGCCAAGATCAGATGATCCTTGGTTGGATCCGTTCTTCTCTCACCGAATCGATTCAAGGCCAAGTCGCCGCTTGTCAGACCACCGCGGATCTCTGGTCCCGCCTCAAGCAATCTTACTCGGCCGCCTCCAATGCTAGGTTGACTGACCTCCGCCGCCAAATCAACTCCACTGCCAAAGGGACCAGTTCCTGCACCGACTACCTAAATCGCCTCCGTGCCCTAGCTGACGAACTCTCCTTTATTGGTTTTCCTATGAGCGATGGCGATCTGACTTCGGCACTACTAAATGGTCTCGGACCGGAGTATAATTCGTTTGTCACTTCGGTCACCACTTCCAGCCGACATCAACCCTTTACCTTTGTCGATCTTCATGGCATGCTATTGAGCTACGAATCCCGCCTCCAAGGTCAGACCTCCAATGCTTTTGTTTCTCTTCCCTCTATTGACTCTCCAAATGCATTTCTTGTCAGGCCAAAAATTAATTACCCCAATACTCACAACCGAAACACTAACCCACCAGCCTATAACCAACCCCGATTCCAAAGCCCAAATCAATACCAGCCCAGACCTGCTTTTAATAATCCCAACCGGCCTGCTACTCCTGGTTTTACCCCTATCACCCGATCCAATTACACTACACAGAGAGCCCCTGCTGATCCCAACAGTAAACCCCAATGCCAAATTTGTTCCAAATTTGGTCACATTGCCAAGGCTTGCTATTTTCGTTACGATCCTGACCCAACTTACCGAGGCAAACCATCTCACTTCCAAGCCTATGTTGCACAACCACAAACCACCACCGCTTCCTCCTCCGACTGGGTGTTAGACTCCGGTGCCACCAACCACGTGACCAATGACCTTAACAATCTATCCGCCTTTTTCAACTATGATGGCACCGACTCTCTCCAAATCGGCAATGGTGCGGGTTTACCAATTCTTCACATTGGTTCTACTACTCTTTCTTTTTCTACTCATTCTCTTTCACTAACCAATATTCTACATGTCCCCAAAT
Source organism: Carex littledalei (assembly GCA_011114355.1). Lineage (NCBI taxonomy): Eukaryota > Viridiplantae > Streptophyta > Magnoliopsida > Poales > Cyperaceae > Carex > Carex littledalei. The sequence continues at coordinate 2,970,540 of CM022106.1, read as the reverse complement.
TCTCTAAAAATCTCATTAGTGTATCTCAACTTTTATTAGATAATCCTTATCTAACACTTGAATTCTCTCATTTCTTTTGTTCTTTTAAGGTCCTCCCCACCATGGCTACCCTCCTCACAATCCCATGCAATAATGGCCTCTTCACTTTGACTCCACCTCCTACATCATCCCCTCAAGCTTTTCTAGGTGTTCGTGCTAGTGCCGACATATGGCACGCTCGCTTAGGCCACCCTTCTTCTTCTACTACTTTACATGTACTTCGCCATGCAAATTTACCTTGTAATTCCCTAAAGTTAAACACTTGTCATGATTGTTGTTTAGCCAAATCGCATAAATTGCCATTTTCTACTTCTCTTTCTTCTACTTCTCCTCTTAAACTAATCCACTCCGATGTACGGGGTCCATGTCCCATAACTTCGTTTAATGGCTTTTGCTTTTATGTGATTTTTATTGATGATTTCTCTCGCTACACTTGAATTTACTTTATGAAACATAAGAGTGAGGTTCCCTTTATCTTCTCTCGCTTTAAGGCTCAAGTCGAAAACCTATTCTCTACTACAATAAAAATTTTGCGAACCGATGGTGATACCGAATACCTCCCTATTACCAAACAATTTTCTCACATTATACACCAAACAACTTGTCCTTACACACCCGAGCAAAATGGTTTGGCCGAACGAAAACTCCGCCACATCATAGAATTATCCCTTGCCATCATGACCCATGCCTCTCTCACCTCTCTTTATTGGAATGAGATATGTTCGAGCACCGTATACCTCATCAACCGCCTACCTAACCATTCGGCCTCCATTCCCTATACTACCCTCTTCAACAAACAACCCGATTACTCATTCCTTCGAGTTATTGGTTGTACATGTTTTCCTTATACCCGACCGTATAACTCCAATAAACTCGAACCTCATGCTATTCCTTGCCTTTTTCTTGGCTATGCAACATCACAAAAATGCTATCGTTGCCTTCATTTGCCATCAAATAAACTCTACATTGCCCGCCATGTTGAATTTGATGAAAACTCCTTTCCATTTAAACATCCCTCCTCCCTGCCTTTCGATCATATAACCGAAACCTCCCAGCCCTATCCCTTTCCTATTTTCGGTCCAACAACTCTCTCTACTCAACCCGAAATCCCAGCCCATATTTCCTCTACTCCACCACAACCTCTACACCACACCTCTCGGCCTGTTTCTCCTCAACCCAATTCGCCACAGCAGCCCCTTCCTCTTACTAACCGGCCCACTTCTCCTACACAGCTCACTTCTCCTACTGCAGCTGACACTCCTCTTTTAGTCTCTTCCCCAGCCGACACCTCCCACCATACCATTTCTTCACCTAGATCCGCTACAACCCCCTCTTCTCCAACCGACCCTCCCCTTACCTCCACACATCACATGACAACCCGAACAAAAGACGATACACGTAAGATTCGCACCTACCCCGACCATATTGCCTTCTCTACCTCTCTTGAAACCGAACCCACCTCATTCACTCAAGCCAACACAAAACCCGAATGGAGAAATGCAATGGCCCTGGAGATGAATGCTCTCGCCACCAACAATACTTGGACTCTCATTCCTTCACAACCAAACCAACAACCCGTTGGATGCAAATGGGTCTACCGCATCAAACGCCGTGCCGATGGATCTATCGAACGATATAAAGCACGCTTGGTCGCTAAAGGATATCATCAAACCGAAGGTATTGACTATTTTGATACTTTCAGCCCTGTGGTTCGACCAACCACCATTCGCATCATTCTTTCCATCGCGGTGTCATCGCATTGGCCAATCCGTCAACTTGATGTTCCCAATGCTTTCCTTAATGGTGACCTCACCGAACAAGTTCTCATGACCCAACCTCCTGGCTTTGTTGACCCTGACCACCCTGATCATGTATGCCTCTTAACCAAAGCCCTCTATGGCCTCAAACAATCCTCTCGGGCTTGGTTCACCAAACTTAGCTCGGTTCTCCTCACCATTGGCTTCACCGCTTCTAATTACGACCCTTCTCTCTTCATCTCACACTCTCCCACCCATACCACCATGCTCTTAATCTACGTTGATGACATATTGCTCACAGGAAGCAATCCCTCCCACATCCATACATGCATATCACACCTCCAAAATGCTTTCTCCCTCAAAGACCTTGGCCCTCTTAACTACTTCTTGGGGATAGAAGTCCATAACACTCAATTCGGCCTCCACCTCAACCAAACTAAGTATCTTCAAAACCTTTTAACCCGAACCAACATGCACACCTCCAAACCCTGCCCCACTCCCATGACCCCCAATACCACCCTCTCTCATGTCGATAGCCCTCTTTTCAACAACCCCCATCAATATCGAAGCATTGTTGGCACTCTCCAATATGCTACAATCACTCGACCTGACCTATCATTTGCGGTCAACAAAGTCTCCCAGTTCATGCATGCTCCCACCGTCAACCACTGGTCTACTCCAAGGATCACCGTCAATCACCGTCAATCTATGCTCCAAGGATCAATTAGCGGACATCATGACTAAGCCCTTGCCTACTTCTCGATTCCAATTCCTCTTATCCAAGCTCACCGTGACTGACGTCACTCGGCTTGAGGGGGGCGTAATAGTTAACCCATTGGAGCTCTCCATTTCTACCAAGACTTGAGATAACTACAACAAAGAAAATCCTTCTACAGTCTTCTATTATCAGAGAATAACAGAATTCAGTTTTTGTTTTATTTACAGCAAATCATTCTTATTTAACTTTTAGTACAGCAATGCACTTGTAAATCGCCTTATATAGGTTGTAAACCTTTCTTCTCAAATCAAGATATACAGAAACAAAAGATATTCAAATATATCTCTTCTTCTCTTCTCTATTTTACCAGTATACAAAATGAATACGTATTAGAAAATTGTTTAACGTGCTTGTGGGATTGTATTTTTCTTATTGGTTTTCAACGTGCATGTTTTATAAATAAATAGGTTTGAGGTTTTGAAATCAATCAAAGGTTTCTTATATATATATATATATATTTTTTTTTAATTTGGAACTACGTACGATCACATCCCGGAATTGATCCGTTCAATGAATTAGTAACTGTTTTTACTTAAAATTATTTTTTTGTTTAATTCACGGTGCGGACCACTATTGTACTTTTCAAAACACGCCTGAATGAATAAACTAATTAATTAATTAATGCGTGACAGTTTTTATTATTTATATTGTTCTGTTTCTTCCATTTAATATAAGCAACTTAATTCATATGGAAGTAGTAGTGATGTAAGAATATTTTATTCTCATTTTCCATAATGTTTCATTATTGTTAGTAAAAATGGAGAAAAATTAAACTTGCGGTAATTAATGTCGGGAATATAATGCCTTGGCTAACAATTTTTCCCTATATATCTTGGAATCTAACATTTATTCTTTCTATATATATACAGTTTCCGAAGCTTTGGATAATTTTTGCATTAATGTTTGAACTCTGGCTGTTGTATTTTGATCATGTTTTATTTTTAACTATATATATTATTCTGACTGACGAAGGAACCAAAATAAGAAAAGAAAGAAAAAGAAAATTGTCAAGTCCAGAGCGCCATGGGCTTTATTGGATCGGGTTAGATTGGGTAAGGTGTAAAACTGTAAATTAAGGTTGAAATAGACAAAACCATTTTCTTTATTCTGTAGGATCAAATAATGTATCAACATAAGCTTCTTTATATAAAAATATTTGAGAGAAAAATATTCTCAAGAATTTATTATGTGCTCATCCAAGCTGGTATTTGTACGCTTTTCATTTTATTTATACAATTCTATTGGCAGGCAATTCGCCTACTTAGAAACAAAAAAAAATGTGGGCTCTTAATTCTGAATTTTATGAACAGTTAATTTGTTCGTGCAAATAATGATACAATTAAATAAAGTTGTTGACTAAATTAAAACCCTCTAGCATACGCTAAAGCCTACTTAATTCTCTCTTGACCTTTTTAAGTTTTTCTAATTTCCACTCAAAACTCACCTATATATATATTACAAACATATACTTTAGTTGTGAAAAAAGATTCATATATATACAACCCCTAGCTAGCCTCCCTCCTCCCGTCCCCCTTTCCCCCTTCAAAACCCAAAAACCACCAAACACAAACAATTAATAGAAGAGAATAACCATGCAAGAAAATGATAAGGCTGAAGCACCGGTACAAGAAGAGGCAGTACCACCAAATACAGATCAAGAACAACTAATTACTCCTAAGAGGAAGCCCAAGACACACTGCAAATGCTTCAAGATATTTTCCTGCATTCTACTTATAATTATTATTCTTCTAATTGCCGTTTTCCTCTTCTTTGCATTGCATATATTCAAGAAAAGACCCATTCATGTTGACGCTAGCAACGCAACCCTCAAAAACCTCTCATACAGCATAACCCCTATCATGTTGAATGTAATCATGGGGGTTAACATTAGCATAGAAAACCCAAATTATGCGGGTTTCAAGTACGAAAGCACCAACATGACATTCTTCTACCATGGCAACGAGACCGGGATGTCACCCTGGCCGGCTGGCGTGGTGAAATTGCGATCAACCAAGAAACTTCACAACACGTTGTATATTAATGCAACCAACATGATAAACAGTCCATTAATATTGTTACCAGAGTTGATTAGGGGGAGACTCCCGCTTTCATCAAGAACCTATATGGTGGGGAAGGTTACACTCTTCAATTATATCAAAATTCACACGACGGTGCTGGCTACTTGTAATATCACTGTTAATCTAATAAACAGAAACACCTCTGCTGTTTGCAAAAGCGATGTCAAAATATTTTAAAACTCTTGCGCTATATATCTGTTTTACTTTTATTTTATTGTTAATTTTTTGGTTAATTTGATCTCCATATATATTTAGTTTCTTTCATCAAGATATTGATTGGCTCTGATGTGGATTGTTGACATATTGTAATTTGATTAGTAGCTATATAGGTTTGAAGGTTTTGAGATCAACATTTATGGTGTTCTTATATTTATTGTAAGTACAACATATATACTACATTTTATCCATTTTATCTATGTATATATATATAGTAATGTTTAATTTTTACCTTTGCTTGAATTGATTTTGTTCAACTGTTGCTTGGACTGCAAGCATGTGTGCAGTAAATATTAACTGTCAAATACTCTAGTGCCAATTAAGACAAATGGATCATAGTTTTTTTTTTTCTCCTTTTTCCCTTATATATGCAACTAATTAAATTTGAATTGAACTAGTGATATAATTAATTAATATAATTCTATTTTAATTTTTAATGAGTGTTCCATTATATTGTTAATACAATTTTTTGCATTTTATACAATGAAATATTGTTAACCAATTAGTAGTACTGTCTCAGTATTAAACATTCAATGGAAGTAATCCAATTAAATTAAATTAATTCATGGCTTGTTTGTTATACTAAACTAAATTATATGTCAGAGAGAGAGAGAGAGAGAGAGTATACTTGCAATTCAGATACAAATATTAAGATCATCTTGATTTTGAGAGAGAATATCAGTTGTGGATGCATTAATTAAGGAATAATATTTAATTAGAAGGTTGTTGGGAGTGGATGAGTACAATGAACAAACAAACATACATTAACCCCCTAATTAATGCAAACATATATAAAGTATATATATGTTACGAAATTCACTTCTCCCACCTAGTTACAACTTATTATTTTGCCTCAATTAATCCCCTCACATTCTCATCAGCAATCCTTTAATCAAAGCTCTAATTGACATTATAATGACCAACCTATATTTTTTGAGAGAAATACAGAGGTCAAGCCTCTAAATTTCATTAATTGGGACACCAGTGGTGTCATGTTTTACATAAAATAAAGAGCGGCATGACCAACCTATATATATATATATATATAACCAACCTAATTAACCTTCATTGCATCTTCAATTCCCTGCTCACAACCCCCACCCCCTTTTTCAAGTCTCAACCGGAACACAACCACCTCTACCTTGTAAATCTCAAATTCTTTCCTTCTCTATTCAATGTTTCATAAAGTGGTGTGATCACCGCTGAAAACACACCCTACTACTACTACGATCTGTGTTTTGATTAGAAAAGATGCCGTGGATGTCGAAGGAAAGAAAAAAATGTCTTCTGATATCTTGCTCCATCTTACTAATTTTAATCATCATCCTAATAATAATAGTAGTAGTTCTATACTTCGTCATGTTCAAACCAAAATCACCCGAAATAAATTCTGTGCCGGTAAGGCGCCTAGACCGCCTCAACTTCACCCTACTCCCAGTCTCCTTGAACATCACTTTAATTAGGTGTTGATGTTACTGTCAAAAACAAAAATTACGCAGCATTCAAGATCAAGAGAACAAATACAACGATCTATTACCACGAAACACTGGTTGGAGAAGCATCAGTTGATCCGCGTGTTGTATCGGCTCGGTCGACCAGCACACTCAACACAACAGTGGATATTGATGTGGCGACAATGATGAGAAGTGGATCGTTTTTGGCTGACATGGCATCGGGTTTGCTTCCTTTTACCTCAGAAACAAAGACTACAGGAAAGGTCATAATTCTAAATGTGTTTAAATTACATGCCACTGTGGATGTGTTATGTAATGTCAGGGTCTCGTTGATTGACAGTACCACCAACACGATTTGCAACACAACAGTTCATGTTTGATTTTCTAATTGTTCATGTCATTTTTTTATTTGAGCTATTTCTTTCGAAATTAATATCATTTGACAAGAGGAAAGACTTGTAATTCTTTGTTTTTTCTTTATTCGTTTAATTACTTCTTGTCTTTACTAGTCTTTTGATTTATAATCATGTTTTAAAGTACTTTTGACAATTTCATAAAGGTTCCAAAAAAGATATTGTATTAATTTGTGCTTGAGAAATGGTTGAACTGGCTAGAAATTAAATCAAATGTTTGTATTATGGTGCTTTATTTAAATTTACAACCTTAATTATATATAATACACAACTGTACGCCTCGTTATGAAAAGGTAATGAGACCATTTCTATTACAGCTTGATACTAACTATACGTCACTAATTTGACAGTTATTTATTTTATACTTCTTATAAAATTGGTTGTAGCATACAACTGGAAACCTCATCAGCAATAGGTTATGTGAAGAAATGCAGTTGTACATAACTAAGGAAAGAATTAATTCTAAGTTTGAAAGAACAACGCCTCAGTTTTATTTGTATTAAAACTTACTTGAAAGAAGCAGTTTCAGTCATTCAGTGTATGACAACTAGCTAACAATATTTATTTTTTTAAGCTACCACAACACCATCGTCCAAAGCACCAACTGTTATTTATTTTTTAATTCACGAAAAAAAAAAAATTATTCCACATCCGTACATGATGCGGAGTCAAATCTTTGCAAATCTCTCAAGCTTAGTTACCAACTGCTCTTACTTCTTAGTCATGAAAAGGAAAATATATAAAAAAAAAAAGGATAAAGATTTTTTTCCATGTACATATTTCACAAATCTTATGGGTGGGGATTTTCCTATTTTTAATTAAAAATACATAGACATGAGGCCGACATTTTTATTAATATCCAAAGTTTAATACAAATTATTAATTCTGCCCAGAACTCGACTCAATATCGAAAAATACCCAAGCCGGCCAGAAAATGGCCGGCTTAGGTACCAGAGTAAACCGGCCATTTTCTGGCCGGCTTACTCCTTTTTTTTTTTTCTTTTTTTTTTTTTTAGAGAGACTATGAAGATCAAAATATTGAAATCTAACTCTGAAAATTTAAAATTTTTGTTTAAATTATTTGTTATATTACTTCTTTGAGGAGGGATCAAGTTACAACAATCATTTTTTTTATTTTCAAAGTCCAAATCGTCGATCCAAACCGTTCAACATGATCTCCACAATAAACTGTGCTTCCAGATCAAATTTTACATTTTTTTGAATTTGTTTACTATTTATTAAGTATTTACAAAAAATAGTCATATTCAGACCATTGAATTTTGTATCCATCTTAATAAATAGTAAAAAAATTCAAAAAAAATGTAAAATTTGATCTGCAAGCACATTTTATTTAGATAATCATGTTGAACGGTTTAGATCGACGATTTGGACTTTGAAAATGAAAAAATGGTTGTTATAACTTTGTTGTAACTCAAATTTATTGTAACTTGATCCCTCATCTGCTTCTTTTGATGTATAATTAGCATATTTATACTAAAATACGCTAGAATACTTGAAATTATATTGAATTACACTATATTACAATAAATTATGTTCAATTATACTAAATTACAATAACTTCGCTAATTATGCTGAAATACGGTAAATTACGCTAAACTACACAAAATTACGCTATAGTAGACTGATTTTGCTCATCTTTCATGAATCATAAAAAATAGTAAAAAAATTCCGAAAATAGTAAAAATTGGTATTCTACAAGTTCATTATGTAACTAATTTACTGAGCTATTTGGATTGAATAATAGAAATGAAAATCTTAATCGGAAACTTCAACTCAAGTTTTGAGGCTCTTCCCTTTGTTTTTTGGTGATTCTCAATTTTGAAATCCGGCATTGCTAGCACGGACGCATGCGTATTTTCGCAAGCTTTCCGAAAAGTGGTCATTTGCTGAAATCGGACACTCGAGCGCCGTTTTATGACCGTTTGAAGTTTCGTCGTCGTTTTTCGCCTTTTCAGTGAAGATATCGTTCCTATTCATTTGTAATTTACCGTAATTTACCGTATTTTAGCGTAATTTAGCGTAATTTTACATAATTTAGTGTTATTCAACATAATTTCAATTAATCTATCGTATTTTAGTATAAATATGCTAATTATACATCAAAAGAAGTAATATAACAAATTTTAGTATAAATATGCTAATTTAAAAAAAAATTTCAAATTTTCAGAATTAGATTTCAATATTTTGATCTTCATAGTCTCTCTAAAAAAAAAAAAATAGAGTAAACCGGTTAGAAAATGGCCGGTTTACTCTGGTACCTAAGCCGGCCATTTTCTGGCCAGCTTAGGTATTTTTCGATATTGAGTCGAGTTCTGGACAGAATTAATAATTTGTATTAAACTTTGGATATTAATAAAAATGTCGGGACATGAGGTATTTCCATGTTTCGTATGTGGTGGAGTACTATTCATTTTGCATTAGAATACAGCATAATATAAATAACTCAAAATCAAATAATCACTATTAAATGTGACACGAACCAACAATTATCTGAATCCAGTAGTATACGCTAAACAATGAAAAAATAATGAAAAGGTTATTATTGCTTCAGGTAGATGCTACTACAAATTTAATTACTGTTAACTAACTTCAATAGAATTACTCACTATCAAATCTATTATACAACATCGCATTTCCTAGCTAGTCCCTCGAGCAAAATTCAAAAGGATTTTTCATATTTCTCCAAATTACGCTTTAAATATGTTTTCCCAATTCAACTTTCTTTATCAAGCGGATTGTGTTGTGCAAGATGGAGTCCAATATGCCAGCAACCTGAAAATAATTTGGAAGTACAAACACTGTTATCTCAGCTTGAAACAGTCACAAAATGGTCACAAAGAAAAGAAAAATGGATAGACTAATGTGAAATATGGAACAAGTCAGGATGTTTACCGTAAAAACACCTCCAATGATAGCACATAGATTAGTGATAAAATGAGAAAAGGATTTCGGGACCTCAGTAACTAACACCTGAAATTTTAATTAAAATAATAAATATATATGTACACACAATAAGAATCAAACAACAGTATCAAACTAACAATTGCTACAATCAAATAGCATATACCTGTCTAGCACAAACAGTCAGATCTGACAATGGTACATGCTAAAATTAATTTCCTAATAGGGGTGGGTACAAACCTGCATAGGAGAGGGCTCGAAATGAAATTTGGCAACTGGTATGTGGGTGCTGTGTACCAAGCTACTGTGAGCAGTGTATTCATATTCTTCAAGCAATTTCCGTTCCCTGGATGCTCTTTTAGTAACTACTTCTGTCTTAACCAGTTGCAAATAATGCTCTATCTGCACATTAATTTACCAATAGTAAAGAATATAATTAAAAACAGTAATGAGCACATTGCTCTTGTTTTAACCGGTTTTTATAGTTGATTTCATCCCTTGGGTGCCTCGACAGTTTCATTTTAGTGAACTTGTGTGTGCGTGTCTGTGTGTGTGTGAGTGAGAGAGAGAGAGAGAGAGAGAGAGAGACAGAGATTGTTACCGTGATGTCAGTGTTGGATTCACCATCATGGGTAATGTAAGATTTGCCGGCTAGCCTATCGTGGCCATCTCCAGTAAGAGGTGCTAGTCTCTTGATTTGATACACCATTTCTGCAGACAGCCTTCGCCCAAAAGACAGCTGGGACACGTAGTGAGACACATTCATCGTAGATGAGTCAAACGAGTGCGAATTCGACCGTGCCGATATCACCAGATTACCCGGTACCTTCAAAAGGTCAGAAAAGAAATAAATGAAACTATTTTTAAAAACATCACAAAGCTCGATTTACCTGACATTTTCCAAGAATATTAAGTTTATATAGTTAGCTATTGGGTTGCATAGTCAGATACGACAAATGAGAAGTATAAAAATTTACCTTTTTGACTCTGACAAATCCCTCAATGCGACAACCACTTGTCAATGGTGCAGGCCTCTTTGTCAGGGTTTTATTTGATTTATCTTCCAAAGCCAGGGTTTCCGACTCTTTCTTAATTGGTGCAACAAGAGTCTCCATTGCCTATTTCATAGATATTAGAATCTGTGTTAATAACACTTGAGAAATAAAATATAGAAGAGCTCATTCAGCAATGAAAATTTAGAATTTTTATAATTAATCCTAATATTTCAAACCTGATTTAGACCATGATATGGTTCGAGATATACCAAGTGACCACAAGATAGCTGATCCTTCATTAGTGAAACTCTTTTTTTTTTTATGTTTAAACAAGTTTATATTGAACCAAAACAAGGTTGGAGTTCTGTTCTTTATTCCAGACTGGAATATAAATAACATATTAAATACCAGCCAAGACTTATAGAGATTATTCCATGTAAGACCACATACCGCAACCAAGCTATCAGTGTCACGCTCCCCATAGTAAGATTCATGATCATGATGCCCCTGATTATCCCTGTATTTAAAATCCAAAATTTAAACCAGCATATATAAAAAATACATGCAAGATAATTCACTCTCCACCATATCTCTGTCTCCAGCAACTGACAGGTACCATCAGATCATCTACAAGAAATTTTATCAATTTGGGTACATCGAGGGTAACACAGAAATTTTATCAATTTGGGGTTATCAGTGGCCCCAATTATTTCAGATTGTCTATATAGATTTAAATACCAAAATTAAATAAATAAATTACAAACTAGCAACATCTGGTGATCATAGAGACTATGTTTTATATTTTCTAAAGTACTTACTTGAGATCAGTTCCTTTGCGGAATATGCGAATAGATGGGTAGCCCTGTATGTGATGCCTACATTTGAAAAATATAATGACAAAAACTTTAAAATAAAAGGCACAGAAAACATACAAAAGACAAATTGGTGTATTGATAGCATTAATTACCTCCGGCATAAATCAGCTTCAACGGTACAATCAACCTTAGCAAGAAGGATCCGGCCATCCATTTCTGGATCATATCTGAAAGCAATATGCAATGAAGGGAGGGGAGTGAAATAAAATATGTTCAAATTTCTAATTAGAAAAAAAAAATCAAGAAAAAATATAGAATCAAAGTGAAGCAGCTAACAGAAAGTTGTTTACCTCTCTCTAATTATCTTAGCAGCTTTTTCCCAAGAAGGTTTCTGAAAAAAAGAATTATCAGGTTTAAACATGTTCATGTAATTATGGGCCAATTAGACCTGAAAAAATTTAACCTCACCAGTAATAATTCGCAACCTCAACTGAACCCAAACCAATTTCATGATCTGAGAAGCAGACAACCCAATACCTGACTGACCCAAAACGGATCAACAAAAAATCCATGCTGACCCCAAAACCAAGCAAACCAATACTGGACGGACCTAAAATTCGACAAAATCCGTAACCTAGACCCCAAAACAAAAAGAACCCCAACCCTGCACCAAAACTCACCCAAAAGAAAATGGCCTGAACAGCTGAATAACACAAGACCTCCCTTTTGCCAACTCTAGGGGCACCAATAAAAATGAACAAAATACAAATATTAAGACTGAGCAAAAATAAATTATCAAAAAATAGACATACCAGACGGTTGCTCCAGTAACACCATGGTGCAAAGAAGTTCACTACCAAAATTGGGTACCTACAAAACAGGCAATTGTTCGTTCTCAGATAAATTAGACTAAACTAAGTCTTCATTTGTGGAGAACAAGAGATGAAAACACACAATATAGGATTAACTAGAGAAAACTTAAATAGACTTTAATAGACTTAATGCTTGCATGTAAAACTACAAATAAAACCAACACCAACTCCTTTTTGAAATCAAAAAGTGCAAACAAAAAATAAATAAATAAACAATCTATGATCAAGTCTTACTGGTGCGAATAGACATCAAAATTGGTACTGGTAACAGAAACTGATCCATCAGAAAATTCTTCATCAGCGACATCTCCAATATTACTGATGTGTGGGATGTGACCTGGGTGATATTCAGACCCAGTCACCACCATATTTCGGTCGATAGAGAATTTTCTAATCGTTTTTGTTATATTCAATCTGTTCTGCACATTGTTAAAAAATCATGAATTAAATGCAAATACAAGGTGAAAAATCTAATAAACTATTCTAAGTAGAAAACCAATCAAAAGGCAGAGAGATATACCGTGCCTAATACATCACCAACATCCACTGATGCAAATTCACATGAGAGAGCAGGAAAGCTGCAAACCAGGAGAAGAAACAATAAAATAAGCAAATTGCATGATTCTTAATCAAACATAAGAAATATTGCTTTTCTATTCTAAGTAGAAATAATAAAGTTTGAGAAAGAAGAAATGTACCTTAAGTTAAAATCAATGCGTAAGAACTCGCTATCTGTGCTCCTATCAACAACTACAGATGTCGTTGTACTTACAGTCATATAATCTCCTAATTCCTGATTGTAAGAAAGAATATTTTGATAAATTAAATCCTTTAGAAAAACAAAAAAACTAACTAGCAGAGAGAGAGAGAGAGAGAGAGCAAGTGAAGTGAACAACCATTCCAAACAAAAACATCATAAAGAAGGCAGTAACGATAGAGAGACCAGCCCCAGAAAGGGAAGCCTCAGTTAAGTCTCTTGGAATTTTCCTGAATTGAAGATTAACAGAAAAGATGTGATTAATCTTAAATGAATCTAGATCAAAAGTCCTGTTTAACCTAATAGGAAGAGAGCAATTAGAGAATGTTCAAGTTACTAAACTAGTTTATTACAATGTAATAATAAGGTATCATCACAAGCACTACATTTAGTACGCAAACGAAGACCTTCCGAGTATTTTTCAAAAGGTTTCCTCAAAAAAAAAAAATGTAATTTTCAAAAGTAAAATGTAAACCTAATTTTTTGTTATTCTCAACAAATGTCAACCAAAATATTCTAAAGGAGAAAATGCGCATTGTTTAAAGAGGTTTCAAAGGCAAAAGAAAGAATTAGGGGTGAATGAATGAATGAGAAGAATGGCGATCTGAATCTAACCTGTAGAAATCAACGGACTTAAGCTTGCTGGGGTTAAGCATGGTTGATATATATCGATTAAAGATTTAGCGCTTCGAAATAATTCGCGAATAAGAGGTAGATGGGAGAAATGAGGAAGAGCTTGATAGGGGAGAGAGAGAGGGAGAGAGATCTAGCCTCCGATCCGAGCTCTCGTGAAAAAGTAAAAGGTACGATGGGACCGTACTTTTAAAGTAAGTGCCATTATTGGGCCTCATTCTTGCCATAATAGGCCTAGAGATAGCCTGAAAGGACGAACAGGCCCAAGATGGATTATGGACCGTAGATAAAAGACACAACCGAGGTTATCATAACAGAAAAACAATCAATGCAAAGAAATTAAGGATTTTGTAGCACTGGAAATTAAGTGGTATTTCCATATGCTATGAATGAAGCTAATAATCTTACTGAAATCTGACTTTCCTTCTATTCCAAAGAAAGTTTACATTGTTAGACTTTCCAAAAGGGGTTTTTGGTTTGTAGGGCTTCAATTGCTTAATATGTATAATCTGACCTTAGTGCATGAATTTGAAACCCTCAAAACAATATGACGCCAACACCACTGTAATTGACCTTACAGTGTTTGATATGTTTGGTGTCAATGGTACCTTAAAATCACATAAACTTAAAAGCACATACATTAGGGGTGTCAATGGTACCTTTTTAGCCGTTTACCCGAGCCGTATCGTATTCGATAAGACGGGTATGGGTAAGGTTATTTTTCGTTAGCTTATTGAGTATTGGTATGGATAAGAATTTTTTTTCGTTAACCAAATGGGTAAGGGTATGGGTAATGACTATTTCGTACCCGTTACCTATAGGGTAATTATAAAATATAAATATATATTCAATTCAATTTCCAACACACCTAAATATGTGTTCGTGCTTTTGAATTTTCTTCCTTTATAAAAAACAATTTAGTTAGAATTGATTGCACATTTAGTTGGATGTAATTACATATGTGTGAAATGAATGAGTTTTTTATATTTAATTTGTAAAATATAATAAAACTAATTATTATATTAGTATTATCCGTTATTCATCCGCTACCGTTTCGTTACCCGATAATATTAATGGGTAAGGGTAGGGTAGGATAAGATCAATTTTTAATAGGTATGAAAGAGCCTTGAAACACCATTTCTGATCATTTTCATACATACATAAATTCACTTGATAGCTTTCGCAAGTATATGCTCCTTCCTTTTTTGCCCTCCTTCCATTTGTTTCCCTAAACATATTTCCTTTTTTACCCTCCTTCCATGTTTTCTCTCATGACATTCCTTTTTTACCTTGCAAAAATTTTGGACTGTCATTTCTGAACTTTGCAATTCATCAAATGATAAAAAAATGTTCAAAAATCAATGCATTTAATTATTTTATCAAGCTTTTTTTATCACTTGATTTTATATATATTTAGCGACTTGCTGTGCTACGAGTACGTTAGCCGTCCAGTTCGCTTTAATTTTTATATTGTGTCATGGAGTCGTGAAGCGCTTAAATGAAACAGAGAAATAGAGTGTCAATATAATACTCTTTTATTCGTTTATCTTACCCGCACCGTATTTGTTTACCCAATCTATACCATATTTGATTATTTGAAATGAGCTAATTACCTTTTTTTCACAAATTTTGCTTAATTAGGATAATTTTGCTTTTTTCACAAATTTTACTTTGATTATTAAAATCTGACGTTCCCTGTATCATCCAAAATTGAATGTTTATAGATTCCACAGAAAGTTGTAGTGATCAGTGACTAATATATTTTATCTTGATTGTCAGATCTTTCAAACCTAGCTAATCCTCCCTGTTTTTCAGTTTCTGTGACATAATAATATAATGCTATGGAGTAAGTTAGTGTTATATATATGTCTTATTATGAGTGATTAATTATGTTCCTGACAATTTTATTAATTACTAGAGGAGGAATCAAGTTACAACAAATTTGAGTTACAACAAATTTACAACAACTATTTTTTTCATTTTCAAAGTCCAAATCGTCGATCCAAACTGTTCAACATGATTATCTAAATAAAATGTCCTTGCAGATCAAATTTTACATTTTTTTGAATTTTTTTACTATTTATTAAGATGAGTACAAAATTCAATGGTCTGAATATTACTATTTTTTGTAAAATACTTAATAAATAGTAAAAAAATTCAAAAAAATGTAAAATTTGATCTGCAAGCACATTTTATTGTGGAGATCATGTTGAACTGTTTGGATCAACAATTTGGACATTGAAAATGAAAAAAATGGTTGTTGTAACTCAAATTTGTTGTAACTTGATCCCTCCTCTAATTACTAAACCAAATTGGTAAAAGGATAGTATTGCTCACAAAATAAATAAACAAGCATGACTGTTATACTGGCATCCTCACACCAGTGAAAATGATGAAGCCAAATAACTAATAACTTCTCAATCTTAAAATCAGTGGCACAACATTAAAGTTAAATCACAGTAATTTCAATTCAACATACGACTCATACCCAAAACAAGATTACAAATCTCAAAAGGATTCTAATGTCTTACATATCATGAAATTAAATTAATTCCAAAAAGAAAAACTAAAGTTATCCGTCTTCTACTCTCTGCATGCGTCTCGAGACAGCTTTTCCAAGTCTAATAGTTGGTAGAGTCTCTGCTTTTCCTGATTCAAGATCCATGGATGATGCTGCACAACATTGTCAAAGATATCAATTAACTGTGAAACTTCATTTGCCTTAAATAACAGTAAATAACTAATTATTGCACAACTTCACAAATGATAAATCACAAGATTGCAAAACAATTTATACCTTAATGTAAGTACAAATCGCACGATATAGGCCATCATGCGAAGGCCTTGCGCCATCCGGAATGACACATGCAAGTGATCGAAACTCCTCCAGCTTCAAGTTTGAATCAATGGCAACTTTTGCTAAATACTGATCAACTATCGTAGCAACTGCCGCAATCTTAGCCAATAGCAAATCAGACCCCTCTAAAGATTTGTTGTCATGAGAATAGTATAAAAGTTCAATTGCGAGCATGTTCTCTTCTACAAAATTCTCAATTATACGCGTTAGGCAAGTGATATCAAATGTTGCATCTTGCTCGTCCCCGAAATTCGGGACCAACAGATCCTCAAGTGTAGCTTCATCTAGCTGCGCTCCAATTTTTCTCTCCAAGCTCTGGATGTATCTTACATTAGCATTTAACATGATACCGACAGAAAGCATGCTAAGAAGATATTTGGTAGAGGTAGCTCCCTTCTGTACCGGTAACATGCCCACAATTTGTTCATGCAACTTTCTCTCCTCGACAGACCATATGCCGGAGGAATTAGGATCTAAACCGGGATTATACTCATTTGCATAATAAGCTATGGCATTGGAAATATTTACAGGGTCATGCCCCATTTCACCCAAAACCTCTATAAGTCTTTTGAAGAGAGACAGATTGAGAGAGCAAACATCTTCGTACCACCAATCTGGGTAAATCGATTCGTGGTATGTGACTTTGTAGGCAAGTGATTGGAGGCATCTCGAGACAATACCAAGCTCGTCAGCTTGGTTTAAAACATCTTCATGATCGCAAGAAATAAGAGCCTCAATTGATTCCTTCCAATTGGAGAAGACGATTCCAGACAGAAATTTTTTAGCCTTAAAAATTAAGTTAAATTTGCTACTGGTAGTATCATCATCCTCCATCATGTTCATGTTCAGATAATAGGCAGCGCAAATGATAGGGACAACATTGGAAGAGGTTAGCTCAAATTTCTGCCCATAGCAAAATTTTGCGATAATCTGAAATGTTCGGGCTCCGCCAGGAAAATCATGAAGGGTAAAGGCACAAACTAAATCATTTTCTTCATTAGAACGCTCTTCGATGAACTTTCGCAAGTATGCGCTTTTGTTTGCCAGACATGACTGCAAATAATTAGAAATATATATATAACACTCGATTAGTTAAATTGCTGAAATGTTATTGGATTTTCAAGAAAAATGCAATTTCAAAAAAGAGCACAAAAATAAAGCATATATCAAATCAATATAGGTCTGACAGGATCTTAATTATTTCTATATATGTGTGTGTGTTACAAACTAAGAATTGCAATACAAATCAAATCAAGAATAATAAGTATATAATTTTGGAAAAATCAAGACACAATCAAGAGAGATTATATATTCTAGAGAGGATTCAATTGAAGGGAAGAAAAGACATATATAACATACCTTGTGCATCATAAACATATAATCTCCAACCATGATCAAAACATTTGGTAGGAGCTCTGTGGTCAATTTTCTGTAAATAATATTTACACAATAGCAATTACAAATTGAATTAAGTTAGTATTAAAAATCAAATTGTCAATTGAGGAAGAGAACAAAGGGAGGGGGTTAATTACCTGTTAACATTCTCTTGGCTAATGACATTCTCCATGGCTAACGACATTCTATTGATCGACTCAAGCTTAATATTCTCTCTTTCTCTCTTTCTCTCTTTCTTTAATTGTGAGCTCTTTGGATGAAGAATTGAAATACATAGGTATTAAGTACTCTGCCTTAAATAAGGTTGGAGGGTAAATATTTTGGGAAAGTTAATTAATTAGTAAATTAAGTCGGTGGATCTCCCTTCTACATTCAATTTTTAGAATATGATCCATGATAATATTAGCAACCCAATAATGAAAACCAAGATGACCAGAGAGTTACCAAATTAGTACTGCCTTTTTTATTATAATTTCCCCTCAACTCCTTTCCTTATTTACCCTCCTTTCATATTATTTTTTCTCAACGCCTTTCCTTTTTTACCTGCCTAATTGAAAATTTTGGGTACTAAATTTATGTTACATTAATTTAACTATTAATAGGATACATGTACGGTTCACAAATATGGAAATAAATTAAATACTTTTAAAAATCAAAGAGGTTATATAATAGGTATTGGTTTCAATATATGGACATCAGCACAATGAGTTAATTATATATGCATTTTCTTTTTCTTTTTTAAATTTAGCAGCCGTTTCATTTCTTCTTCTTCTTTTTCCTTTTTTACCCTCCTTTCATTTCCCCCCTCCACTCCTCTTTTTGCTCTCCTTCCATTTTTCACTCAACACCTTTCCTTTTATTACCCGGATTCAGATCAGCTGAAATCCGAGATCCATGAACAGTAATCCTGAAATTCCTGAAATTCGAGATCCAGCCGTCCAATTTTTTCTGTGCACACATCTCGAAACAGCTGGTTTTTCTGTGTACGCATTTCGGAACAATTCAATTGCTGGATTCGGAATTTCAGAGATTTCAGATATTTCAGAGTTACTGTTGATGATCTCGGATTTTAGCGATCCAATATTACCCTCCTTCCATTTTTGCCCCTCAGCACATTTCCTGTTTTACCAACCTTGCATAAATTTTGGACTGTCATTTCTGATTCAGTTTACCATCCTCAGAACTCAGAAGTCAGAACTCTTGCTGAGAATTTTCTACTTCATCTGTGTCCTAAATATATACTATAATTAGACTTTTATTGGAGATTTACGGTTCATAAATTTACACCTTATTTGCAGTTAAGGAAATAAATTATATATAAAAAAAAGAAAAGCAAAGAGGTTATTGGGTATTGATTTTCAGTGAACAATTTGGACATTCAATTGATCAGCACAGTTTATGCCTCTTAACCTCTTTTATACCTGTTTCCCCAAACATGGTGTCAGTCGGGCCCAATTATATTATTTGTTCTCAATCTGGATCCGTTCGGCCCAATTTGTTCCCCAAACTAGTATATGATCAATTAATGAGGCATTAATTAATTAATGGGTTAATTAATTATATAGTTTTCAACTCAACATATTTCTACGTTGCATATGTAAATTGTTATTTGATATATTAAGTTTTTTTTTTCTTAGTGGTAAATATAATACTATGTTTGAAACAATGTTTTTAAATGCAACCGCATGAATCGCATTTGCAGATATGCGTATGCAGTTGTCAGCCGCATTCAGAATTCCATGCAGTTCATCTTATGCGGTTTAGAATATGCGACTGCATATGCAGTTGCTTTCAAATTCAGAAAAGACCCACAAATTAATTGCTTTGAGGGAGGCTTGAAACCATGTCCCATAGGGAATTCAAATATGCAAAGAATAGGAGAGCCACTTATGGGAGTGTAGTAAAGAGCACAAACTTCTAGACTATAATACCGTTGTGTTATAAATTAGTTTTAGTTTATGTATATTTTTTTAACAACACATAGTGATCTTCCGCATGCATGAACAAAATTGCATTTAAAAACACTAATTTAAACTTAATAGTTTTAATTTGATTGAGCTAAAATGGAAGTCAAAATCTCAATTTGACATCCAATTTTTATTCCAAATTAATTATTTGTTTCCCTCTATGTTGATTTGCTTATGTACTAATTAACGATATTCTCTGTCAGAACATGAAGAAATAAATTTACTATTCGTCTATGACTCTATTCCCACCCCCACAATATAATTGTGTTTATACATGTACCTAATCATTGGGCCATTTTCTATCATCTTTGAAGATTGATTAATAAAACCTGATGTTCCTAGCTACCTTAAAAGGGGTTGCACATGTAGAGGTCAACTCATGTGATTTAAATTATCTGTGTTGAATTCTAAATTCATCCTGCAGTCCAGCAATTCAGAAGTGCATTATTTTTTTTTATATGTTGCAGTTGCAATGTGTATAGCCAATAAATTTGTGCATCTAATTAACAGAAGATGGACCAATAAAAGGGTCCGGATCCCCTAAAGTAATCTAATCTTTGGGTTTTGAATTGAAACCGTCCGAATCGAATTCGTCGCTCGAGATCGTCTTGGAATTCGAATTCACCGTCGGGATATGTGCGCTCACTTCGAAGATGGATTTTCGGAGATTCGAATCGGACGGTCTCGATCCAAAACTCAAAGATTGAGTTACTTCACTGGATCCGAATTTCCAATAAAAGCCTTCTTTCTGGATTGCTAATTTTTAAGGAATCATTAATTAATGCATGGATTTTTTTTTTTTTTTCGTTTACATTTTCAATATAAGGCAAAGAGTGTAGTGGGCTTTTGCAATGAAATGATAACCGGCAAACATTAAATTGTTCACTTAAATTAAGAGTGTGTAGACACACATAGAGCAGTAAAAACGTGTCGTGTCGTGCCGTGATATAACTAACATGTCGTGATTTTGGTCTCGTGCGTGCCGTGCCGTGATCAACTGAACAGTCACACGTGCCGTGATCAAAATGTCGAAGGTAGTCACAGCACGCGAGTCACGCCGTGCCCAAACGTGTTGTGTCTCAAACGTGCCGTGTCCAAACGTGACTAGTCACGTTCGGTCACGTTTAATTACATTTTTCATAATTTAGATTAGTTTATTCAAGATTCACCATTTGATCAAGATCTAACGATCTTAATTACACGTGACTCGCGTGATCACGTACCGTGCCGTGCTGTGACCAGATCTTTCGCGTGACGTGCCATGCCAAATTTTCAAAAGATGACCACGACACGCGAATGGTCACGGTACACGGCACGCGAGTCACGGCACGTAACAGTCACACGTAATGTGCCGTTTTGTACCGTAATCGTGCCGTTCTGTAACAGAACTAGCTCCGCCGTGCCATTTTTCCCACTCTACACACATCAACTTCTATTAAAATTAAGAGGTATAAAACGGCCACACAATTCGCAACTTAATTGGATAGCAGAACAGCACAGATCATAACTTATAAATGCATGCACCGAAAATAAATGATAAATTAATATTGCAGTTCGCAAATCAAATTTCCTCAACAGAACTGAATTTACACATGCATGGACATGGCTAACCATGCAATCAAAATTATATGAATTTGGACTTGAATTGCTACGAACTGCACTAGCTATGTTCCTAATTAATTAATTAATGTCCCGTCGGCTGGATTTTATTACCTACCAAATAATTAGGGGTGTCAACGGGTATGATAAGGGTCGGATAGAAGCATTTTCATATCCGTACCCGTTACAAATTGTTCTTATTCGTACTATTCTTATCCGCTACAAATTCTCTTATTCATATCCTACCCTTACCCGTTATAGTTGTTAGATAACGAAACGGTAGTGGATTTATTTGATAATACATTAAAATATATATATTCATTTCACACATGTATAGTACTTTATTGACAAAAAATAACAATGCTTGAACCAGGACACTGCGGTCTTTTATTCCTTCCTCCAGGAGCGGCCTATCAAGGAAGGGAGTTTAGTTGGGGGTTACCAGTTCTTCCTCCTTCTCCGTTGCGGGTAACGTCCCGAAATTCACTCAACGCTTTGTTCTTTTTGTGTAGCTCTGAGCTGGGTGACTGTGGTGTCGACGAATCTCCAACCAAAAAATTCTAATCATGCTAAGTGCAAGTAAACCAATTAAAGTATTCTTTTAATTCTTATTAATATATATAATTATATATATAATTGTTTTTTATAATTACCCAATCGGATAATGTACGAAATAGACTTTACCCGTAACCTTACCCATTTAGATAATGAAAAAAAATCTTTACTCATACCCGTACCCGATAAGTTTACGAAAAAAAATCTTACCCGTACCCGTCTTATTGGATACGGTACGGGTCGGGTAAATGGATAAAAGAGTGTCATTGACACCCCTACAAATAATAGGTTTTGCTAGGAACAAGTTGCACCCTAAATCCTGCTCTAGTTAATAATTTCAAGTCACATGAAGATTCTTTTTGTTGTTTCTTCATAATTAATAGACTACGTACTAAACCTCTTGGTTTCATTTTATGTGGAGGGCTAATATAAACATATATGAAATACATGCATGTGTTACTAAAAATAAAAAAATTTAAATCTGTTTTGTTAATTACTTATCAACAAAACTTATGTATATTTCGAAAATATAAAGTGATTAATTAATTTGTAATAATTAACTTCTATATATGCAGATAAAGGTGCTGAACATAGAGTTGCACATAATAATTTCTCTTTTATTTAAAGGACAAATATATATATATATATGTTATATATTATATAATCACATTTAACTAAGCTAAGATTTTTTTTTTATCAGGATGTCAGTATAAGAATATGAAAACCTAAGAACCACATGCTCCTATTTTTGGAAGTAATCTGAGTGTTTTGACTATCATCTCATTAATTAGAAAAAGAAAAAATATATGAAAATTAATCTAATATTCCCAACATCTATAACAAAAATTAATTAAAAAAAGAAAAGAAAAGAAAAGGATTATATATGTGAATGTCATTAATGTCATTTGGGACGGTGAATCTACAGTGCTTGATTTGTACAGTTCACATGGACTTTGAATATATCCTTGAATTAGGCAACTGCTACAATTAACTACCAGTTCATGAAAGGTACATGTTAACTACTTCATTTAAATATTGGTTTGGCTTTCAATTTTGTATTAATTGTTCAAGAGCCAACATTCGCGAGAAATATATTCCCCTTTAATAAATGCATATATATATATATATATATATATAGATATGCTTTATTTCTCCATAGCTTTCTTGTGACTATAAGCTATAGCTAGCTAGTCTTGGCAGGTATATATAGTACTGATTTAGTGATTTATTTTATCGATATTTTGTCATGCAAAAAGAATTCATACCAGATATATGTAGAATGTTTTAGATAACATTTATTTGACATATAAATAAAGTCAAAATTTTCAACAAAATTTCGTATTACAACTTAATTAATTTCCATACCAAAAGTTGTTGATGCTCAAGTTTTAAATAACATTGAGCTTGCAGTTGTTAATTAGTTGTAAGTTGTTACATATATATATATATATAGAGCTGGGCTATGGTGAGTTGTGAAGTAAGATGTCATTTTTACTTCACGCTCATATTTTTATTTTGAAAATCCAAACAACCGATCCGAACCGCTCAACATGTTCTCTATATTGAAATGTGCTTGGAGACTAAATTTTACATTTTTTGGAATTTTTTTACTATTTATTAAGCGACTTTGAAAATCGCTCATCCGGTGGTCCAGAAAATTTTACTGTTTTTTAATGTTTACAGTGGATCAGCGATTTCAAAGTGGCTTAATAAATAGTAAAAAAAATTCAAAAAATGTAAAATTTAGTCTCCAAGCACATTTCAATATTTAGAAAAAGTTAAACGGTTCAGATCGGTTATTTGGATTTTCAAAATGAAAATATGGCGTGAAGTAAAACGACGTTTTATTTCACAACTCACCATAGCCTATCTCTCTATATATATATATATATATTAATCCGAATTCTTCCAAAAACCCACTTGATCTCTAATTAAAAATATAAGAACAGGATCTCTAATTAAAAAATTGTAAGAATAAATCAATGTTAGAAGGATAGTCACTTTCGTGTATACAAGTCTATTATTTCTTTTTTCTTAATTTATTTCTTCTTTTTTTCTCAAGGCGGCAGTTATATACTATTCATCTTATACTAAGGAGATCAGGTCTTATTCAACTAATGTTAAAATATTTAATTTTAATTATGAATATATACACCACATGCACCCATAATACTAGACCAACATATATATATACCTACAGATCTAACCAATGATCATAGATATATATATAGGATGGTGCATCCTCTCAAGTCTAAAGCCATATATATTATATATAATATGATACAAATTAAACCATAAAAACTAATCAACCACCATATATATCCAAATCATGAACACTACTAAACTAGAGCCATCACAATTAGTTACACCTCTCAACTTCTTGAATTTATTAGATTTATTCTTGATTGATTGACTGATTGATATCGACCTGTTATCCAACGTAGTTTAAAAGCATGCACACAGGCACTAAACAAAGCCCTCTTTTCTGTAATTCTGTGCACTCCTCTCCTTTTCCTTGTAATATCTCAGTCTCCTGTAAGTGCAAAAAGGAAAGCAATATTAATTGTAATTTAATTTGTTTGAAGAATTAATCTTAATTACAACACTAATTAAAGTAATTACCTAAAAATTATTACCTTCATAAAAGACATACCCATGCATATAAAAGTGTATTGACAAATAACAGGGATCCAATTACACCATTTTATGGTGACACATCTTGACACCATATATTTATAAGTTATTTTTGTGATTTTAAAGTCCAAACAGTCGATCTGAACCGTTCAACATGATCTCCGTTAAAAATGTGCTTGGAGACCAAATTTTACATTTTTTGGAATTTTTTTAGTATTTATTAAGATAAGTACAAAATTGTTGTTTTCAGACAATTCTGGACCATTGAAAAACAGTGATTTTCAAAAATTCTAAAAAAAAAGTAAACAATTTTCAAAAAATGAAAAATTTGGTCTCCAAACACATTTTAATATGAAGATCGTGTTGAACGGTTCGGATCAACTGTTTGGATTTTGAAATCGCAAAAATGACTTATAAACATATGGTGTCAATTAACATCGGCTGACATATATGATTATTGCAAATTTACTAGTTTTTTGGTTCTTGCCAATTAACAGTACTTATTAATTTTTTTAATTCAGAAATATTAATTTTCAGTACATAAGTTGTATTATAATTATGGCATATTGAGATTTAAGTACTTAATATAATAATGCATAGGCCGATGCCTCTTAATAAGAACTTTCAAATTAATAGCTTGACCTAATTAGAATTTTCAAATAAATATTATTGTTTGTAATATTTCGTAATTGCATCATTTACTTTTGACCAAGATATTCAAATCAAACTTAATTTGCAAGAAATTAAAAAATTGTTTTCTTGCTTTTTTTTGTACACAAGTATCAATAAATAAGTTTTACGATCTTTTGGAAGGGTTTGTTTATAGATTTATGCACGTTTTAAAATTGCTATTTTAATAGACTTAGTCATGCATCCATAAATTACCTTTGGAACCATCCTAGTGTCTCTCCTTGATGGGCTTACTTGGTTGGGGGAGCTCAATTCTAGTTGAAATAAATCACTAACCTGAAAAATCATAATAAGAAATTAAATTAGTAAAAAAATTAATGTTTTCCCCTCAAAATCACCAATTCAAAACAAATTAATAACACTAGATAATTTGTAGGCTTTTGTTATATGTTGTTGTTGGTACCAGTATTGGTACTGGATTCACAAACATTGTAATCTGGTTTTCGTTTAGTAATGGAAATCGGCGGGTCTATACCCGCTTCTTTCAAAAAAAAAAAAAATAACACTAGATAAGTTTATGATATTTTTTTTCAACCAAATATATTATAGAAAACTTTTAAGGGTATCCAAATTTTACAACTTACGCATGGTTTTTCATGCATGCATATGTATATGTTTATTACAATAAACTTTAATCTAAGAAAAAATCCATGATCAGTTTGCAGATGAAAAATGTAAGAATCACACACAATAAATAAACCATGCAGTGAATTTTTTCACTGAAACCTTAATTGGAGATAATCATAACACCTTAACATAAGAAAAAAGAAAATTAGGATCATAAAGTATAAACAATCATGTGTTCAAAAGTCTATCTAGACAAACACTTAACTTGTTAATAAAGCAAGCAAGTAGCAACTTTATTCAACAATGCCTCCCCCACCTCCAACCCCACTTACATGAAATACTAAAAAAAAAAAAAATTTGGCAGGAAGAAGAAAAGGCAAAACAAAAAGGCTTGAAAGTTGGTACAAACTTTTAATAGGGTATGGAGAAAAATATTCCATAAAATATATTATATCTTTTATTCTGTATATTTTCCAGTTTCACACTTATCTATACCTCATTCTTTCTTATAATTTTCTTCTTTGAACCAATCACTCGTGCCAGTGTTCACCGAAAATTAATTAAATGTTAACAAAATATACGAAGATGTAGCACCAACCTTGATTAGGAACACATAATTAATATTGTCATATATCTATAAATTAATACTATCCTTTTAGCAAAGAAAAAAAGGAAACACTACTTATTTCATAATTTTTTTTTTGAAGGTTAGCGACAAATTGTCGCCAACAATATATTGAACTGAAAAAAAGTTTATGTACATATACTTATTTCATAATTAAACACATAAAAATCCTTAGATGAAGCCTGAATTTCCTTACGTTGATTATTAGTAATAATTAATTATGTTGCTCAAAATAGTTTGATGTAATTTAACAGCATCTAATGATATAAAAAAGAATGAATGTATAATTTAATTACCTTAGGGCTATTTACAGGGGAGCTAGCAGTATCCTCTAACGGATCTTCATCCAATAAACCACGCACTCTCCTCTTCTTCACCTTCACAGTCTTACAAGTTCCTGAAAGCGCAGCAAGGCCGCCACCGATTAATGGTAGTTCCGCAGCGCAGGATACTGCATCAGATACCACAGAATTCCCCGGCGCCGCATCATCGTTTTCAGCGCTTGATAATAATGATAGAGAGCTACTGGTAGCTGCTGTACTGTCTCCTCTTTTCTTCTCCTCTGAGGCCAAGAAATACTCAAAGTAGGTTGTCCAACTACTCTCCTCAGAGGTTGTAATGGAAGTGTTTACGGAATTGCTAATTGATCTCTCCATTAATAAATTATGTATATAGTATATACAATGTGCAAGGTGAGTTTGCACATGGAATGGATATATAAGAGGAAGAAAGGTGAGAGAGACGCACAAGTGACATCATAAGAGAGAGAAAGAGTGAGGAAAGGCATTGTGATAAAAAAAATAAAAGATAAGGGTCTGTATTAAATTTTTATGGGTAGAGGAAGACACATTCCTAGCTAGGCTGAGTCTACAAAAAAGTTTCTTTTCCTTTTTACTTTACATAGAAAGGTAAAGATTATTTTGCAAACCTTCTCTTGTTTTTTTTTTTAAAATAGACAAAAATGCCCTTCCATTTATATAAAAGACTTACAAGATCAGAAACATAAGAAAAATAAAACTGTCCTAAAAATCTAAAACCTGACAAGTACCAGCAAAAGAAAAAAATGCAGAAGGAACCCTAACAACCCATAAATGCCGTAAAATGGTCTTAGGATCATCTAACAGCATCATAAATCAGATACTGAACTCTGAGCAAACCTTCTCTTGTACATGTACTTTTTTTAGATAATTAGATAAAATATTAAATGTTAGTTAATTAGGTAAAATTAATTTGCAACTTAGTGTTGAACAACACTTTATATAGGAAAACTAATACAATATATTATTACGTAGTTCGTAATAAATTTAGTTTAAAAAAGTAATATTAGTTTATAATTCAAATATGCAATTGCAATTCATGAAAATTATTAACTGCAATTAGATATTTGAACAATATTCAAGCCATCATCCCGCTATATTTCTGACTACAATTAAATGATGACAGAATTTATACATACATTTTGTCTTCTTCTTTTTTCTAATTGCACGATCAAATCTTGATTTCGTTATTAGCCTAAAAAAAAAAAGATAATTTGTGAGACAACTATACTCAAAACTTAATTAGTGTCATTATTTTTGGCAATATTTTCTCTGCATTATGTTGAAAAAGTCCTGTACTACATTTATATTTATTCAATCAATAGATTTTTATTTCATTTTATATTTGTAATGCACAAGTACATGCTTAAATTGTTTTTAGAGAGGCGCTACCTTACTGAGTCATCAGTACCATAATTCAAACTTTGTTTCTTTATTAAAGAGAGATAGGATGAAACTATGCTCCTCCCCCCCAAACCATATTATATAAAAATAGATTGTTGTATTATTTGTTAAAATATGTTCAAGTCTATATACATATATATAACTATTTCATGTTGAAATTTACTACCTGATCCCCTTCTGTCAAACTCTCTATATTTGTTTTCATAATTAATTACAAGAATGTGTTTTATCTGCAAGGGTAAAAGTGTTGAACAGTGTCGGTATTCTCGTCAGTAATAGTAATTTCTATCGACTTATCCTTAGCAGTAGTCATTTTTACTCTCGCGAATAAAACAAATTCTTATAATCAAATGTCATTTTTTTTTTTTATTTGTGCGATGACACCACCAAATTAAGAATATGGTGAAGGTCTGTTACTGAGTGTTTTTAATTAATTAATTTAGCTCATAGAAATAATCATAGTTTAGACAGAATTAATATATAATATATATATTAAAAATGAAACAAGTGAAATGGTGTGAAAGGGGCAGAGTTCTTGAAGAAAATTAGAGATTGGGTGCTAAATTGTTATATGATGCATGAGGAAGATGCCAAAGACTAATTAAGAGGAGTTGAGGTGTTAAAATCCACAGGGTACTCTTAGTCTTGACCTCAACAGCACAAGAAAGCATTTCCATACCTAACCCAACCTATATAGCTATTAATCTTTCACACCTTTTATCCTTTCCTATCTACACACACACACACACACACACACACACACAATATTATTAATTATTTTGTACTTCTTCTTCAGAAAAAAGTTTTCTGGATTCAATGTGGCTACGATAGATGACCCCATGGCATATACAAGCTAGCTGCTGACAAATAATAATATAATCAATTATAATGTTAAAGATGTGTCATGATCTAGGTCCTTAATTAATTTTTATAGAGCAACGCTGGCCTCAGTACATTATACACGCCAGAGAGATGATTTTCATGCCTCATGGAATCCATATATATTCCTATGACAATGGTCTTGAAAAGGTAGTTACATTATACACGCCAGAGAGATGATTTTCATGCCTCATGGAATCCATATTCCTATATGACAATGGTCTTGATAAGGTAGTTACTTGTAACCGTTTTTACAGTTGAAAATCAAGATAGTAGCATGCACGTTCGCAAGTAGCAATTAATTTAATTGTTGTCTTGCAATCTCTCCAATCTTGTTTTGGATTGGAGAGCATCTTAAATCTGGAATAAGAAGTATATATAGAACTTTTTGGAACTACAAAAAACCAAGATTCTAAATAGCGCGCTAGTATTTTTGTACCATAGAAGCTATAACGCTATTGCGCGCTATAGCAGCGCTATATGAACATAGTGTTGTTTTTTCAGTTGTTCCACTATGATGTGATAAATGCTATTTAACCTTTGCAAAAAACACACACGCAAAAAAAAAGAGAAAACAAAATAATAAAAGAAAGGGATGAGTTTTGTCTCAAAGGGCTTAATTTGGATAGAACTAAATCAGTACATGAATTTAAAACCGCACGGATCTAGATTCCTTCGTATAATTCTAAATCTTTTTTTTTAATTTCAATATAAATTGGATGATTTGGTCTTGATTTCTTATAAAAAAAAATTTAAAGCAAATTGGACAAGAAACCCACACCAAAAAGTACCTCACTCGTTAAAAGTTTGCCCGTACTATTAAATTGTTTCCTCTGTCATTTTATTTTAATAACGAGGAAAATTTTATCAATTTTGGTAATACTTCAATAAATAAAGCAATCAAAAGCTCCATAAAAATATTTATTTTGCGTTGTAATTCAAAATAAATATATATAAATTAACTACAGCTATCCCTTTTTTTATACACAAAATTATGCAGCTTAAAATGCCAAATCTCATTCAAACAAAGCTTTCTCCTATATATATATATATATATATATATATACCTCATTGTTTTACACATAAAAGTTAGAAGTTTCTCTAAAATGGAGAGGAAAAAGATTATCTGAAAATGGAGAGGAAAAAGACAACCCTATACCTCGACTTTTTATAATCATAATTTAGAAGTTTCTCTAAAATGGAGAGAAGAAAGATTATCCGAAAAGAAATCTATGACTTGGATATTTCCATACATGAATGGAATAATTAAAGATGGGGACTGGCTACTTTATATATATATTCCAAGTAAATTTCGCAATCAAGGCCAAATTTTATAACACAGACGTGCAGGCGTAAAGGTTAAAATTAATATAGGGTGATGTGTCATAAATCATATATAATTTTAATTTTATTCAAGGTCGTTACTTGCAATATTTTTTTCTAGAAAAAAAAAAAAATTGGAATCATGAAAGCAGCTCGTGCCCTATTACGATTCAACAAACTCGATGAAAATGACAAATTTTTCATTAAAAATTCTGAAGTTTCAAATGTTGAATTAATTGGGTGTATTTTCAAAACATCCACAATTTACATTTTTTTTCGTGTTTAAATAAAGGGGCAACTTCATATGAGTTCTGAGTAAAAAAAAAAAACAAATCTGAAAATCTAAAATTGAGGATATTGTTACTGTATCTACATTACAAAATGATATAGCCTTCAAAGCCATCTCACTGACTTCAACTTTTTTTCATTCATGCATGTTCTGGGCCAGAATTTTCCTCTACGCTGGCCAGCTTAATTATACTTAGAGAATTTTGTAATATGACACATCATTTAGAATAAGATGATGCCATAATAAAAAGAAAAAATTATATATATATACATACATACATATGACACATCATTTAGAATAAGATGATGCCATAACGAAAAGAAAAAATTATATATACATACATATGACACATCATTTAGAATAAGATGATACCATAATGAAAAGAAAAAATTATATATTCATACCTATGACACATCATTTAGAATAGATGATGCCATAATGAAAAGAAAAAATTTTCTATACATACAGAGTAGAAGTAGGGTGTTCTTAAGTTCATCAAGCCTTTTGTAAACTCAACTCCAAAACCTATCGAATTGGCTTCAAACGTTAAATCCGAATTATTGAAACTTTTCTACCTACGAATGATGTGTCGCCATACGAAAATTTTAAATTTTGGAATTAATTTTATATAAAGTCAAGTGGTCGAAAAACGTTCAAAAAAATAAATGCATTAAAATTAATTTATAAACCTTCTAATTTTGACCGCTTGACTTTATACTAAATTCATTCAAAAATTTAAAATTTTCGCATGTAGACACATCACTTGTAATGTATAAGACTTTTAACAGTTCGAATTCTTCGTTTGAAACTAATTCTATAGATTTTAGAATTGATTTAAAATAACTTGGTGAATTTAAGAATATCCTGTTCTACTTATACATACATTGTATGCCAACATTTTTATTAATATCCAAAGTTAAATAGAAATTAATTAATATACCCAGATCCCCTGAGTATTTATAAAAATACCCCTACCGGCCATTTTCTGGCCGGTACCCAATTTAATCAATTACCGGCCAGAAAATGGTCGGTACCCTGTTTAATCTATTACCAGCCAGAAAATGACTAGTACCTTTGCTATATATATGTGTGGAGGGTTGGCCGAATTTCTCACCATTCATTTCATCAAATTTTACACTATCTCTCCTCGGTTGAGCTCTTTCTCCCATATTTCTCCATCTCTTCTCAAATTTGCAAGTAAGTCCCTCTAATTTTTTAAAAATTCATTTTTAGTGCAAAATGGTTGTAAAATGTTAGGATTTGTTAGTAATGTACCAAAATTAGAATAATTTAGTTGTAATTAGTGTTAAATCCGTTGTAGTTAGTTTTAATTATTAAATTTAGTATAATTTAGAGTAATTAGTCAAATTTAGGGTTTAGGGTTTAGGGTAATTTATTGTAATTTAGTATAATTAGCATAGTTGACCATATTTTAGCGTATCTTAGCATTTTTTACCATAATTAGGATAATTAAGCGTAATTTAGTGCAATTTAGCATAATTAGGATAATTAGACCATTTGAGCATATTTTACCAAAATTAGGCTATTGTAGCATATTTTAGCATATTTTAACCGCAATTGGCCTATTTTAGCATGTTTTAGCATAATTAAGCCTATTTTGGCCTATTTTAGCATATTTTACCGAAATTAGGTTATTTTAACCGCAATTGGCCTATTTTAGCATGTTTTAGCATAATTAAGTCTATTTTGGCCTATTTTAGCATATTTTACCGAAATTAGGCTATTTTAGGTTATTTTAACCGCAATTGGCCTGTTTTAGCATGTTTTAGCATAATTAAGCCTATTATGGTCTATTTTAGCATATTTTACCGAAATTGGGCTATTTCATTACTAAAGTTAGGGTTTACTGAGCTTAAGTTAACATAATTTTATTTTTGACATTAGGATGGCTAGAGGACGACCTAGGACTCGTCCAGCACCACCTGTAGTTGACGAGCCGATCGAGACTGGCAGCACAGAGCATTTCAGTCCTCTCCTGTGGATGCCCCACCGCGAGCACCGAGTCTCACTGGCTTCTCATGAGGTACGTATTTTTTTTAGCCTTTTTTTTCTAATTTTGTTGAGTTTAAATTTTGTTGTGTTCACCATGTGGATTATTTTTTTCAATGCATGACATGTTTCTTTTAGATGTGAAGTACCGGTGCGTTCACATGCAGTACTACCCGGTGATGGACCAGTACCTCATCAATCTGGGCCTCTACCAGGTTGTGGACATCTTGCGGACTGGGAGTGGCATCATCAATGCATCTCTCATCGCAGGACTGGTGGAGCGATGGCGTCCCGAGACGCACACGTTCCACATGCCATTCGGAGAGATGACAGTGACACTCCAGGATGTGAGTGCCCTTTGGGGTTTGCCTATCAGTGGCACCCCCGTTGGTGGCGTATCTGACAGCGCTGGGTTTGCTGCTCAGATCGACTGAGTTCGCTGCATCCATCTTCTGTACACCCCCGCCAGTCTCTAGGCCAACGTATGACTCAGTCTGAGATACCGCCGAGCGGATACGCAGCGAGGCCGAGGCTGATGTCGTTACACCGAGAGAGAGTCTAGCCGGTTCGAGCGAACGCCGGAGTACCAGCTGAGCGATGGTCCCCCGATCCGTGGCGGTGATTGTTTTGTACTATTTATATTTGGTATATTGTGTTTGGTATTTTTATGTTTGGATTATCTTATAATTCGGTTATTTTTTATGTGTGCTTTTATGGTACTATTTTTATATTTTTTTAGATCTTTTTTCGTCACTAACTTACGCATAATT
Organism: Carex littledalei; assembly: GCA_011114355.1. NCBI lineage: Eukaryota > Viridiplantae > Streptophyta > Magnoliopsida > Poales > Cyperaceae > Carex > Carex littledalei. Next base: position 2,936,930 of record CM022106.1, on the reverse strand, counting down.
ACGCAAACTTGCGCTAAAATAAAATAAATTATCAGGATTATACTAATTTAAACTAATGAGAATTGTACTAAAATAAAATAAATCATCAGGAATATGCTAAATTAAACTAAGTTACGCTAAATTATACTAAAATAAAATAAATTATCATGATTATGCTAAACAGAAAATACTACAACAACAACAAAAATACTACAACATAAAATCTAAAGGGAAAATACTATAATAAACCCTAAAACAGCAAAAAAATAAAAAAATTAAAAGTACCGGCCATTTTTTGGCCGGTAATAGATTAAACAAGGTACCGACTATTTTCTGACCGGTAGTTGATTAAATTGGGTACCGGCCAGAAAATGGCCGGTATGGGTATTTTTATAAATACTCAGGAGATCTGGGTATATTAATTAATTTCTATTAAACTTTGGATATTGATAAAAATGTCGGCATTGTATGTATAATTAATGGGAGCTGGTAAAGAAATTAAATCACCGCCGCCTAGGAATTAGGAATTAGGAAATGGAAAATGGGACCACCTGGCCTCATTCTTCTAAGTTCTGATTTCCGGAGACAGTACTGTGTGCCTGTGTCTATTATTTGTCTGCGCCGCTGCTATGTCAAAAAAAAATCTAATCCAATAATAATAATAAATAATATATATATAGAATCGGGCTAATTTGATACATTTAGCATAGAGGGTCTCCGCGTCAATATTTGAGTTTTCAAAATTCTAATGATCAATCCGAACCGTTCAACATGATCTCCATATGTGAATATGTACTTGCAAACCAAATTTTATATTTTTATTTTTACTATTTTTTAGATATGTGGAAAATCACTTGATCTGAAAATTATGTACCATTCAGATCAAGTGATTTTTTACCTATCTAAAAAAATAGTAAAAAAGTTCTAAAAAATGTAAAATTTTGGTTTGCAAGTACATATTCATATGGAGATCATGTTGAACGGTTCGGATCGACCGTTAGGATTTTGAAAGCTCAAATATTGAGCCGTTGCACGGAGGCCCTCTATGCTACATGTAGCACCGTAGCCAACTCATATATATAGATATATAATAATTATGTATAGCATATAATGTCAAACCAGAGACAGTGGATGATGTAATTATCTATTTTGAAATGGGCTAATAGCTTTTTTTTTTAAATAATAATAATTATTATGTATATTCATATATAAAATTACTGTTTTTTATGGTTAATAATCTATTTAAAAACAACGGTTTTCTACCTATCTAAAACAATAGTAAAAAAAATTCAAAAAATGTAAAATTTGGTCTCCAAGCACATTTCAATATAGATATCATGTTGAGCGGTTTGAATCGACTGTTTGATCTTTGAAAACGAAAATATAAGCATGAAGTAAAACAATATCCTTACTTCGTAACTCACCATGACCCATCTCTATATATATATATATGGATATACATAATTATAGAAGATTCATGCATATACACATATGGACAGTATCCCGGAATAATATTAATTATTGTCAGTGTGTCCAACCAATATATATTCCATGCTGGTGATCTTGCAAACTATCTTCCAATTTCATATAAATCATTGAAGAGGTAGTTCAATATCATTAATCATTAGTGGTGCTTACCACAAATAATTAAATTATATATATGAAATTCCCTCGTATGTTACATAGTACCTATCGGAGCACCTAAAAGTCTAAAACTATAAAATACGTACAGCCCCATATATACAAAAAAATAAAATTCTGCTAGATACAAATCTAATTCGATTTTGTAAGAAAATAATATCCTAGTTAATAGATTTATAATGATAGTGTACGTAGTGATACATTAATGTATTAACTAATTAAGAAAGATGATGTGTGTGCATATATATAGAGAGAAAGAGTTGGGCTGTGGTGCATTGCAATGTATAGGCATTATTGTGCATTGGATTCTAAATCATTAGATTCGAAGTCAAAATAGTCGATCCAAACATTCAACTTAATCTCCATATTAAAATGTGTTTGGAGACCAAATTTTACATTTTTTGGAAATTGTTTGCTATTATTATAGAATTTTTGAAAATCACTGTTTTTTTAATGGTCCAGAAATTTCTGAAAAACAACGATTTTCAAAAATTCTAAAAAAATAGAAAACAGTTTCCAAAAAATGTAAAATTTGGTCCCAAATGAAGTTTTAATATAGAGAAAGTTAAACAATTTGGATCGACTGTTTGGATTTCGAATCTAACAGTTTAGAGTCCAATGCACAAATGCCTATACATTGCAATGCACGTACCATAGTCCAACTCTATATATATATATATATATATATATAATACTAGTTATTTTTATGAAATACACTTCTTTAATTCAGAGATTCATTGCTTGCAGATATACAACTTGTAGATTCTGTCCTTTAATGTTTTGAAATTAGAAAGCATCTCATATGTATAATTAACTCAGCTAATTATCAGAATCTTCAAAAGTAATGGCGTACATTTCTACATAGTAGCTGCGCATATATGCATGTACAGTAGAACAAATTATAATACAGAAATTGTTTACTTTTGTTTGTATTCAATATTCATTACATGCTATCCATCTCGAACAACAAATCTTAGAATGATATACCTTAATTAATTAGTTCTTTGCTTCAAGACAATTAAGTATGGATCATTTTTGTTTGACAAATTAATAATTTAAGGAAAACAATTCGGCAAACAAAAAAAAAATCCAACAAGTAGGTACTTGTTCTATGCAACCACAATTATTATAAAATAGATTCATGTTTTCTTAGAAAAAATAGCAGATTATAAAATAAATTCTGTGTATTCTACCTCGGAATGGATTTGTTCAGATATAAAATTTATCTATAAAAAAACAAGATATTTATGATCATTAAAAATGATATATAAATTTAAGTCCCAACTGCTCCAATAAAAAGTCCTCCACCTATTAGGCCGGAACACAAAATGCAAGAGATTTGAATGGCCGCATTAAATCCAGGATGATGCCCACGTGGGATTAGGATTTGGGAACAATAAAAGAGAGACACAAATTTGATAAATGAGAAATGAAATGACCGTGTTTGGGGTTATGATGTACATACATTCCCCACTGTGCTTTGCCCCCCAGGCCATGTGGGATGTGTTTGCGTTGACAAATTAACTAACGACAATCAATCAATCACTATATTAATTTGCATCCGGTGCTAGATTTTACATCCTTCAGACTGCCAATTTTAAAAATTTCTTTGTCATGAAGTTTGTACTAAATTAGTTCTCTTTTGAATCTCTTAATAATCTCAGTTTTCTTAATTAGTAATTTGCAAAGAGTGAGGCTATGGTGCTATGAATAGCACAGATGGGGTTCGTGCTACGGCTCAAAATTTGACTTTTCAAAATCGTAACGGTCAATCCGAACCGTTCAACATGATTATAAAATGAATATGTACTTGCAAACCAAATTTTACATTTTTCTGAATTTTTTTACTATTTTTTAGATATCACTTGATTTGAATATTCTGAACCATCCAAAAACAGCATATCTAAAAAAATAATAAAAAAAATCGGAAAAATGTAAAATTTGGTTTGCAAGTACATATTCATTTTATAATCATGTTGAACGGTTCGGATCGACCGTTACGATTTTGAAAAGTCAAATTTTGAGCAGTAGCACGGACCCCATCCGTGCTATGCATAGCACCATAGCCTCACTCATTTGCAAATCATTGTGAAAGAATTATTAATATTCTAGAGCAGGTGGACACAACTGCATGGATATTTTATTTGTCCGTACATGTCAAAAAAAAAAACTGTTAAATATATATGTCATGTTGCATCTGGTTCATACTTTACACAGACAGAGAGCAGGTTGGGTCCGATGGGTTCCAAGACCGTCCAATCTGCTTTAAGAATCGTGCACACAAATTTTAAAGCAGACACAAAAGTTGCGAGCACAAATCTTAAAGCAGATCGGACGGTCATCGAACCCATCGAACTCACTTCGAGTCCGATGGGCATCGGACCTAAATTGACCTCAGATTAATATTAATATTAACGAGCGAGCCCAAAACAAGTCAAATGAAGCAAACACAATTATTAATTATCACCCCTCAATTGGTAAATAATTTCATTTGCCCCAACATATCTCCAACGGCTATGGCTAAAATGGATACCATAGATAAAAACTAATAATTACAGAGCCCATAACTTGCCTGCCGAAAATGAAATGCTCCACATGGATTTTATTTTGATTTTTTCTTGCACCATGATATTGATAGATAGGACTAAACCAAACAGAATTGACAGGATTGACAGGACTAAACCAAACAGAATGTCTGAATGAATGAATATTTGGGCCCAAGTAGCATGGGCAAACAGAATTGACAGGACAACACATCATTTTGTTTTTACCTTTTTTTTTTCCTAAAATTAATTAATTGTAGATTGATTGTTTTGGAGCGGATATATACTGGTCATTGGTCAAATGGGCCTAACTTTTGGGTTTTTGATCGGGACCATCCGATTCGATTCTGTCACTTGAGATCGTCTCGAGATTCGAATCCGTCGTCAGGATGTGTACGCTCCACTTCGGGATAGATGGTCTCAAATCTGAATCGGACGGTCTCGATTTAAAATCCAAAAATTGAGTTACTTCACTGGATCCGAATTCATATTAGTGCACACATATCTGCTCTGGTCCATACTACTTAATTAGTTAGTACCTGATTGGTGTTTTCAAAAACATTTAATTCCATGTTAAATACTTGCTTTTTGAAATGCATCTCCTTCATATATGTCTAAACGATTTTAATGAAACCCTCATAAATAAGAGCTTTCAGTTAACAGCCCAAAAAAATAGTAGAAATTAATTTACTTGTAAAGATTTTGTTTTCATCTTAGAAAAGTGTCCAGAAAATATGGGGAGCCTTTGGGCTTTAGAAGTTACAAGGCCCAACACAATGTACCAGAACCACAAACAAACATATATGAGTGAGTCTATGGTACTATGCATAGCACTGATTGGTCCGTACTACGGATTAATATTTCATTTTCAAAATCCTAACGGTCGATCCGTTCAACATGATTTCCATATGAGAATATACTAGTGGGCTAAATTTTTTATTTTTTAGAATTTTTTTACTATTTTTTAGATAGGTAGAAAATCACTGTTTTTGGATGGTCCAGAATTTTCAGATCAAGTGATTTTCTACCTATCTTAAAATATAGTAAACAAATTCGAAAAAATATAAAATTCAATCTGCAAGTACATATTCATGTAGAGATCACGTTGAACGGTTCGGATCAACCATTAGGATTTTCAAATTGAAAATATGGCTCCGTAGTACAGACTAATCCGTGCTATGCATAGTACCATAGACTCACTCAACATATATTATTCTGCATAAAGGATCTGATGTACTTAATTTGTTCGAAGTTACAACTCTTGCAACCACAACTCCACAACAGAGAACCACAAAATACATATATTATTCTGTTTAAGCAGTTACAAATGACAAAATGCCACCACTCTCTCAGCAGAAAAGAGAAAACCACCAAAGCTTAATTAGTTGTTAACCTGAATAATAACAAGACATTGCAAACATATCAAAATAATAAGGCACAATATTATTGGCAATATGACAATATCTCTAAGCTGTCTAATTATAATCGGTTCATTTCAACCCCATTAAAAAGCAACCTATTTATAACAGTACATGATCAGATGGCCCAAACCAAATAAGCAACCTATTTTGAACCATTAGTTTCGATCTAGTTGACAAGCTAAGCATTTGTGTTACAAGTTTTTCAATGTTCAGTTCATTTGTATGAAATTAAGAAAATTAACAAATTAAATATTTAGCTTTATATTTTAACCACTTGGTCTTATACAAGCGATCGAACAATGAAAAAATTGGAACAAAAATGCTTGGCTCGTCACGTAGATCAAGATCAGCAGTTCAAATTGATCAATTTTAGCTGATTAAACAGTCTTTTTAACTTCACGAAGATGCACGCTTAAGCTTATACTAGTTTCACTTGTGAAATATATACTAAATCAGTACCAGCCTGAGAATAGATGTATGCTCCAATGATGGCAATGGCTGCTCCAATGATATTTAATGGCCGCACCGGCGTACGGAATATCATTATAGATGACACAGTGACAGATATACGCTTCATTGTATTGCCTATACTAAATGTAAGTGCCGAGATCTCATTTTCCAATGAGATATACGAAAATTGGTTATATAAATGGCAGAACACGCTCTGGGCTACCACCCACCTGTCAACGAAAGATCCAACATAAATTAATCTCTACCAATGATTGGGTGTTACCAGTATGCACGAATTTGGCAATGCAGAATATGTACCACAAGAATGGGTCATTTGTTAAACAGCTTGTGCCAGTAGAACTGAACCATTAATTATTTAAACCGCTCGATGGATGACCAATCCGTTCTCAAATTGCACCAAATTTGATATACAATATAAACTATAAAGACGACACCTACATTTTTACTTTTTTATTTTAATAACCATTTACTCGATTGTTACAGTTATCAAATAAGTTTGTTGTCAATATAACCTATCCCTACAATAAAATTTCTTAAGCAAACAAGCATAAAAATGCTGATGCATCTAGTATAAACGTAATATATCTTGCTTACAGCTGGTAACATCAGTTAAGAGAAGATAGAAAAGGCATGCTAATACATGAAATGACAAAGATGCACTATAATTTTCATATCATTTTTTTGCCAGTAGCAGAAACAAAATACCATTCAAAAAGAGGAAGCAATAGGGACAAAATTAAAGTAACACATTTAATACACTGAATTAGTACATGAAATACTTTCCTTAAGAGGCTTAAATTAGGTAAGAGGTAAATAATATAAAAGAGTAAAGTGCAACCTAAGCATCGGTTATATAAGTGATACACCGTGCTTGCTGCTGATAGGTAAGAAAGGGTACTCAGGCATGAATACCGACAAAGATGCTTTAGAGTTTTCTTTACAGTTACTTTGCTGCTAATAACGTGCAATACTTTCCTTGAGAGGCTTAAATTAGGTAAGAGATAAATATAACCTAAGCATCGGTTATATAAGTGATACACCGTGCTTAACACTGGTAGGTAGGAAAGGGTACTCGGGCATGAATGACAACAAAGATGCTTTGGAGTTTTCTTTACAGTTACTATGCCGCTAATAACGTCAGATACTTTCCTTGAGAGGCTTAAATTCGGTAAGAAATCAATAATAACCTAAGTATCGATTATATAAGTGCTACACTGTGCTTACCGCTGGTAGGTAGGAAAGAGTACTCGGGCATGAATGCCGACAAAGATGCTTTAGAGTTTTCTTTACAGTTACTTTGCCGCTAATAAAAAGATGCAATGCGACAAATTGGATAGCGCATTACGTATAACCAACTTGGTAATGGACTAATGGTAACAAAATTTAAATGCGAAGGCATGGAATTTTACTTAATAATTAAAATGAAGATATATAAAAAAGAGGAGTGAAGTAAATACCAGAAAAAATCAGGGCCAATCAACAAAAGTGCCCTCTGCCAGCCAACAGCCCACAATTTTGGGCCTTCAAGTAGTAGCGCGAAGGGAGTGAGAATGAGTAGTGATAAAATTGAGGGGCACGCATAGTAGTTGATGCCACTTATTGATCTTCCTTTCATCCCCCTTTTAGAAAAGATATTTCGGAAGACGAAAGCAAGATTGGAGATTATGGCTCCTAAAAATCCTAAAACACAAATTAAATCTATGTTTAAGTTCCCTTCCAACTAGTTCAGAGTAACATTTATATGACAGAAAATTGACAAGAATAATAACTGATCATAATTTTATCATATAACCAGTGATCCACAATACAAATCAGATTTTAAACATTATACATGACAATATCAACATTGTTTCCAATTAATTTTTATGGTTATTCATATTCAGAAACCTCCTAGGAAATTTAAAAAGATATATTTTCTGTACTTACCGACCAAGTCAAAGTTGAGCTCTGTTGCAGCCGCGAGAGAACAACCCACAATAATCGGCACAAGAGAGAGGTAAACCGGGGTAGGAACGTCTCCCCTAGCATGAACGTCGACACAGGCACGCTGAAGACTGGCTCACTGCTCTTTATTACATGTGTAAAAGAGACAGCCACCTTCGACATGCTCACAGTCGCTGCCACATGTCCCACGCTGTGTGCAATGGCCACCTATTGGTGCATGAAAAACACAACTGTTTTTAAGATGCAATGCATGCATATTCTCAAACTAAAACAACAGTAGAAATTCAAACTTACCGGCAAAAGAGCCAACCAAAACTCAGAGTCCACCTTTGGTGGCTTCACAAAATTCATGCACCATGAACACAGCATGATAATCGACCCCGCAGCTAGTGCAAGTGTCGCAGTGAGCCACGGAAATGGGAAAATGTTGAGCACCACTTTATTGTAAATATTGAAAACAACATTTAGTGCCCACCAGGTGGTAAAATACAAAACGATGTTGCCACGCTGATTTGGTTTCCAAAGTGCTTTCACTTGGTGCACAGTGGATCGCCGCTTGTTGTTGCCTGAGCGGTGCACTGTTGATTGGAGTTGGTCGGTGCCAAGAAAAGGGGACGCAATTGCCAGGCATTTATATGAGGACCTCAGAACAACACGAGATGGGGCTTTGTGAGCACCAGAGACTGAACAAGATCTATCGGTTGCCCGAGAATTCAAGAGGGAAGGGCAATTGCACGAGATGGCCCTCATGTTATATAGATCCTGGGATATATATATATATAAATATTTGTAAATTTCTGAGAGAGAGAGAGAATTTGAGGAAGAAGGGAGCACTCCTGCTATTAATAGGCAGGAGAGGGAGAGAAAGAGAGAGAAGCCAATTAACCTTTATAATTTGTAACGTCTCTTTATATTTTGCCAACTACCCACCCAGTAAGTACTTTATATTCACAAATAGCTTCCAATATCTTTAGCATTTGAAAACAAATAACTCTAACGAATTTGACAGTAAAAAAAGTTACCAATATTATTGTAATAGATTTCCTATTTAGTTTTAACAAAAAGCTTATTTGATCTCCAAATTAATATAGTTCCCTGGATGTGTTATCACGTCTCCAGTGCTCCCAACATATATCAGTAGATGAAGGGGAAGGGGAAGGGAAAGAAGGGAAGGTACACCATGTCTAACTCACAACATATATGATATATAACAGCAGGGGAAGGGAAGATACACTAAACTGAGTAAGGACTTGTATATAATTCAATTGCACACACTTCAGTTCATCGATCAGTTCTGTTGGATTATAGAAGCAATTAATTAATTAATAGGAAAAAGTGCAAACCTAGTCTTCTCTTCATTGCAATTCATCAGGGCCTCAATAGCAAAATGCCTGTGTTATCTGATAACACAGGCACTGGCAGTTCTCTCTCATAAGCAACACTGACTTTTCTTGCCAGTTGCCACAGTCATTCCAACCCAATAAACCATTATGCCTGAAATTAAATTTATATGCAAAGCAATTAAAAGAGTTACTTTCTCTATCTTCTTCAAACTATGCCAAAATAAATAAATCTCTCCTTCTCCACATTCCTCTGCAAACGAATAGGGGATGGATAGAGGACAAGGTAGCTCAGGTACTTACTTTATAAGAAATCTAGATACAAGGCATAGTGGCATGCAACTAATTACTATTTTGACAATGAACTGGTATAACAATTTCAGGTTTCCACAATAGACCAATTAAAGTTCACCAAAATTGAGAAATGTAAGGTTAAAATGAATACATTACCATCTCGAGAAAAGAATAGAGTATGAAGCAAAAGCCCAAGAACAATTTACATCTGACCGCACCAACGCCATTATAACCCTTGTTGACTCCTGATCAGACCGGCCGATTCTGATTTGCGCCAAGTGGCAGAGACAAGTAAAGGCTGATTGCGGAGAGGGGAAGAGCAGTGGGTATAATAAATGGAGTCGTAAGTAAGTGGGAGAGGGAGAATGCATAGAATGTATGAAGAGCTGACCTGTCGCCTGTCGCCGGCGCCGTTGTTGGAGGAAAGGAGACTCCACTGAACTGGAGAAGAAAGACAACGGGACGCCTCCATTTACCCTCTGCCCAGCGCAGGTTTTAAGAACGAGAACGGAGTAGGTCCGATGCCCATCGAACCTACTTTTAGGTTCAACGAGCATTATGACCGTCCGATCTAACTTAAGATTTGTGCGCAGCAAAATTGAAACACACACACGAATTTTAAAGTGTTTCGCACGCATCGTAAAAAAAATCGACGATGATTAAACCCATCGAACATCGGACCTACTCTCAAGTGGGTTTTTTAATGCAATCCGGCTCCTACACCAAGGCATGATCGCTCAGACGGTCACGATTGCATCCAAAATATAAAGACGCTGCAGATTTATTTATGTACTATCGTCATTTATATGTATTTGTGCGAGTTTATGGGTAAAAAAAATAGCAGTATTGCTTCTTTTCCTTTTTTTTTTTTTATTAAATGACATTGAACTCATGTCACTGCACTAAAGAAAACCTACAATATCTCAACGAATTAGTATGGAATGTTTTTTTTTTTTATAAATAAGAGTTTTTATTCCTAAAATAACTCAATTCATATGGGAAAAAACGGCTTCTAAATAAAATGATTTATGAAATACAAGGTTTTAAATAGCGATTATTGCGTCGTCGTGAAGAGGCTAAAAAAAAAAGCTATCAGGAATAGCATAGTTATAACAGAAGCTATCGTACATAGCGTTTTTCTTTCTTTTAAAAAAATTATATTATATATTTCTACTACTTATCGACGGTAACAACATTAGAAATTGGGATAACAAATTAAATGATAACTAATTTAAGTATATATTTTTTTCAATCATGCAAATAAGAAAAAAAAAAAGGATCTACAACGTAACATTTTTTAATAGTTCATACCTCGTATTACAGATTATAATAGACGAAGAGCAATTAATTTTATAAGTAAAATGAAGGCGGTAGTTATTTGATTATTTTACATATTACAATAAAGATTTCAATTGAAACAAAGGACAATAATTTTACAAGTGAATACTAGACGAAGAGCAAGTAAAAGGAAGAATTAATATTTGAATATTTTTTGATATAAAAGGAGAGACTAAATCACAAATAGGAACAAAAGCACAGAGTTTGGTTTAGCATATCTAGTATAGCGGAGCATGTAGCATCACAATTAGGAACAAAAGCCCATGCAAATTGCAAGAAAAAAATAAAAAAGAAGCCCATGTATAGGGGTGTCAACGGTTACGATACGGGTCAGGTGGAGGCATTTTCGTACCCATACCCGTTATGATAACAACAAAAAAAAGTCTTTACCCTTATTCATTTTTTCGAATACGGTACGGGTCGGGTAAACGGATAAAAAAGTGTCATTGACATCTTGATTTGTGATTTCATAAAATATATTTCAAATAACGAAAAAAGAAAAATAATAATAATGAATACAACTAATTTGTATTATGAAAATTTAGTAAAATACAAAATTTTGTTGTATCGTGTATTATCTTCGTACAAATATATATATATATAATTTTATTATTAAAAATTATCTTATAGGATAACGGGTAAGATAACGAAAAAAACTGTTGCCCTTACCCGTATCCAATAAGTTAACGAAAAATAATCTTACCCTTATCCGTCTTTTCGGATACGATATGGATCGGATAAACGGATAAAAAGGTATCGTTAACACCCCTGCCCATGTAGCATAACGGTCAGCAATAGCGCATAGCGCGTAGCGGTAATAATAAGCTATTACAACTATAACAGTCGTAGTTGAATTAGCAAACTTTTATATTATAGCGTAGCTTTTATGGTCCGAAAAAGTTATACCACAGCTTATAACTAGTTATTTAGAGCACAGATGAAATATTATCTATATAATTTTTTTACGGCTAATTTACTGTGAAAATACACTAATCCCGCAGTGAAGCCCTGAGGGCCTGAGGCCCATCCCTAGTATGTTATAAAAGTTGGCATCAAAACAGCTCAACGCCAACACATGTGAGAATCGAATCGGTATCCTCCCATCCCAGGTACCTGACTGAATCTGACCGAAACGGACGGCTCAGATTTACTCTCAGTCCAGATTTTTAAATTGGCACGAATCTCAAAGCAAAAAATAATATTGTTCCTGCGCCATTCCGAGTAATTACCGGCTGAGAGTAAATCTGGGCTGTCCATTTCAGTCAGGTACCTGGGAGGTACGGATTCGTGAGAATCCGTATCCCCTCGGCCTCAGGTAATTTTTTTAATTTTGACAAGAATCTCAAAACGGACATCAAAATTATTTTGACTCGGCTGGAACTAAATTTATATTGTTCCTTTTTAAGTGTATCCTCAGATACGTGTAATGCTATTGAGAATATGTTATTTTTGAAATTAGACTATTCAGAATAGTCTATTAGATGTTTGGTTGTGTTAGAATAACAATAATAGTGAATCCAAATTTTTTGTCTTATTATAATAAGTTATTTCTAAAAATTTTGAAATTTGACTATTCTAATAAAACAAATACTATTCTTGATTTGGCTATTCTAGTTATTCTTGTTTTATAACCAAACATACCCTTACAGAATAAAAAGAACACATTTTTTTCCTCATGTAATAAAAGTTTCACAACCTGTTATTTCTTATCATTTATTTGAAAAAAAAAAAATTTGCGAATCTAAAATTTTCCCCCACTTGCTATTTCTTAGCATTTATTTGAAAAAAAAAGAATTTAATTTTGGCGACATCTAAAATCTAAAATGTAAATTACCTGAAACATGATTTGAGAAAAAAGGAAAATTTTGCGACATCTCACCTAGCAGAAATTGATTGATTGATGGATGACTATTATGCTGTCTTATATATATATATATATATATATATATTCTTAGAAAACAAATGACTAATAAAATGCAGTAGTATAATAATAAGTAAATCTGGGCCGTTAATGGAATGACTCGGAAAAGATGGTCCGTGTGTATCACGTGACGCGTGATGGGCTCAACCGAGTTGCAAAATTGACGGTTGTTATTTTTTGGCACAATTAATTTATTGTACAATGCATATAATGGGAGTACAAATGTACAGAAGGAGACAATTAAATGATGCAAACAGGTCAGTGTACGGTGCTAGCTCTGTAAGTTGTCCGGATTAATTGATTGATATTATTGACTGAGCTGTTTTGAGATCCAAATGTGAGGTCATTACTCATGAGTCATGAGCAGTCCTGGCCCCTGGCGTCTAAAAATTGGACAACCGTGTGTCTGATTTTCTCTCTGGGGGCAACAACCAACAAACAGATGCAATGAATTTAAAATGAGAATCAAGAGTTCAAGACACTGTTCGCTTTAGACGGCTGTAATGCGAGTAGAGTAGCTTGCCAGCTGCCTTCTGTGTTTTGTCCGGACTCGCTTCTTTGTTTTGTTGAGAAAGAATCCAAGAGGCAAGCTGCATGCTGTTTAACACACAGGCACAGCCTCGGCACCAAACACACATCAACTTGGCAACAAAATTGTTGTCCCTCCCATGTCATTTTCACTAGTAGCTCTCATTTTTCACCGTAATTTTTATTAATACCATTTAAAAAAAAAAAAAAACCAATACGCCACTTAAATTGGAGAATTCAAAAAATACTAAGGTCTTCAATTCACTCTGCGGCCCCATTTTTGGAGGAGTGCAGATTGAATTAGAGACCTCCAAAAACCTAAATATATATATTACAGTGCATTTTTGAATTTTTGGGGGGCCTCCAATTCAATCTGTGGTCTCCAAAAAGAGCCGCAGATTGAATTGGAATCCCTGATATTTTTCAAGTTCTCCATAATTTGTAGATTTTGTTTTGACAGTGGTATTAATAAAAATTTCAGCATTTTTCATTCTTCTTGGCATTTCTTTCGTGTTGTACTCTTGCCCTTCGTCAACAATATTAATAATAAACTTATAAGTTGTGCCTTCTTTCTTGGCATTTCTTTCCTGTTGTACTCTTGCCCTTCTTGCCTTTCCGACTGATATTTCCAACAAAGCAAGCTCTGTAATATATCATAGTTTATTCTACTCGAGTGTTTTACAATACTAATTGACTAGATGAGGTGTTAATCAATTATAGTTGTACTGACTTGTGTTGCTTTTATTTCACGGTTTTCCTGGGTCAATAGTAAAAGGTCGTGAAATTGAGCGGTGTAAACAAGTTGTATACTCTTCTTATACAAAATAGGAAAGACGGTACAAAATCAAACACGAGATTTTCTCCCGCTATAAAACCTAACGGCGCCACCGCTTCTCTCGCCACTGCACACTCCTCCTTCCAAATTAAGCTCTCTCTTCTCTTTTCTCTGTCTCGCAGAGTCATAGTCTCATCTCTTTCTTTTTCAATAGAATAGAAACAAACCACCATGAATCTCACCTCTCTCAAGCAATCCTCTCCTCTCTTCTCCAAAACACAAAACCCGCAAAAGATCCGATCTTTACCGCAAAATCTTTCTCTCAAACCCTCCCCAAATCAGACCAGATTCTCTCCTCTAAATGCAAAACCTCTTTACCAACAGATGCACCACCGCCTCCGATCCACGGCGGTCCGGGGGTACGAGGACAGACCCTCTGATATGCCCCTGGTGGTCCCGATCGTCAGCGAGACAAAACAGAGGATGAAAATCTCGATCTATTTCGCGACATGGTGGTCTCTGAATGTGGTGTTCAACATATACAACAAGAAGGTGCTCAATGCATTTCCCTTCCCTTGGCTTACATCAACCCTTTCTCTGGCGGCCGGGTCCCTCATCATGTTGGTCTCGTGGGCAACCCGCATTGCGGAGGCCCCAAAGACTGACATGGATTTCTGGAAGGCTCTTGCTCCGGTAAGATCAATTTTCTCTTTGTTCCTTTTTTTTTCCTTTCATGTATTAACTGATATAATTCTGAACTTCATGAATTTAATCGTATCTATGTAATTTAGGTTGCCATTGCACACACCATTGGGCATGTGGCAGCAACCGTCAGCATGTCCAAGGTGGCCGTCTCGTTCACTCATATAATTAAGAGTGCCGAGCCAGCTTTCAGTGTGATCGTCTCACATTTTTTCTTGGGCGAGAGTTTTCCTTTACCGACGTACCTCTCTCTCTTGCCGATCATTGGTGGCTGTGGCCTGGCTGCTGCCACAGAGTTGAATTTTAACATGACAGGTAGGTACCAAGAGGTCTATAACAAATTTTCCGATCATTGGTGGCTGTAACAAATTTTCCTTTGCTTGAGTTAACATCGATCATACTACTTTCTAGTCAAAGTCTAAACAACCGCTAAGTATATATGGTCTTTTAATTGCAATGATAAAATGTGGCAAAGCATGGATGTTGTGCAATTTAGATGTCAAGTTACATGAAACATATATTGTGCCAATTTCACCAAATTGTGAAAGAAAAATATTATTAACAATTTGTGCTGATTCATATTACCAAAAATAGTAAAAGTCACCATCATTAACTCTTTAATTAATTTAGAGAATTTACCTAGCTTGTTGCTCTTTCGAAATATGCAGGATTTATGGGGGCCATGATTTCCAACTTGGCATTTGTATTCCGCAATATTTTCTCCAAAAAGGGAATGAAAGGGAAATCAGTGAGTGGCATGAACTACTATGCATGCCTCTCCATTATGTCTCTCTTGATTCTGACCCCATTCGCCATCGCTGTCGAGGGCCCGCAACTGTGGGCTGCTGGTTGGCAGAAGGCTGTTTCACAGATTGGTCCTAACTTTGTTTGGTAATTAATTTAACATAGCATGCAGTGATTTTCCTTTGTAGGTACCTATATTTTGTAACTGATTTTTGAACTGGTAAATTCTGACAATGTTGTTTGAATTTTTATTGACAGGTGGGTTGCTGCACAAAGTGTGTTCTACCACTTATACAATCAAGTGTCGTACATGTCGTTGGATGAGATATCGCCACTTACATTCAGCATCGGCAACACAATGAAGCGCATTTCAGTCATTGTATCATCTATAATAATCTTTCATACACCGGTACAACCAATAAATGCGCTTGGTGCGGCCATTGCTATCCTCGGCACCTTTCTCTACTCTCAGGTAATTTTCTTAATTTTCCTTTGGATATTTAATCTCTTTCCAACAATTGGTGATGTTAATTAGGTGAAAATTTTCTCATTGTGTGTGACATTCAATTTCAGGTTAAGAAGTGAGCTGTACTTGACAAATTAAGATTGGATTGCTGGGTTCTAACTAGAAGTATTTCCCTATAATTCCAAGAGATGCAATTTTGGTATAAGCAGCAGTAGAAAATCAATTGGAGGAGGATTTAGTGAGAATTAGCAGTCTTCACTTGATAGTATTATTACTAATTGGTTTGGACTTTGGAGTCTATTTGTGATATATATATATATATATATTATACAAGTATTTATTTTTATTTTGAATTTGCTTGCTGCTAGTATATATGGTACTATGGGATGATATGCTTATAGAAGATTGATGGCGTATGTATTTAGTATCTTCACGCGTACGAGTATTTTATTGGTTGTATTCTCCCAACTGAGATAAATATAAATATTGAGGTTGTGGTTCATATTTTTCGACGGAGATTGGTTTCTCTCTCATATGTATCTTTAGTTGAAATTTGAATAAAAACACAAGAGATCGACATGGTGTAAGTGGAAATATATATGAATGTGATATGATGCCATGACTAATTAAGCGCCAAAAGGTAGAAATGAGTGGCACAAAATTGATCCGTACAGGTGTTTGGGTCCGGTTTATAGATCTTGCAGTTGTCCCATGTTGCATGGTAGCCAGATTGTGTTGGGACCCACCCCATTTCTTGATCCATGCTTGGGTTGCTGTATTAATTTGTTCAGATTGTGTTGGGATCCCATATACTACAAATAGGCGGTATCATGACATATATGGTGGTATAAGGCTTATTGCAAATTTGCAATGCACCCGCCTAAGTATGTAGGTACTAGAGAACAAACACAATCTGCTTATTAAGCTGCTCGGTTGAATCCATGTCACTGGTATCTGGCACTGAGATGCACAGAGGTCTGATCTATGAGTCTGGATCTTCTATGGTACCGCACGTACTCAGTCCAATGAACTGAGATTAATTTTCAATCAAGTGATTGAAATTCGGCCGACATTTATATTAATATCCAAAGTTTAATACAATTATTAATTATGCCCAGAATTCGACTCAATATCGAAAAATGCTCAAGCCGGCCAGAAAATGGCCGACTTAGGTACCAGAGTAAACCGGCCATTTTCTGGCTGGCTTACTCTATTTTATTTTTATTTTATTTTTTTAGAGAGAGACACTATGAAGATCAAAATATTGAAATCTAACTCTGAAAATTTGAAATTTTTGTTTAAATTATTTGTTATATTACTTCTTTTGATGTATAATTAGCATATTTATACTAAAACACGATAGATTAATTGAAATTATGTTGAATAACACTAAATTATGTTAAATTACGCTAAATTACATTAAATTACGCTAAAATACGGTAAATTACAAATGAATAGGGACGATATCTTTACTGAAAAGTCAAAAAAACGACGATGAAACTTCAAAGGGTCATAAAACGGCGCTCGAGTGTCCGATTTCAGCAAATGACCACTTTTCGGAAAGCTTGCGAAAATACGCATGCGTCCGTGCTAGCAATGTTGTATTCCAAAATTCAGAATCGCCAAAAAACAAAGGGAAGAGTCTCAAAACTTGAGTGGAAGTTTCCGATTAAGATTTTCATTTCTATTATTCAATCCAAACAGCTCAGTAAATTAGTTACATATGAACTTGTAGAATACCAATTTTTACTATTTTCGGTATTTTTTTACTATTTTTTATGATTCATGAAAGATGAGCAAAATCAGTCTACTATAGCGTAATTTTGTGTAGTTTAGCGTAATTTACCGTATTTCAGCATAATTAGCGAAGTTATTGTAATTTAACGTAATTTAGTATAATTGAACATAATTTATTGTAATATAGTGTAATTCAACATAATTTCAAGTAATCTAGCGTATTTTAGTATAAATATGCTAATTATACATCAAAAGAAGTAATATAACAAATAATTTAAACAAAAATTTCAAATTTTCAGAGTTAGATTTCAATATTTTGATCTTCATAGTGTCTCTCTCTAATAAAAAAAAAATGGAGTAAGCCGGCCAGAAAATGGCCGGTTTACTCTGGTACCTAAGCCGGCCATTTTCTGGCCGGCTTGGGCATTTTTCGATATTGGGTCGAATTCTGGGCATAATTAATAATTTGTATTAAACTTTGGATATTAATAAAAATGTCGGGAAATTCGGTATCTATTGAAACATAGGGAATTTATTTTTGAGATTCGTGCCACAATTAAAGAAGCTTTATTTTTTATAATAAGTTTCATAAATTAATTATGTATTGTAGTTTTATTTGTGCTTGAATATACATCTAATATTTTTTATATATGTTTTATCTTCTTACTTATTTTAAAATTGATTAATTCTTCTATTATTTATATAACATATATTTTTCTTACTTATTGATGCAATTTTTTCATTTAGTACGACATATTCATATGAGAAATTAAGTTGTTATTATAAACTAAATTTAGTAATTTTATATTGAAATGTTTCATGTATTTCAAATAATATGTTATTAGTATTTGAAAAAGCTTAATTCTCAAATTTATTTTTGCATTAAATGTGTTACTTACACATGTAAAGTGCGTATGTGTTGTTAAAAAGAAATAAGGGTGGTGTCATGTTATAGTAATAGAACTAGAGTGAGGCTACGGTACTATGCATAGCACGGTTGGGTCCGTGCTACACTGCTACGGCTCAATATTTGAGTTTTTAAAATACTAATGGTCGATCCGAACCGTTCAACATGATTATAAAATGAATATGTACTTGCAAACCAAATTTTACATTTTTTCGAATTTTTTTACTATTTTTTTAGATAGGTAGAAAATCACTTGATCTGAAAATTCTGGACCATCCAAAAACAATGATTTTCTACCTATCTAAAAAAATAGTAAAAAAAATCGAAAAAATGTCAAATTTGGTTTGCAAGTACATATTCATTTTATAATCATGTTGAACGGTTTGGATCGACCGTTAGGATTTTGAAAACTCAAATATTGAGCCGTAGCACTGACCCAATCCGTGCTATGCATAGTACCGTAGCCTCACTCATAGAACTAAGTTAAATTAAGTTTTTTTTGGAGTAGAACTAGGGTGTTCTTAAGCTCACCAAGCTCTTTTGTGAGCTTAACTCAAAAACCTATCGGGTTGGTTTCAAATGACAAATTCAAAACGTTAAAATCGATCTACTTCATGAGTGATAGTTTATAAGTTAATTTTAATGCGTTCATTTTTCATCATTTTTTTACCGCTTGAATTTATACTAAAGTAATTCGAAAATTTATAAATTTGACATGTAAACGCATTACTCGTGAAGTAAACCGGTTTTAACTATTTGGATTCGTCGTTTGAAATCAACCACGTAGGTTTTTGAGTTAAGCTCACAAAGAAGCTTGGTGAGCTTAAGAACATCCTAGTTCTACTCGTTTATTTGATAAGTTTGATTAGTTAAATAAATTATTTTTAATAAATTATTAATATATACATTTAATTTTATGAAAACGATTAATCATTTGCATAATTCCGATTAATTATTCCCATATCGATTAATCGCTTGACGGTACTATGTCCGTCCGACGACCGCATACCGTTATTTACAATACTGATATGAGCACATTCAATTCCTTCCAAAAACTAATTCAATATACATAACATAATGCATCAAATACATTGCATACTATTCTTTTAAGAGATACACTATATTACAAATTCAATGCATCGCCTTTCTATATTTTAAAGATACACTATAGTTCACACATTCAATGCATCTCAAACCCTAATTTATTGAAATGCTATTTAAACTCATGAAATTCAGAGAATTTTAGGTGAAAAAAAAAAACATAAAGGTCTAAATTTCAATTGCGCCGAAGTATTCGTCCTCTCTCAAGGTGGTTATACACAAAGGTTTGAGCTTATTTTCAAATTATTAATTAGTTTGTATATAAATACTTTTATTTGGTTTATACAAGTAATTATCAAATTGTGAATTTTGCTGAGAATTACGGCAGACTTTTGATGCTTTATAACTGAATTTAAAATTGTTTGAATATTATTTTGTAGGACAATTTGATAATTTTGTATAAAGTGGCATGCATCGAATGCAATTAACAATTCTACATTTTCTTCAAAAAAAAAAAAAATTCCTTCCATGCTCTATCAATTATAAGCTTGCATCTCTTTTTATTTAATTTACATTTAGTTCATCCCATCCAGCTAAAATTAAATCTAAATATAGGACTATATTACTTGCTTTAGAATTTTCTTCCAAAATATTTCATGAGAATTCTGAATCCAGTAATATCATTTTAGGCGTAACCTAGTTTTAATTTTTTACCGTGTTAATCGCGCAATCGATATTTGCGCATTTAATCAAGTTCAGGTTATTACTTATAATATATTTTCGTGATTATATAATAAGAGTTGGGCTACGGTGCTTCGCGAAGTAAAGCGAGTGTTTTACTTCACACTCATATTTTGCGATTT
Organism: Carex littledalei; assembly: GCA_011114355.1. Classification (NCBI taxonomy): domain Eukaryota; kingdom Viridiplantae; phylum Streptophyta; class Magnoliopsida; order Poales; family Cyperaceae; genus Carex; species Carex littledalei. The sequence continues at coordinate 2,916,275 of CM022106.1, read as the reverse complement.
CAAAGTTTAAAATGTCGATCCGAACCGTTCAAATTGATCTCCATATTAAATTGTGCTAGGAGACCAAATTTTACATTTTTTGGAAATTTTTTACTATTTCTTTAGAATTTTTGAAAATTGTTGTTTTTGATGGTCCAGGATTTTTTGAAAAACAGCTATTTTCAAAAATTCTAAAAAAAATAGTAAACAATTTCCACAAAAATGTAAAATTTGGTCTCCAAGCACAATTTAATATGGAGATCAACTTGAACGGTTCAGATCGACGTTTTAAAGTTTCAAATTGAAGATATAGACGTGAAGTAAAACACTTGTTTTACTTCGCGAAGTACCGGAAGCCCAACTCTATCTAATAATTTCAATTTATTCAATAATGTGACCCCTTTTGTCAGGTTTTGCGAATTAATCCTCACCTCATCCTTTCCTGGGTAATTCCACTATTTTCCTAAAATCTCAATTTTGAAATTATAATAAATGGAAATTTTGTTCATCTTGTTTCCTTTTTAGGTTTGTTTTTAAAATGACATCATCAAGAGTAGTGAGAGAAGAAATTTGTGACATCTTCATTCAACATGGATGGTCTAGGAAAGCATCATGTAAGGAAATTGATGAAATATTTCATTACTATTATTACTTTCCGAAATTTTTATTAATAGGAAAATAAATAAAAAAATATCGACAATGGGGAAGGGATTCGGAGAAATTCGACATATAAGAAAAACATGATTGTCTGTAACGTCCAGATGACGTTATAGATCAAAACGTCTATATTAGTGAAATCACATTAACCACTAATTAGCAGTTTATGCTGGTCGTTTTGGTCTACCACGTTCAGACATTTTGAAAAAAAAAAAATCTAGACGTTGGTTTGTAAAACGTGAGACATATGAAACAATTGCTTTATTACCAATGGAAGGGTCTAGAAACGGTCAATATCTCGGTAGATTGAACCCTTCAAACAATACAATATTACAAGAAATTTTGTGTTTCTGACCAAGTTTAGAGTGTGATTCTACTACTTTTCACTTAAATTGGGTGATCAAAGAAAAAGGTCTACGGTTTCACTTAAATTTACAGTGTGCAATTCTTTCATAAAGAAAGCAAAAACAATTGAAAAACGATGTAACAGGTTGCGTCAGGGACAATCATGTCTGGACACTGTACAAATCAACGTCCATAATTGTTTTTTTTTCCAAAATATCTGGACGTGTGATCACTCAAAAGAGAGCAATGTTTCTTTTAATATTTATAAACTCGAAAATACTATCGGTTCGGACTGCAAGCGCACAATCCTATCGAGTAGTATATTCGAGGTCGATCCACATGAAATATTGGTTCAGAGTTTTGAGCGATCGAATCACAATATTTCGAAAGGCTAGACAAAATCTGAAAATTGAGAGATGTTGTTGTGATCAATGTAAATTAGGAAGCAATTAAAAGTAATTAAAATAAAGATAGATATGAGAATTCCTAGGGTTTCGGCACACTATTGCTACTCAATCCGCCTTGATAATATATTCTTGTTGCGTCTGATTTTCTGTTGTTGTTTTATGAAAGACACCACATAGGTCACTGCGATTTATATTACGCAAAAATAACAGATCTTTCATCGAGATTCTACATAGGACATTGCGAGTTTCCTTACGCAAATGACTGATCTCTTAAATACCCAAATTACTACACAGATCACTGCGATTTTCCTTACGCAAGTGATGGAATTTGGTTCGCGTTTTGTTGGTTTGGTTTATGGTTTCCCCGCTAAGGTTTTCTTCACATAAACCTAATAGATCTCTACGAGGCTAATTCATACAAATAGTTTCTCTTACCATTAAAGCACTGTCACTACCCTAACGGACTAAACTAGATCATTGAAGTTAGATGAAGAGATAGTAAATCACAAAAGCATTTCGATTCAACAACAAGAAACCATAATCAACAGAAAATATATATATCAAAACATCAAAAGTAACAAGGTTTACTGCCTAGCCCTAAGAAAATGAACTTAGCCGCGGAACGGCATGGTTACAAGCACTCCTCTCTTCTCACTTTAATAAAATCTAACTCTAATTACAAAGATAAGTTATTCTTCTGCCCAGGGGCCTTATATAGGAATGGAGGGACGTCTGGAGATAGAGTAGGGGCTAAGAAACTGATCTGGATACAGCTGTCGGCAGTTATTTCCCAAGAGGCGCCTTCGGTTACGGGCCGTATTAGGACCTTGTCGCTGAGGGTTCTAGTGCTTCTCACGCTATCTCCTGGTCTGTGCTAGGCTTGGTCCGTATTAGGCAATACGGACCGTAACAGAGACTTCGTCGATAAGCGTCACTGATCCGATTGACCCGATTCTAGCTCCATTTAGTGTAAAATAGTCCCAAAACCTGTTTTCTGTGATAAAACATAAAGAAGGGTGACAGTAGTCTTTTTCTCTAATTAATTAAACATAAGTGTGAGAAAATATGCAAAACCTAAGCCAAAACCCTACGTAAATCATCATTATTTTGACTCTGATCAACGTGGTAGACCAAAATGGCCAGCATAAACCGCTAATTAGTGGTTAATGTGATTTTGCTAATCTGGACATTTTGATTTATAACGTCCTCTGGACGTTACAGACAATCACGTTTTTCTTATATGTCGAATTTTCCGAATCCCTTCCTCATTATCGATATTTTTTTATTTATTTTCCTATTAATAAAAATTTCGGTATAACTTCTCCAACCTCTGTCGACATTTGATTTTATGACTGGTTGTGTATAAATTTGGGGAAAATTACGCACGAAATAAACTTAGTTAGAGCATAACTTAATTAGAGCATCCTGAATTATAAGTACCCAATAAAAAGACCATTCTTTATAATTAAACAACTTGTATTGAATTTCTTCTGTCACATTGGCAGTCTTGTTATAACACCATCTTCTTTCAACAATAAATTTGAAGAGTGTTCTTCCCAATATAGAATATGTATACTTCTTAATTTGAAGGTAATTGTTGTTCAATTATGTTGGTCAAATGAAAGAAATTTTCAGTTTTTATTTTTATTTTATTTTATTTTTTGCAGTGTGGATGCTAAAAGGGTAGCATTGTAGTGCATCTGGTTTCTCAAGGTTTATGAAGAGAATGACAGAGCCTGGTATGCCTTGGAACCTTTTCTTTTTTTTTAGTAGAAATATGGGTCTAGCCCGTATTTAATTGATTGAAAGTTTATTACACAGGAAATGTAACTTACAAAATAAAAGAAAATGAATGATTAAAAATAAATAAGAGAAAATGCTCAAAACAATTGAGCTTTGAAATAGCAAAAGAAGTAATTAGCCTAGCTCTAATAAAAAAGACCGGAAAAAACCAGTAAAATGCTGTTTAACAATTGGAAGTTTAAAAATGTTCTAAAAAATCAAAAAGGCCCCTGATGCCACGTTCCTTGTCTTCTCTGCTTAATTTACTTCTCATTGTGTTGCCAACTGCCCCCTGTGCTCGTAGTATTTTAGTTGCCAAACTACCTCTTTCATAAGATCTTGAATACCTTTGCATGAATCAGTGAAACATCTTGCGCACCTTTCCCTCCACACAATGAATTGCATGATGATCATTGTTGCTTTCTGCACCTGATTCATGGCACCAGTTTTTGTATATGACAATTTCATAAAAATTTAATAATTAACAATAAAACTAAGTTAAAAATAAGTTTATTTGATAAGTTTGTTGAATTAAATTAATAAATGTTAATAAGAGGAGGGATCCAATTACACCATTTTAATTTGACACATCTTAACACCATATGTTTATAAGTTGTTTTTGCGATTTGAAAATTCAAACTGTCGATCCGGACCATTCAACATGATCTCCATATTAAAATGTTCTTGGAGACCAAATTTTATATATATTTTTTAAAATGGTACTATTTATTTAGAATTTTTGAAAATCGTTATTTTTCAATGGTCCAAAATTGTCTGAAAATAACAATTTTGTACACATTTTAATAAATACTAAAAAAATTCCAAAAATGTAAAATTTGGTCTCCAAGTATATTTTAATATGGAGATCATGTTGAACGGTTCAGATCGATTGTTTGGACTTTGAAATTTGTAAAAATGACTTATAAACATATGGTGTCAAGATGTGTCACCATAAAATTGTGTAATTAGATCCCTCCTCTTTTAATAATTGCAAGTATATGCATATAACTTAATGAAAACGCATAATTATCTGCGAAATTCCGAATAACCAGACGCATACCGATTGATTGTTTGATGGTACTCCGTCCGTCCGACGAACGCATACCGTTATTTACGACACTGGTTCCAAGTGTGAGGTCCCCCTTAAATGGACGGACGTGACTAACCCGCAACGACTTAGCGTGAGTTAACGGCCGAGACATCAACTCATCATTTTTTATTTATATAATTTCAGTTTCAAATGTTTAAATACTAGCTTTCTTAATTATATTACACTTTAGATTTAGATTAGTTTTCTCATTTTAGTAATTAATTATTTAACATTACTTCATTAAAATTGACATTTATTTAACCTTAATTAAATTATCATCATAATGATTATATGTTAGATCAGAACAGTTTTTGCTTTTTACAGTTGTCACACATTTATATGCTCATTAGATCTCATTATTCACCGTAGAATTTATCCCATTTGTATAATATATATCTTCCCCCAAAAACGGTAATTAAGCTGAAAGTTGAAAACAATAACATGAAATGGGTAATGGTAACAAGGCAATTAAGTTAACAATAGGTAGCTAGCGTTGTATCTTCCGAATCTGTATTCAATGCATTAACGTGCCGTTTGAGTTAATTTATGGACCGTATGATCATAATTCGGACCAATCCAACCCACACTTATAATGTACGGGCCCTTTAATATTACTGCAGATCTTAATCAGACGGTTCAGATCTACACGTGTATGATTTAGTAAATCTTAATTAAACACGCAATGATTTAGTAAATCTTAATTAAATCATTGCGTGGGTTCAGATCTACTGCGAATTCTGTATCTTCCTAGGCCTAATTAAAAGCACTTTGGAAACAAAATTTGTATAAAATCAAAATTGCCATACTTTAGACTGGACAAATTTGTACAAAGTGCACAACATTGACATTTGACAGAAAGAACTTACCCAGAGAATGGGATCTTTATTAACACACATGGATTGTGGGCCCATTTCTGTTTGTGGCCGTATATACTTCCTGCGAGTCACCGCCTACATAAATTTACTTGGAAAATACCATAGAATATTTTGTCTTTGGATGGAATAAATTTCAATGGCATCTTTTCCAATACATATTGATTGTCGGCCCATTTCTTTTCCTGGCCCATATATACTAATTCACATCCCCTCAGGTTACCGCACTGAGTACAATTGAATCGGACGGCCCAACATTATTCTTTTTAACTTGGCATGAATCTCAAAGCAAAATAAATAATGCCCCCCTGCGCCATCCCGAGCAAGAACCGGCTGAGAGTAAATCTGAGCCGTCTGTTTCAATTGTGTTGAGTCAGGTACCTGGGAGATCCCTCACGAACAGAAGTAAAAAAGCGTGATATTTGCGTTGTGGAAGTAGAAATAGATTTAGTAATGCCGTGAAGTTGCATTGACCCTACACGTGTCTATTCGGCCGCCGTGACCCACATTTTGAACCAATAATAGCAAAGGAAACGATAGGATCCATGGCCTCTTCTAGACCACGAGCTAACACCTCGCGGGACCCACCACCACCACCCCTGACCGCAAACTCTTTATTAATAATATAATAATATAGAAAACCAACACCAACACCAGATTGCTCCTACTTTGGGGATTTATTTTGTGAAGGAAAGAAAAACTAGTGAACAGCGAAGCGAACGACGAGTCTAGAAAGATCCAGTACTTGCTTGCTTCTAATCCATCCATCCTCTACAACCGCTGCTTGGTTCTAGCGCTCAACCCTACTTAGAATTGGGAAGCTGGTAAAATATATATATTGCTCTTACATTAATTTGATGCTTATATACATAGTTCGACTTCGACTTTGAATCTTTCATTTTTCTCTGTTTTGGTCTGATTTTACAGGAGGTATGAGATCAGATCTGATCAGTTTCTGGAGCTTTGGTCCAGGATAGATGCTAGAAATTATGCCAGATTGGAGGAATAACGAGGTAGTTTTACTTAATTGGATTTGATTTATGTTCACATCTTTGATTTTGAGAAACAGATTGGGTTGGATTTTATTGTATTGTGTTATTTTTTTTCTTTGCAGAAATAAAGAGTGGTTTTTAGTTTAGAAAAAGGCTGAGTGTAGAATCAGATTGGGTTGCATAAGCATGACCTTCAAAAACTGGAAATTAGCATATAGCCAAAGTATGAACTGTTAAAAGTATGGTATTTCGCCTCCAAATCCTACTCGGGTGGTAAAAGTAGTTTTCTCCAGGAATTAAGATAAAAAAAAATGCATCTGTTGAGCACGTAAGTCCTGTAGTAATCTTTGTGGTAGCTCTCTGGGAGAAGATTGCCACACAGATAGCTGCAGTGAAGGACAGATCATGATTCTTTACTTAATTACCTATTTTAACATATTATTGTTTTTAATCGTCATTCATTCATTTGTTTTTTAATTAGGAGTATACTTTTTTTTCCTGTTAAGTACACCAGAAATAGAACCTTACTTATTCACATAAAAAATATACTGAGTGGTTCAATATCATTTACCAGTCTGGTCTGCTAACTAAGACTGCCTGATTTGACTACTAATTTTTCTCAACTTAAGTAGTTGTTTGATTGCTATGGTGTACCGTATTTTATGGTTTTTAATGATGGTTAAATGCTCATGTGAGGATCAATTGGGGCATAAGCAGGTCACAATTTAGGGTTTGTTTGCCATTTTCTATCTCAAGAGTGCTATTGAGCCATTTTCATAACCAGAGCTAATTTTACTTTTATTATGTATATTTATTCCTGCATAGATAAAAGATAGTATAAGGGATGGGCTTATTCGGAGCAGTAATCTTGATATTGATGCTTCTAACAAGAAATCAAGACTTGAGCTAGAGAGAAATCTTGCTCCAACAAATGATCTAACTGCTGGGGACCACAAAACAACTAACAACAATGGATTTGGATTTGGTGTGATAACTAATAAGCCATTGGAGAATGGGTCAGCTCCGATGGCCAGGAGGAGTCTGGAGGAAAATGGAGAGAATGACTTGGCATACTATGATTGGCCAGCAATTGATAATTTCGAGGATGTTGATAGGCTGTTCAGGTAATTCAAATTGCATTCAATTTTCTTTCTTTGATCTTTTTATATGACAACCACAGCACAAACAATTGTTTTGTTACCTTAATAGTTTGTCGATGGTTGAGTAATATTTTGGGTGTTTTGTGATTTGAAGAAATTGTGATTCGACGTTCGGGCAGAGCGAAGCAATGGAGGATGGAGGGGAGGAGCTATCATGGTTTGCAACCTCATCAGATGCCATGTACACATCAGAGATGGAGGCGTTGAACGATTTTGCGGCGTATTCTTCTTCATGCAAGCGGGGCCCACAAACATGTGATGATGCAGAGGTTGAAGATGCATTTGTGCCTACTAGTCCAAATGCAATGGTATGGTATTTTCACTCTTGCTTTGATATCTTTATTTAAAAGGTGAAAGGTGCTCTTACTCTGACATTACATACTTGTGAAATTATGATTTGCAGGAATGTGAAGGTGAAGAGATGGAAGAAGTGGCTGCGAACCAGAAGCAGACATACAATGGATGTGGAACCCTTGACATGGACATGGTGAGTAGCAGACGTACAATGGCTAAGCAAGCAGCTTAGAAGATCCTGTTCTTTACTTTTTGCCATATCTGAATCGTAATTATTCTCTGTGCAACAGGAAAAGGAGGTTCGATTTTAATCTTTCTTTATTTGATGCAGACTGGAAACCCACACTTGTCAGTGCAGAGCATGACTCGAGATTTGGCAGATCAGAACCAGAAGCAGAAGCAGCAGGTGGAGCCAAGCTCCTCCAGTTATCTCACCTTTGACTCTTATCCTGGGAAGGATGGAATTGAGCCTCCTCCTGCCCACAAAGGAATCCCTGCTGCAGGTATACTACTATTCTTATCTAATTAATAATATTTTCTGGCTAAGTACCAGTTGAGAGATTTATGAAGGGCAATTTAGTCATTAACTCCTACCTATGTTTTGTTTGTTCGATAGCAGTGCGAAGAAAGACAGAGAAGTTGAAAAATGAGAAACCCTCATTTGAGTTTGAGAGGGGGACCAATTGCAACAATGACAAGTCAAAAAGCATGTTAGAAACTTCAATGGTGGTGAATGGTTCATCTAACAATAATAGTTCGGCATTTTCCACTAATGATCTGTCAGCAGAAGAGACCAACTTTAGGCAGCTACAAGATGTTATGAATCAGGTGAGATTGAGATTGAGATTGAGATTGATACATGTACCAGCTGGTACTAGATAGGTTAGGTACAATATGACCTGGTGACTAAATATTTTTTTGTCTATTCCAGTTGGATGTGAAGACAAAACTATGCATAAGAGATAGCCTGTATCGGTTGGCTAGAAGTGTGCAACAGAGGAATGATTTTGATTTGTCTCCTGCAAGCAGTAGCTATGGCAATGTAGATGCTCAATATTCAGCTATCAGCAATGGGTACATCAGAGATACTCTTTTTGTTTTTGTTTATTATATTTCCTAGAGACTCTTCCCTTCACTTTCCATGTTTCTCATTTAGCTGTATTATTATTATATTGTATTAGGTTTGCGGAGCCAATAAACCCAGAGACTGGAACAAATCCAATAGACCGATCAATAGCTGAGTTGCTCTTCCATCAGAAACATTAATTGAGGAGGCTATAATGCTCACAAGTACCATGTTAGTGTTAAGTTATTGTGTAAATATCTAGCTAGTATAACCACCACTTCGTATTGTTTGCAAGGAGAATCTGTAATAACACTTGTATATTGATTATGGCCCCTCCCCTCCGTCTTCTTTTCGTTTTGTTAACAGAATGAACATAACAACAATGTTCCAGCTGTAGTGGTTTTGTGTGACCAAAGGCGATAGGAATTCTACAAAATAATAGCATGACGCTTGGTATGTAGTCCTTGTTATTGATCTGCTTTAGACGATGGAGTATAGTAAGTTTGAGATTTTCATGTTAGAGTTGTGACATTGTGCGGGATTTATCAAATTTGTGAGATTTGGTCAATATTTTCTATATTCCGGGCCGCACATGCTCCTTGTTGGAACTATCGAAGTTCACCACATTTTTTATGAAAAAAAAAATATTCTATACTTAATTCTTTTGGGTCACAAATCTAAGGAATAGGATAATAATAGATATTAGATAATAACAAACATTAGATAATCAATTTTGTTGGGTAACAAATCTAAGGAATAGGATAATAATTAATCAGAATGCTTTTGTTTAGGGGTGTCAATGGCACCCTTTTATCCGTTTATCCGACCCGTACCGTATCCGATAAAACATGTATGAGTAAGGTTTTTTTTTGTAAACTTATCGGGTATGGGTACGGGTAAATATTTTTTTTCGTTATCTAAACGGGTAAGAGTACGGATAACTGTACTCGTTATCTGATCGGGTAATTATAAAAAAATATATATATACCAGGGGCGGAACCAAGGCCTGGGCCTTGGCCCCCCCTTGGCCTAGAAAAGTAATGCATACCCCTTTAATAAAAAAAAAAAATCGGTACCCCTTCTGTTTCCTCTCTGCGCCCCCTCTGGCACCCCGCACCCCCGCTTCTGCTTGTCTTCCTCTCCGTCTTCGAGACTCCGACGGTCCGACCCACTGAAGCCTCGCTTGTCTTCCTCTCCAAGACTCCGACCTCTCCGCACGCCCTCTGGCACCCCGCACCCCCGCTTGTCTTCCCCAAGTGTGAAGCCAGTTGTCGAAGCGAACTTCGTCGCTGGTCCTGGAGGAGCACAGGAAAGAGATCAATTCTTCAATTTGAGAAACTAAGGTAAACGAGTTGATTGATTGAAAAATCTTCTTTCTTTTTCTTTTGTTTTCTTTATGGGATTTGAACCCGTTAATCATGATTACCTTATTTTGCTACTGGCCACCTTTATGATGATATATCGAGTTGGTATTGAATATCACTGACCTTCCAAAACAGTGGTATCAGTCGATACCGATTTATTGTGCTTACTGATAAATGGTTATGAATTTTCTAGGGATTGATTTGTAAGAAAAATAATAAATAAAGGTCAAATATGCTAAATGTTAATGATTGGGTAATAATTCTTTGTCAGAGGGTTTAAATTGAAAAAAATAGTGAAAAACTTTAAAACCCGACTGGAGACTAAAGAATGAAAATTGGTTTAGATAATTATGAGCCTTTGGCCTTTGATTATAAAAAAAAGAAATGGAGTTAAGCTTTGGCTCGGCTAAAAATAGACATGAAGAACGACTCATCAAATAGGTTGTTTTGATGTTTTGTTTTGACTTCAAGACATGAAGAACGATTCATCAAATAGGTGCTTTGTTACTTAATCTAATATTTATTTTTGTTAAATATTTTATTCTAGAAGTAAAAGATTATGACAATTGATAATTGCTGAATATTTTTTTTTATCATTTAATCGTGTAACATGAAACTAAAACTGATATTCTGAGAGAAACTAGTTAGGCCCCCCCTACCGATCATTCTTGGTTCCGCCACTGATATATACTATATATATTAATGAGCAATGAATATTAATTCTTTAACTATTTTTTGTAGTTAGTGTTACGCTTAATTAACAATTAAAACATGTAAATAAATTTTAGCAAATCTCAATAAAGTTTAGACCTTTTAAACACGTATATATATTTGTGAAATAAATGTGTTTTAATTTATTATTTAGTAAATAATATTTTTGTATTATAATAACATTACCTGTTATTTAACTGCTACCATTTTATAATCCAACAACATAACAGGTAAGGGTAGGATACGGGAAAGTAATTTGTAGTGGGTAAGGGTAGAGTACGGATAAGAATAATTTGTAACGGGTACGGGTATGAAAATGCTTCCACCCGACCCTTACCGTACCTGTTGACACCCCTACTTTTGTTGCGCAAGAAAGTTTAGATGAAAATTAAGGAGATAGTGGGTTCACATATTGTAACAGGAGCAAAGCTAGGGTGTGATGTGTTCACCAACACTACAACAAAACAGGTCTTCAGCGACCGGCATTAGCGACCGGTTTGGTCGCTGGTCGTTGAAGACCCCCCTCTCCATAAAAAAAAAAAAAAAATTGGTTTCGGCGACGACCCCTTCAGCGATTGGCGCCCACATCTTTCAGCGACCGATTTGGCCCTTATCGGTCGATGAAGGGTGTCGTAAAAAAGCCGCGCCTATCCCTTCCCGCCCGAACCCCGCCGCTGGAAGAGCTGGATCCCGACCCCGACCCCTCTCTAGTACGTGCCTCTGACCCGCCGCTGGAAGACCCCTCTCTCTGACCCGCCGCTGGAAGACCCCGACCCTGCTGTGACCCCACCGCCTCTCTGACCCTCTCTCTGACAATTAGCTGGAAGAGCCGTATTCTTTTTGTGAGTAGTACTAGAAATTTCGTAGGTCAATGAATTTAGAGTATCACTGTGTTTGATAATGATTAACTACACTTAAGTCAAATTAACCTTTGCAATCATGTGGGAATTAGTTCTGTTGCAATTGAATTATTAGGGTTGGTGACTTGCTTGCTTAATTTGCGATTTAGCTATTATGCTAAAACTAGGTTGATGAATTGCCATGATACTTGGGGTGACTTCATGTCTATGTGTTATGTTGAACTCAAATTGCTGCCATGTTACTATGCTTAAATCTTCTTTTGGTGAGTAATTAATTCTTGGCTGCCTATGGCTTTTCCCTTGCCTTGTTAATTTTGGTCTTGTGTTGTGGCTGTTAGCTCGAATTAAGGAGTTTCGTTTCCAAACTTGTTTGGTACAAGACTGTACTAGTCTTTATTGCCCATTTGATGGTATTTTTTGGCCTAAGCTACTGCAATTGCAAATGATTAGCTATTGCTTTAGGCCAATTGAATTATTAGGATTCATTTTCTCAACTTGTCCTGGTTTAGACTTTAGATTGAAATTTAGAGCACAGCTATAATTTGTTTCTATAAACGAATATGTTTTGTTAATTGGTTTAATTAGGTTGGTTAATTGGTTTGATTAATTGATTGGTTAATTGGTTTTAGGAGTTGTAGAGTTAGTTTAATCTTGGGAAGAAAGAAGGAGAGGAGAAAGCTCGATCTTCAAAGGAGTAATTGCTTGTAATCAGGCAAGTTTTCTCTCTTTTTTAATTCTATGCTGGTTAATTATATTATTAATTGTGTACTACAATTCATTAGAAGTTAATTCTATGCTGGTTAATTACATTATTAAACCGGAACATTTAGTATGTCTTTTAGGATGCCTACTAAGATTAGACATAAAATTGATAAAATTAGGAGAAAATTTTTATGGCATGGTGGTAACTCAACTAGGAAAAAATATTCTTTAGTTGCTTGGGATGTAGTTTGTAGAGAAAATGATCAAGGTGGATTAGGAATATTAGATCTTAAATTAATGAATAAAGCTCTCTTGGCTAAGTGGTGGATCAGATTTATGGATAATTCTGTCCAAGGGAGATGGAAATATATACTACTTAGCAAGTATGGTCACAAGACCTCTATTACTGTCTGTTCTTCTTTTTGGAAATCAATACTTAAAGACCATGTTATTATTAATCTAGGTCTTAATAAGGAAATAGGTAATGATAAGACTACATCTTTTTGGTTGGACAAATGGTGCACAGAACATGCTTTACAATACCAATATCCTAATCTATTCTCTATTGTTACTCATAGATTTATTTCAGTTGCTGAAGTGTTTGCTACTCCCTCTTTACACATGTCTTTTCAAAGACAATTAACTGGAATATACCTTGTAGAATGGTTAGCTTTACAACAAAGATTCCAACATTTTACATTGTCAGATCAGTTAGAAGATAAATTGATTTGGAGATGGTCTAATGATGATCAATTCACTGTTCACTCCTTTTATAAATGGTTAGAATATGGGGGCATGCTTAATCTTGAGTACACCACTATTTGAAAAGCCCATATCCCTTTAAAGATTAAATTTTTTTTATGGCTAGTAAGAAGGGACAAGATTCTTACTAAACGTAATCTGGCAATTAAAGGGTGGCCTAGTGATACTTCTTGTGTATTCTGTGACCAAGAAGAAAGTATAGATCATTTATTTGTTAATTGCTCTTACATTAGATTAATTTGGAATTGGATAGCTTCTTATAATAATTTTTCTTTTAATTGTGAGTCTTTAAATGATTTATGGATGCTTGATGCAGTCATTCCTTTAAAAGATAGATTGTTAGTAGAATTACTGAGGGCTGCTGTTCTTTGGACCATTTGGTTAGAAAGAAATAGAGTCTGTTTTAATGATTCTCATCCTCTCTCTATTAAGGCCATAGGAACTAAGATAATTTCTTTATCAACTTTCTGGTGTAAGTCTCACTCTGAAAATTCCTTACTTAAATTAAATCTAATGATCCCCTTTGATGTTAAGGACCTCCCAGATTTACTTCTGGAGGAGGAATCCAGCAGTCCAGATACAGCACAGGTAGTGGATCTGTTGCTGTCTATCAACAGGGAAGGTTCAGAGGAAATCTCTACTCGGGATTTTGGAGTTGGCAGCCTCCAAAATTGAATGTCTGGCACCGAGTCGAGTGAAGGTGAAGAAGTCAATTGGGAGGAATTAGCTTAATACTTTGTAGCATTTATGTTTTACTATTGTTCATTTGATACTGTTAGATCTTTTGTTTCTTTCTTTTGTTGGCTGTTTTTGTGCATTAGGCTTTGGTTATTTTGGTAAGTAGCTGCTATAGTTAGATGGTTCCAGCTTTTGTATAATACTGCTGTATGTGACTCTTATGTCTGATTTTGGTACCTATTTTAGGTACCAACCAGGTTCATATGGTTTTTATATGAAATCGGTGGATATATCCACTATTCTTCAAAAAGTATGCCTTTTAGGTTTATACCCGTTCAAAATTAATCCGATAGAGATTAATTTTATAGTTTCCATTTTGGAACTGCTCTTTGAATGCTTTGTCTCATCTAGAATGTGAAAAAATGTATGTGGATCTAGTATTTAAGAAAAATTTGATATCATTTTCCCTTGTTGTTCCTACGAGTATGTATTGAATTACATGTCCAAAATGATGTGTTTCTAACGCGTACTCGGAGAACTAAGGGGAAATGCTGCCGAATTTTTCTTAAATACTAGATTCACATACATTTCGTCACTACTGAGACATAGCATTCAAAGAGTGGGATAAGATTGTACACCGGCCCTGTGTAAGCCCCAAAAGACTAATGAGTTTGGACTAATTAATATTTAATGACATTATTTCATTGAAGTGTGAAAATAGTAAGCAAGGCATAACTTTAAGTTTTGACCTCGTGTGCATTTTATTTTATTTAGAACTAATCAAGGCAAGGCAAGGGAAGGGAAGGGAAGCGTCCTCTCTCTCTCTGGTACGTACGTTTAAATTCATAGCTTATGTAGATGCCGCTTGTATGGCTGTATACAAGTCCTGTTGCATGGATGATGCAACACTTGATTTGATTTTGTGTTTCTTCCATGACTTGCTTTAGAGGGTCCGTTATCAATTGATGATATCTGGAGGGTCTAAAGTATAGATCTGAATTTTTTGTTTTACTTGTTTTACATAAATTGAATTTGTCATTAAATTGAATGAACTAAGGTCATGTTTATACAATAGCTTATAAATGTATATGTCATAATTAGGAGGAATGGAGGGTGATCGTAGTTGGATGTACGGTCCTCGTTACGTGGACAAGAAGGTCAATCCGGTATTTGTGAGGGGTGTGGAGGAATTTTTTAATTATGTGTTCGCTTTAATATTTCAGGCAAGACGAGATCGATGTATCGTCCAGGTGGGTCGCAGACGTCTTCTTCGCAAGCGCAATCATATTCTTTGGCGTCGCCTCTTCTCAGGCAAGAAGACATAAATGTGATTTCAAGTCAGGTGTTGGGCGTGCTTCAACCACAGCTCAACCAATTCATGGAGGAGATGAGGCGTAGCGTGGGACGTTCTTCGTCTCATCAGGTACGAAATCTGATTTTTGGGTATGTTTCAATCCAATAAGGACACCAAGTATGGCTAATCAATTAACGGAACATTAAACTCCTAAAAATTGTAAACCCTAAAAATTTTAGTTATATTCTCACAGGGAGATTCTAGCTCGGACCATCCCGATGCTCAGGATGACAGCGGGGATGATATCGGAGATGACTAGTTTTAGGATGTTTTGATTTGTATGTCGTACTTTAGATATTTGATATTTGATGTTTATGTAGTACTTTACATATTTCATGTTTATGTCGTTTTGTGAACTGCTTCGTACGTACCAATTGAAATTGTTTTTGAATTCCTTTTAAATTGCTTGGTGCTTGGTACGTTTCGTACCAGTATTTTATATTGTATATTTGAATTGCTTGTGAATTGCTTGTGAATTGTATATTTGTCGAGAACGACGACGGTGAATTGTATATTTGCTTGTGAATTCCTTTTAAATTGCTTGGTGCTTGGTACGTTTCGTACCAATTGGGGAAAAGAAAAATAACAAAAAAAATCACCCTTCTGCGACCGATTCTGGGCCCATTAGCGACCAGCCAATCGGTCTCTGATGGTCTTTCGCCACGTCAGCATACAACATCAGCGACAGATTTCATCAGTCGCTATAGGGTCATCTGCAATCGATGACGTCAGCGGGGTGGTCATCAGTGACAGAGCAACTACGACCGGCCCTTCTGCGACTGATTTCGGCCTTCTGCGACCGTCACACCCTTCTGCGACCAGCGCCTTACCCTTCTGTGACCGATTTGGCCTGTCGCAGAAGGATTCCGCTGCTATAGTGCAAGAGGGTTTGGTGAGCACAACTCTAAATCTAAAAGTATATCGGATCTATTTTAAACGACAAATCTTAACCGTTGAAATTCATGTACTTCATGAGTGATGCATGTACATGCAAATTTGAAAGTTTTGAATTCATTTGTTACAAGGTCAAGCGGTTAAAGAAATGATAAAAATTGAATATATAAAATAACTTATAAAATATTCATTTCTTTGACCGCTTGACCTTGTAGCAAATAAACTCGAAATTTTCAAAATTTTGCATTTACATGCATCATTCATAAAGTACATGAATTTCAACAGTTTGAATTCGTCATTTGAAGTCGTTCCGATATATTTTTGGAGTTGTGCTCACCAAATCTTCTTAGTGAGCACATCACACCCTTAGCTTTGCTCTTGTAACAGACTATATATCGGGGAATCATATATGTATTTGATAGGAAAATAAGGGTCTGTGTTGTTACGCAGGGATGGATAATCTATCCATTTAAATGATACAGATTGACTGGGGAACCGGAAATCGTAGTCTTAATTCGAGAGCAATCCAACACTTCAAATCTTTAACAAGAATATTCTTGGTTTAATAAATTTGTCAGCTCGTGCTTTCCGAACACATGAGTTTTGACTAATACATGTACACTCGGATAGCTAAACATCCTGAAAAATATTATCAAAACAAATAGACTAAACATAGGGCACTAAATTAACACATGCGTTCATAATGAACTGTAAACACATACATTTAAAAGGCATGCATTCGATTAGCTGTTTCAGTATTTAGATTAATATTTTCAGCGTTTTCAGTTATCTGAACGCACTAGGAACGCATGACTTGTACACATAGTATTATCAAACGTTTTAAAAAATTGTTGTCAAACTTTTTGAAAACCAAAGTAGACAAAAAAAATTCTCCAAGACTTGTAACTTAAGTTTTGATATATCCAGAAAAAGATTGAATTTATTCATTTTTTAAATGAACAAATATTGCTATGTATTGGGGACCTGGTTTCAAATATTTTAGATGTTGGGAACAGTTTTGAGTATTAAGTTATTAAATTTTCAAGTATTCTTGACAACCAATGATTTAAGAAATTTCTAATTTAAACTAATTTTTTTCCCTAAACGAATTCCTAAGGTTATGACTTACCGCAATACTTAATATCAATTCTAATCAATTTATATTCCACTTAATTTTCTTTTAGTAATTTGAGGGCTTCTAATCCAAACATCCATTCTCTTGACTTAGAGCATTTCCATTCCAGCAAACGTTTAGCAATTAATTTGGGTCACGTCACTTAGTTTAATAATTAAAGGAATTCGTAATTTCTAAATCACTCCATCCCAGAAATTTAATTAGAGTTGCTTACTTAATTAGAGCATCTACAACGGTGATTTTTTTAAATTGCTAATCTGATGTGTTAATTGCTAATATAATTGCTGGGATGTACCACATTTTTTAAATTAGCAAGTTTGCTTTAAAAACAACTCTTTAGAGCATCTACAACGGGTCATTTCTTTAAAATTGCTAATCTGATTCTGATGTGTTAATTGCTAATATAATTACTGGGATGTACCACAGTTTTTAAATTAGCAAGTTTGCTTTAAAAACAACTCTAAAGACAAGAGAACAGAGGCGGAACACAGTAATGAGCAAAGGGGGCTAAGCCCTCCTATAAATTGAAATTTTATACTTTAATCCATTAAATTTTATAATTCTATATGTATTAATACCTTTTAGTCTCTCTTATAAAATAAAATTACACTGTATCTGATTTTTCAGATCCACCCCCCCAATCTCTATTTTCTAGTTCCACCCCCCTGTAAGAGAAGGTCTTGTCTTTCATGATATCATGACAGCAAATTCAACTAGTTAAGATTCTCCTTTTCAGAACGAGGGTATGTTTTTAAATTGAATTTTTTTATATGTTATGGATAAAAAATTCGGAAAATCTAACCTCTAATGAGCTCAGATATCACAACAATAAAATAAAGAAGAACAACATCCATCTATTTTATTCTTTGCTGCGACACGCAATAGCAAGTTTCATACTTCCATCTATTTTATTCTTTGCTATTTTCTTTTCCAATTCCTTCGTTTCTTCAAATTTGCATTAATTTCACTCAAACTTTGAGATTTTTCCAATCTTACCGCTAAAGTACGTAAAATCAAAATCAAAGTAAATTGTTCAATTTTTGAAGTAAGAACCCAAGCCTATTAATATATTTATTTTGCACTCATGAAGAGTATATTCATATGATAGAGATTATTATTGAAATTACATTATGGAAAACGTTTGTAGGGCATCAACAAAAATTATTAAATTGAACATTGTTAAACCAATAAGACATATATTTATGAAAATAAAGGGTAAAGAGTAGAGTATTGAAAAGGGTCCGGGTCGGGTCGGTCCGGTCCAAACCCGACCGGTCCCCGGGTTGACTCGGGCACGGGTTAGCCCGGGTCAACGGGTTGAGTCGGGTAGGGGGGGTCGGGTTGGGGTCTGAGTTGGCCGACCCTTACCCGGCCTAAACCCGGCGGGTTAGGTCGGGGCGGGTTAGGTCGGGTCGGGGGTCGGTCCGGTCCGGTTTTTTTTTTTTTTTTTTTTTTTCTTTTTCTGTTTTTTTTTTCTGTTTCCAGAGAGGCAGAGACTCAAAATACATTGTATAAATTAAGCCTTAATTAATGATAATTAAAGCAAAATCGTTGACTGTCATAATCTTGAACTTTTAAATGAAGAAACAATTACCAACCCACAGAGTACGCTACTACGCTTCAAGTTTATTTTCATGTGATATGATTTTTTTACCTTTAAGTTAAAGAAAGAGAACAAATTAGGTTACATCATTTCTATTATTATTATTATTATTATTCAATATATACCTGCCTTGTTATATTTAATTATTTCACCTTTTCAATACATGTAATTAAAGGATTCACTTTTTCCTTTTGTAGTTTTATTTCTGATTAACAGGGCGAAATAAAATATTTAGTTGGTCGGGACAAAAATTTAGAATAAGTTTTTTGAATATCAAGTATATTATTATTATTATTATTATTTTGTAGCAAAAACATATAATAAAAGTATATCTTGGAGGAAAAAGTGTAGGATGAGAATATTTGAATCTCAAGTATAATTAATAATTTTTTCTGCATATAAATAAAAGTATATACTAGGAGCTCTATCATTGTTATAATAATTAATCAATTAATTTAAAAATTATAAAAGTTATTGCCGTTTGAAGTAATAGGAAAATAAAAATAAAAATTCTTAAACGAATTTCAATTCAATGATTTTATTGTTATACTAATTACCCTATTAATTTGTAGGAAATCTATAAGATTCCAACAAATAATTAATTAATTACATACTAATCTCTAGTTATCAAATCTCAAAATTGGCATCACAAGACACAAGCCAGAGGCAAGTAGGCAGCGGTGCAGCGCAAGCCAGAGGAAAAAAAAATCCGAATTTTGAAAAATCCAATAAATCCGAATTTTGAAATTTTGGTGGGGGTCGGGTTGAGACGGGTTGGTCGGGTCCCGCCGGGTTTTGGGGGGGTTAGGTCGGGTTAGGGTCGGGTTTTGGGGGGGTTAGGTCGGGTTAGGGTCGGGTTAGGGGGGGTTAGGTCGGGTTCACCCGGGTTAAACCGGGTTTGGGTCGGGTTTAGTCGGGTTTTGTGTCGGGTTCGGTCGGTTCGGGTCGGGTTTAGGCCGGTCCGGGTCGGGTTCGGGTAGGCGGGTTGAAACGGTGGGGGTATGGTCGGGTTTCGCCCAAAAAATTGCATCCGACCCGTTTCAAACCCGACCCAACCATTTAAGTCGGTTCGGGTCGGATTCTATGTCGGGTCCGGGTCGGTCCGGGTCCGGGTCCCGGGTTTGGTCGGTCCGGGTCGACCCGCCCGGGTTTAATCAATACACTAGTAAAGAGTGAGTCTATGGTACTATGCATAGCACGGATTAGTTCGTACTACGGATCAATATTTTTGTTTTCAAAATCCTATCGGTCGATCCGAACCGTTCAACATGATTTTTATATGAGAATATACTTGTGGACTAAATTTTTTATTTTTTAGAATATTTTTACTAATTTTTAGATAGGTAGAAAATCACTGCTTTTGGATGGTCCAGAATTTTCAGATCAAGTGATTTTCTACCTATTTTAAAATATAGTAAAAAAATTCGAAAAAATATAAAATTTAGTCTGCAAGTACATATTTATATGGAGATCACGTTGAACAGTTCGGATCGATATTATAATTTTCAAAATAAAAATATGACTCCGTAGTACGGACTAATCCGTACTATGCATAGTACCATAGACTCACTCAAGAGTAAATATTCTTTGATGAACAAAAATGGTAACACCTGGAGGGATATAGCCCAGATAGGGTAATCCTGGCCCTTAATCTTTCCTTGCCGTGGATCCAGCCCATTTTCGATCAGCAAAACCTAACCTAACACAGGTCGAGAATCGGACTTCGCTCCTGTCTTCTCTTCTCTTCTCTTCTCCTCTCTTCCTCTACATGCCAGTCAGTAACTCAGTATCAGTAAAATTTAAGAGAGAGATCAGAGAGCGCGCGTGCGCGAGAGAGAGAGAGAAATAGAGAGATGAAAGGAGGAAGGAGAGGCGGTGGAGAGTACGGGAGAAGCAATGGGAGGGACGATGAAGGGATGATGGCTCAGTTCTCTCAGATCCCCACCAGCTTCGGTCACGAGCTCCGCGCTTGCCTCCGATGCCGCCTCGTCAAGACCTACGATCAGGTTTAGGTTTCCTTAGGTTTTCTTAGTTTTTTTTTTCTTCTTCTCTTTTACCTGCCTTTGCTGCTGTCAATATAAACTTATTATTATATTGTGTTTAAAATGCAGTTCAGAGAGTCGGGTTGTGAGAATTGTCCCTTTTTGGAGATGGACAAGGAGCATGACAATGTTGCTAATTGCACCACCCCCAATTTTACTGGGTTTGTTTTACCCTCCCTCAACTCTGAACTCTTTTTTCTTTCTTCTTCGTTTAATTTATACAATAATAATAATAATAATAATGACATAGAACTGTCATTATCCTTTGTAGGATAATATCAGTGACAGATCCAAGCAAGAGTTGGGCTGCTCGTTGGCTAAGAATAGGTATTTATTTCTCTTTCGTAAACTGAAGAAAACTTGCTTCCTTGGGACAAGTCTCTGGTTTCAATTAATTAGGCTCAGCTACACAACAATTAATTAAGGGTTAATAACCATAGCTTTGCTTTGTTGAACTTAATTTTGACACAAACCCATGAAGTTTATCCTGCTAAAGTTGCAATTAATTATTGGTGAAAGAATATTATATAATTTTTTTGTACTTGCTATGCAGGGAGGTTCATTCCTGGATGTTACACCCTTACCGTTTCCGAAGAACTTCCTGAGGAGTATCAGGTACATCTTTGCTGCTATACTATAGCTTTTGATTTAGGGTAATTCTAGCCTATATCCATCTATTACGGTGCATCCATCCAATGAGCTCATAATCTATGAGATTTTGCAATGTGCTCATAATCTACATGAGTTTCTTATAAATCAATTTTGCAAAAATTATGAGATTTCTGGATTTTGCTTGGTACCAAGGAATGTATTGTTGGAGCACTAAATAACAGCTAGACTTATGAAAAGAACTAAGTCTAATAGTTCAGGTTGATGATTTTAACTAAAGTAGACTTATAAAAAGAAAAGCTTCTCTTGTTTGGTTCATCTTGTTTACCTCCGTTACACCCCAATTTGAATATTAACAAAATAAAAGTTTACGAGGTAAAAGGAGGTTAAAAGAGTAACATCCATTAATCTTACTCTTCTATTAAACATCCAACCAAACAAGAATTAGTCACGAGATTTTCTTTCCTTCCCCTTCCATCCCTTCCTCTACTCTCCATCCAAACAGGGTTTAAGTGAACAGAGTTTACAATTGAAACTAGCTGATTTGATGTTCTAATTGTTTTTTTTTCCTCCAATTCCAGACAGTATGTGCTGATAACAACGTGCAATATGTCCCCCCTAAGAGATGAGTAGCCTTTGCTTTCTTGTGGCTATAGATCCTGGATCTAATTTTTTTACTAGTAACAAAATTTCCTGTTCTATTATTGTGTTTACGTGTTGTGCCTCTTTAAGTTAATGTGCTTGGGTTGTAGTTTCATTAATGTGTGCTATTAAACTTCTGTACTTAAATTAAGTTATAGTTAATGTGAATACTTCTTTAGGTGCAAAGCACAAAGTTCCTATGTGAATTTATTCTAGCCTGTTGATTTTTATGAGATTTTTGCTAACTGGGACTCAACCCCTTAGAGCACTCTGTATTTTAAGAAGTAAAATGCTCTTTGGCCTCGTTAAAAATACAATCATATGAGTACCCCGACCTAATACAAGTGTCTGGATCCGTCCTTCCATGCAAAAGCAAAACTGGAGCTTCTTATCTATATATCGAACATAATATTTTTTAGCGTTATTTTGGATAACACCGAACTTGTTTGAAATTGTTATTCAAGGAAAATACGACAAATAAGTTTTTTGTTTATATATTTTGTTTATACAAGTGTTTTTTAATAGCGTTTGGAGTATCAGAAGGAAATCTTACAAGTATGATGAGAAGTGAATCTGACCGTATGCATTCAACATTGCCTGAATATCTGCCTTCGGTCTTTATTTTTTTTTCACGTATATCCTTTGAAAATCGAAGAAATTACGTGCATTTTTTTTTTCTATTCATAATATCATTTCTACCTTCCTAAATTAAAAAAAAAAACTCCCAAATTTAACTCAATTTTAAAGACAACAAATCATTATGTTTGTGAGGGCATATGTTAAACGTGTCTCATTCTTGGGAAAAATAAAATTTCGATCGAGCTGATTGTAAGAAGCTATGTTACTTGGATACTCTATATAGGGTCCTGTATCCGTGTCGGATACCGATACGCGCCCGATACTGCACCGATACGTATAGGATACGCTAGCTGACGTATCGGCTTATGTGACGTATCCTATACCACCTAATACAGTCAACGATACGGACTGAAACGCAGCGGACACGCCCCATATATGGGATACGTTAGCGATACGCCAAATTTATAATTTTTTCGCGTGAAATAATATCCATTTGATATCCGACGGAGTATACATAAATATCCAAAGATTCTTTTAAATTTAGTAGTGGGACTAACGCTCCGCTCCGGTCCAGATTATACATTCGCACTATCTTCGGAGCAAATTTCACTGCCATATTCAACTCAATGTTTAATTTCTCAACAAATTTGCTGTAGTAATTTCGTATGTAACTACATGCAGTGAATTTGGAATTTAGATCCAACGGAGTAAAAAGAGGCATCACTAAGAGCTGTACAAACAATGGAATAGAAATGCAGATAACTTTCTTTCTCCTTTTAGTCTTGTTTCTTCTCTTCTCCATTTCTATCTTCATGAACACCTCCATTTTACTCATTTTTTTTATTTTCTAAATTATTTTTCTTAATTTTCTTAATGAACTGTGGAAGTTTGGTTTAATTATGATTATGATTCATTTAAATATCATAATTAAAATAATAAAAATAATATATATATTAGGCGTATCGTATTCTAGATTTTTAAAAATTGCCATATTGCCGTATCCAATACGATACCTGTACCCGTATCCATGCAACATAGGTAAGAAGTGTTGTCAAATTTGAAAATTCAGATATTAGTGTTATTTGTAAAAAAAATATATACGGGATAGACAAATAAAAAGTTTCAGCCAAGTATCAATCATTTACAGAACATGTCTATACATGGTAATTGGTTTTAGAAACATAATCATACTGCTTAAGAGTAATATTGGTAGTTCATCAACAAAACTTTAGAAATGACAAGCGCTAACTAATTTAGGCCTTTAGGGCAACACATTGTGTATTTACTAAAGATCGGACTATCGGAGCTCATTGTTCTGTTCTGGGTCAAAAATTAAGGAAAATCATTAAGAGATAAGGCATCCAATGACGGCAGTACAAATTGCTCAAAAAACTAACTGCCGGACACACTCCGATGTCTCATACCTATATGCATGCTGTCATGGCCCATGGACATTAATTCTCAGCCTCAGCAGTCAGAAGTACCAATTAGAATGGGATCTTCCCCGATGTCTTACTCGATAGATACATCACGGAGCAGTGGAGTGCTGCTGGCAACTCACGGCTGACCTTCCGGCACCTCTGGATATCAAGTAACCGGCCGAATTAGGGGAAACAATTGTTAGGGATTGTAGATTGTATCAAAATAACAATTATGTTTCTTCGATATCTACTGATATCATTTGTACATGCTCTCTGCTCTCACTAGGAACCCTTTTTTTATTGGTTCCCTAAAATTTTAAAAAAGGCAAAGCCAACAATGTACTAACACATATCGGTTGCAACTTTCATCAACAAACAATTACATGCAACTTTACACGTGAAGTGTCAGTGCAAGCATGTAGTTATGCAGCATGAATGCAAAGAAAGATTTTTCTGTGAAAACCTAGCACTAGCAGTCAGTCATTGAGATGTAACGTATTTAGCAACACAAAAAAGGAAAAGAAAACAAAACACTGATTAATAAAAAGATAGCATGCAGCCGTAGAACCTCACTAATGGGTGCAAGATTTGGGGACAGCAGAAGCATCTGCATCATCATATAACTTCAAATCATCATCAACATCAACAACATCAACATAATCATCATCAGCACCACAGCAAAACATCATTCATATCTGCATCTTACTCGACAAAATCAACTCTCAGCAACTCTTCAACAGCAACCACTAAAAAGGTCCATGGAATCATTTAAAATAAAAGAGTTGTCCGAGCCAGCAATAAAAAAAAGTTTCAATACAAATAACAAAGTGTATATCATAAGGCCAAACAAACAAATACAATGTTCTTAGTAGATCAAAGTTTCATATGTAGTAAGGTTTTAGACCTTTAAAAAGGGAAGACCACAGATACAGCAACCACCACTATTAGCCTACAAGAGTTCCGACAGACCAGAATGAATCTAGGTCAACAAAGATATGCTCCTGTCAAAAGGAAAACAATTTATCATATCAGAACATGGTGGAGAAATAAGAAGAGTAAAAGAAAGAGGGAGGGAAAGTAACCTGATCAAGGAAGCTACATGATATGAGTGAAGCAATTCATGGAGAGGTGCTGCGAGGAGGAGAACGAGATGCATGACGGGATGGAGATGGAGAGGCCTTACCCTTACGTGGAGGGGACCTGCTCCTACTTAAACTCCGCTTAACTGGTGATTCACTGCAAAAAAAAAAATTCAAAAAATAATAATAAAATATGAAAAAGCACAACCAGAAAATCTCATTTAATGAATCTATGATCCAAACAATCCAATAAGCCACCAACACAAGTCAACCTGACACGGGCCAACTAGAAAGACCAAGAAATTAAGATAAATAAATCATACCAAAATAAAAAACGAGATGAAGAAAGAGTACCTATACTTGCTACGGTGCTTGTAGTCACCAACAGGAGAACGACTACGACTACGGCTAGGGCTTGGGCTACGGCTAGGGCTACGGCGGCGGTAATCCCGGTCTCTGTCCCGCCCTCTGCTCCGGCTCGGGCTCGGACTCCGGCTCCGGCTTCGGCTGCGGCTCCTCCTCCTGTAATCCCGATCTCTGTAGTCATCCCTGCAATAATCACCGACCACCATAGAATGGTGAATTTGCGTCATGCATTTATTATATTATGCAAATTCAATTTGCCTTGTCAATTGAAAAAAATATTCTGAAATAAACACAAGCTTTAAAGTAGCAATTACAGTTATATTTCTTCAAGTGTAAAAAGCTTATTTACAACTGTTTTTACCTGAAATTTCCCCCAAAAGTAGCAAGGCAAATGGGGTAGCAGATGCTAGTTCAATGAAAGACATATAGACAATACAAGTAGTAAAAAAATACAAATGCAGAACTTGAAGGACTAAGCTATGCTGTGTGCTTTATAAACATCAGAGCTGAAAAAAAAAATATTAAAAGCTAGACCATCTACATTCCTGAACCCTCAACCTTACAAGAAGTGATTGGGCTATAGCCTTCAAAAACACTGAACCCAAAGTTATTTACATGCTCTAATATCATTATAATCAATATATTAACATGAGATCGATAAGATTAACTGAGATTCTACTGGTAGCAGTTAAAAATAAAACATGATCTATACTTGGTAAATTCCTTTCCTAGTCTAGTACCACTATCAGTGGTCTTGTTTGGCAGAGAGTATACAGTACAGAAGAAGGGAGAAAAAGACTAACCTCCTTCTAGGGCTGCGACTTCTAGATCGTCCCTTTGACTTATCCATTTTTTCAACAACTCTTCCTTTGTGACTACAAATAGATATAACAAAACGAACAACGACAGAAAAAGTTCAAATAGTTGCTATATATTATTAAGTAACTAACAAGGCCTAAAAACTTTGCATCACAGCAAGAAAACACATGGAAATATCACAATAAATCCCCATAAAATACAAAAATGCATATCAACTACAACCGCACTCCCCAATTCATTAAAAAATTGCAACTACATTTCACTTCTCTCCAGAAGGGTGGGATATGGAGGATAATTTGTATGTTTCATTCCTAATAACAAAGTAGAAAAGCAGTGTAGGTGACATTCACCGTGCATTAAAGGCGATTTTGTTACAATTCTGGCTTTACTGGGATATATGTGAATAATGTTATGTTTTGAGGATGCAACCGCATAGTTTTCAAACTTGGCAGTAATATTTGTAGTAAATAAACTTACATCCTTTCAGCATTGGGACCATATTTTGCAAATTGCACCATCATAGCTCTACCATCAACCATTTTACCTTTAACAAGAAACAGACACGATAGTAAACCATTAGAATATAACAATTCTGCAGGTACATTTGAAAGGCAAGACACTTTGAACAAGGGGGAACATCTGATGGGTTAATTAATAAAGTTGAATTTTACAAAGCTTGGTACCATCAAGTCTGTCGACTGCTTTGTGTGCATCTTCAAAATATTTGTACCTCACAAAGCCAAAGCCTCGTGAATCTCCGGTCCTACACAAAAACAAATCCTCTAATCTTAGTTTTTCTCAATTTGATTGCATAGGTAAAATGCAAATCCAGTAATATTAAAAAATTGGCATGGATTTGTTGATTTCAGAGAAAAGAGCAGTCACATGTACCTTCGATTTCGAGGTATGTAAATATCAACGACTTCCCCGTAGCGATCAAAGAGGGGATAGAGGTCATCAGCGGAGGTTCCTAAAACAAAACTCTTGATTATAATTATGAAACTTAAAACAAAACTATAAGGTTAAGAAAAAGGAAGTGAGATGATTAGATTAAGTTGGTAAAAGGTGCATACGAAAAGTGAGGTTGAGGACGAGAAGAGAATAGGAGTCTTTAATCTCTGGGGGACCTGATCGACCGAAGTGCGACATCTTGTTTCTTGTTCTTCTTTCTTCGCTTTCGTGCAAGGTGAAGGTGGAGAGGAGAGGAGAGAAAAGGTGAGGAAGGGGTTTTGCGTATGCGTTTGCGAAAGAGTTAGTCTAGCTAGGGTTTGAGCAAGGGGCCGGCTGGTTACTTGTAATTGGGAAATTAAGATTGGAATTCGAGGCCACAACCCCAATCTCTTTCTTTCGGGAAATATCGATCCATCCGATCCATCCACCGGATCCACTATTCCACTGGCCGACATTCAAGTCAAATCTTTCAGATACCACCCTTCATAGTTTTATAATTACCTAGTCACTTTCAACCCTTTCCTTTCTTCAAAATTTTAACAAAATTCCCCAACAACCTCATGATCCTTTATTAAACTCCAAAAATGAGGTGCATTATTTTTTGCTGAGATGTTTGATGGCATGATTTTTTCTAAATAAAAAGAAATTGCAAACAGTTTCTTATAAGTAATATTTTTATAGGAGTAACAAATTAAAAGACAATTCATTTAAGAACTAGAGTGTTATTAAGTCACCAAGTTTCTTTGTGAATTCAAATCTAAAACCTATTAGATTGGCTTCAAACGATGAATCCGAACCGTTGAAACTCATCTACCTTACGAGTGATGTATCTACATACTAAAATTTTAAACTTTCAAATGAATTTAGTATAAAATCAAGCGGTCAAAATTAAAAAATTTATAAATTAATTTTAATGCATTCATTTTTTAAATGTTTTTTTACCACTTGACTTTATACAAAATTAATTCTAAAATTAAAAATTTTTACATGGAAACGTATATAGATTTGTAACAGTAGGTTACTAATACTGTCCGACAAGCTGCGCTTTCTGATATTCTCTTTGATAAATTTGCTATTTTTCTTATTTATTGTTATGCCGTGCTTCCTATTGACTACAATCTTGTTTCTTTTTAATTATATTAACCTACCATTTACAGATAGCAAATAAAAAATAGTAAGGAGAATGAGAAAAACAATAACAATAAGTAGCCACACTCCAAAATTAACTAAAAGTTCATGCCTAAATAACAATCACTTCAAAGTCCAAATTATTAAATGTGACACACAAGTTTATTCCAACTACAAAGTTTTGTAAAATATAAAGTAAACTGAGCTCTGTCACCTCTGTGATATGCTATTAACTCGAACAAAATTGCCTGCAATAAAACTGTCAAAACCTTATGAGAAATTTTATATTCGTATGGAGTTTTTGCATTTAAGCCCGACATTTCATTGTTGTTTGAAATATCCAATATTTATAAGATCAGCAATGTTTTGTGGAAAGATTGAGTTAAAGTGATAAATAACCACTCTCTTCGGTTCCGGTGATATATCATTAAGCATACATGCGAATATAATCTCACACCAGAGAAGAAACAAAGATAACAAGACGAAAAACATTCGATAAAAATTTGCTCCAATGTTAACTGTTCTAATTTAGTGTTCGGTACTGAAAGGAGCCAACTGATAAAAATTGTTTCTCATAAGGCTGAGTATTACAATATCTTTAGAAAATAACCTCACAAAATGCGAAGACCAAAGCAATTTAGATGTCGTTATTCTCAAATCTATAATAAGCAGGGCACCTGTCATTTGCCAAAAATTGGCACATATTTGCTAGTTGCCAATAAAAAGGTACTAAAGTAGAAAATTCACCTTACTATAACACCCGGAGTAAAAACTATGCAGATTTATTCTCCTCTCCTAAAATAAACAGAAATACTGAATCAGGTCACATTTTAATATAAGTTTGTCTAATAATAGCTTCTAAACTCAAATTCTGCAATTAAGCCTGAACTCAATCTTATTTTGCCTCAATTAGCCCCTAATTTCAAAATCAATCCCCAACCATGTTAACCTTAAATATACCCTCAGTCATGCAGTGAAATACAAAAAAAAAAAAACAAAGAAAGCAATATAGTAATAGTAGCCAAAGCGGCACTAGTACCCAAACATAGCAGTTCATTAAAAAAGTACTGAACCTAATTGGTAGAGACTCAATTGGCAGTCCCCTAATCATAACTCCTTCCAAGGGAGCTTCAGGTAAGAAGCAAACTACAAATATAATTATGACAGTATAACCTGTTATTCCTCCATTACCCATTAACCTTAACAAGTACATGTAGTACGGGTATGGCTAATGTTTAACGGGTAGGGGGAGAGGTACAAGTAATATATTTAATTTGAAGTTTACTAACTAAAAGCACAAACCACGGAGATGGGATTTGAATCCACAAGTGGAGAGGTGATTTGCGAGTTTCTCTCCCAGCTGCTTTTGCCAGTCTTCTGCCGACTTCACCTCTTCAACAGGCCACACAACAGCCGTCTCATTTTCTAGGTATACTGTCGCTGTTGAAACTTGAGGCTGCACAACAATACAACATACACATATGTTAAGAAATAAATAACAGTAAAATAGAGAATCACTTTCCAAGTAACATAAAAGAAATAAATAACAGTAAAGTAAAATAGATGAAATGATAACAAAAAAAACAAAACTTGCTCACTTGACTTTCCAATATCCTCTTAACACTAGCAGCACATCCACCGCATGTCATCCCCTATTTCCAACATAAAAGTAAAGGAAAGAATGAACATAAAATCATAATTTCAACTGACTTTACAGAGAATGTACAATTTCTTGTTTTGATCCCCAAATGTATAATTTACTGTTTTGAACTCCTAAAGCATCTTATAATTACAAGGGTACTACCGTAGCCAAAAGTTCGATTGAACAAGGGCACAGCATCAGCATGGCTAATTAACTATGGCATGAGAAAATTACTGGTAGGCTAAATGTGGAAACTCAATCTAAACGAAGAACCTAGCTAGGAAAGAGCTATCTATATATATAGCTAAATTAATTAAGGTTGGAGGGGTAAATTAGAATTACTCCAACATAGAGAACAATCACGTCCGAACTCTGAGACAAAGCCTCTTCCAACGCAATTGATTTTGTCTGGGACTCGCCGCCGCCGCCAGCCCCACCACCTCCGCCGCTTCCTCCTCCTCCGGGCAGTGCATCTCCTCCGCCGCCCCCAGCAGACACGGCGGTGGTAGAGAGCGAGAGAGAGGCGAAGTTGGTTAAAAGAGGGTTGGAGTGGAGCGGGGGCCTAGTGCTAATACTAGTGGAGGAGAGCGAGAAGGAGAAAGAGCGGAGGGGTATTTTGGGAAATGGAGCCCCGAGACTACACAGGGGTTTAACGAGGCAACGTGGGCGGGAGAGAAGGGGTGATGCTGATACTGATTTGGGAAGAGATGAGAGTGAGACCTCCATTGATATTGCTTCTCTTTCTCTCTTCTCCTTCTCTAGTGTGTCTGTGTGTGGGTCGTCTACTTCAATGTGTGTGACCAACTTGAACTGAGAAAATTAATCTCCCTATTAAATTAAATTAAAATTACACACAGTCGCTTCGCATGTGAATCACGTCTTAGGATAAGATAATGGTTTAAAGAGATGAAACACACAAAAAGTTGGACATTTTTATAAAAACTCAACTAACATGGGTTTATTTATTAATTTGTATTAAATTTTGGATATTAATAAAAATGTAGGATATATATTATGAGAGTGACTTAATTGTGTTTTGTGTAGGCGAATGGTTCCCAATTTTCCATGTCACTGCTATCAAAAATATTGTGGTCCAACGCCTACTTTGGCATCAACGGAAGAGAACAAGTTAATGGCAATTTGGTTTGACCCATATAGAGAGAGAGAGTTGGGCTACGGTACTTCGTGAAGTAAAACGAGTGTTTTACTTCACGTCTATATCTTCAATTTTAAAATTTTAAACGTCGATCTGAACCGTTCAAGTTGATCTCCATATTAAATTGTGCTTGGAGATCAAATTTTACAATTTTTTTGGAATTTTTTATGGTCCACGATTTTCTGAAAAACATTGATTTTAAAAAATTCCAAAAAAATAGTAAGAAATTTCTAAAAATTGTAAAATTTGGTCTCCAAACACAATTTAATATGGAGATCAACTTGAACGGTTCAAATCGACGTTTTGAACTTTGAAATTGAAAATATAGACGTGAAGTAAAACACTCACTTTATTTCGTGAAGTAAAACACTCGCTTTACTTCGCGAAGTACCGTTGCCCAACTCTATATATATAAACCTCAACAGGTCACAAAATGAAAATCTGAAAGACTGATGAACAACTTTTCCTACCAATAAACGAATGAAACTTCAAAACTTTGGTGGAACAATTAATTGTTTCTATCATAACAATAATAAATAATCTGGAGGCGTGACCTCCACATTTCTTCTTCAAAAATAAATGATCAGGCTATCTTTCTTGTACAGAGTATAAAACAATTAATTAAAACTTCAAAACTGTATATGGTAGAAAAAATTTAACATATCACAAAACACTCGAGCTACACAAACAAAAAGAGACATGTTTACAAGAAGAGAGAACTTGAAGAACTACAAAGAGTATCAATCAGATGACATAATGAGGGGCACTCTCTCGCAATTTGATCAGTCGATGATCACAGAACAGTTTACCCCGCCTTTGAATTATATATATATATATATATATATATCCTCAGCTAGCATGTCTACCGAACAAGGCATGCAAAAACTCTCTTAGCTATGAAATGAGTTGCTCGATATCTATTTGATCTGATAAATCATAATTTGTTTGTTTTAGAGAAATGAAATATCTAGCAAGCACAACTGCCTGATTGCTGCTGCGACTGAGACGAGGCAGAACTTGGCTTGAGATTGACATCAACCAGCTCTTCTTGTTTGGCTGAAGACAGGGTCTCCATTCCCGGCAAAGCTGACGCAATCTTCCGGAACAATGGCTGAAATATATATATAACTTCAAATTTGTCAGTCATGCTTGGACGGGTTGTTGGTGACTAGACCTAGATTAACTTGAGAGCTATCTGGGATACAAATTAAATGAACTTAATTTTTAACCTTGATATTAAATCCTGCTTTAGCACTCGTTTCAATGAACATCACGCCACATTCACGGGCCTTCGATTCCCCTTCTTCAGTTGACACTTGCCTGATTAATGACAACAGATCAGTTTAATTATTTGTATCTGTATAACAGTACGCGCGTACGTAGTTGTGATTATTTGTATCTGTATGCTAACAATTTGGTTAATCACAAACACGCTTGTATCGTTTTGTTGAATAAAAGATACATGACTGTTTATTCCAAAGAAGAGAAAGAAACATATGTTACCTTTTGTCAACAAGATCAGTTTTGTTTCCCACTAGAACTATGATCACATCACCACCTCGCTCCGTCCTCACCTCCTCAATCCACTTTGCGGTGTTCACAAAAGACGGCCTATCTACAATAAGATGACAACAAGATTAACCTAAATAAAACAAAAGAATTACTGGTACAGAATGATCGATATGAAATTATGTGTAGATATATCTGCCAACAACTGTTTTCAATTTTTTTATATTCATCGGCATACTTCGAATTCAACACTGTTCAGATCACAGTTCATCAGGCTGTGTCAGATGGTCATTATTTTTTTATTTAATTTTTCCTCTTTTGCACAACTCAACAATAAAAAATTGAGTGCAGTTGCATAGTTTTGAGTTTTAAGCATTTGGGATGGTAGCTGGTATACCAGTCTGAGAAAGAGAATTATATTAAAACTTACTAGATACATCAAAAACAATGACTGCAACAGAAGAGTCTCTGATGTAACTGGGAATCAGACTTCTAAATCTTTCTTGTCCAGCAGTATCCCTTCATGAATTTCAATTTCAATTTCTTTTAAGTATGGGAATCTTGTGAAATTTGCATATTATTGAATTGAAATGAACTAATGATCTGAGAAAAGGAAAAGGTTGATACATACCAGAGCTGTAGACGAACTGTACAATCTTCCAAGTACATTGTTTTTGACAAGAAATCAATCCCTATTGTAGCCTGATATTTTCACAAACAATTATTAATGGTTTCATTCAGCCTTAAATACATTTACTTGAATCAGCTATTCATTTTTAACCAAAAAGACATGCAAAATTTTATCAATACTTTATAAAGAGTACTGATCATGCATTGTCGGTGCCAAATTTCTTAAATAGAAAATTCATGTCAACCAAGAATACTTAAAACATTTTATCTGGATAAAAAATTTGAGATCTTATTTGTTGTGCGGTATGTCTCTAAAATTGGATATTGTTCTAAGAAAAGAAGCATTTTTATTAAGCCCATTAAAATGAAATCAGTCCTTATGTTCTTAATTGAAATAAATAAACAATTCCAGAATTTAAGAAGAGATATATAATAACTGAGGAATCAACGAAAGGCAAAAACTATCAAAATAATTACCTGATATGTGGTATCAAATTTATCATACATAAATCTGGTGATGATACTCGTCTTCCCGACGGATTGATCACCGAGGAAAACCAGCTTATATTTTGCCAATGCCGACACCACCGACATCTTATTATTGCAAAATAAAAATTAAAGTCTGCTGGTAGCTCCTTTCTCTAACTTATATTGAGGATAATGGAGGGGAATGAGATTGATGAAATGATAGAGATAATTAAGAGGAGCGTTTTAAATTTAGCGTCAAAAGAAAGAGAGAGGATGAACGAACGGATCATCTCATTTATAATCAAATCAGGCCAGTTAGTTGTTTGGATGAACCCGGTATATGTAGATTAGAAACATTGGGACACTATTGGCAAGCTGCAGTGTATGGCACGATTATGTTCATGTTGTAAGCGAAAAATATTGAGATCGAGGGAACGGAACTGAATGGGAAAGTACCGCGAGTCCGCGCCGAGCGAGGAGACAAATTGGGTGCTCAAGTGGTGCTAGAGGTGTCGTAACACCAAAGAATATTTTGTATCAAATGAAATATTGAGAAAAATCAAAACGATTACGTGGAAAGAATAGGTTGGTTAAAAGAGCTGTTTGGTGAGATGCGTGAGGGAAGGTCGGATCCCAATGGGTGAGGTGCGAGTCAAACGTGCGCGTCAGTTTGAAGGCGAAGAAAGGGAGCTGACCTTTTCAATCCTCTCCGGTCTGGAGCTCTCTCTTCTCTTGAGTATAATAAGCTAAGCAATAGGAACTGGAGACGATTACGGACCGGGTTCATCTTAGTTCTTAGACTTGGACAATGGAGTAATGCACATGTGACATATGTTAGGCCGGATAGACTTGGTCCATTTTCCGTTTAACCTAATAAGCGAATGAATTATAAATGCATGACAGCTCATCTGCATTGAATATTTTTTTTTTTGTACCTTTTAGAAAATAAAATTTTAAAATTTCACAAAAGCAAGGATCAGATATTTGGTTCGATATATCTCAGTGGTACTGAAAATTTGATTCGGTACACCCTTTGTCACAGTATAACACCACTTGTTGCACTGCATATTCGAAAAATGAAGGTAACTGAATCAAATATCAGGTACACTTCCCGAAATTTTTATTAATAGAAATAATAATAAATGAATGTCGACATAGAATATTGAATTCGTCAGAATTTCAAATCTACGTTACGAACCGTAACGGCCAGCTTAACTACATTAAATCGCTAATTGCAGCTTGCTAAGGGCTGGCCGTTGAGAACGGTAACGTCCAGGGAGAAAAAAAAAAAAAGCTGTGGCCGTCGCCAACGATGACGGCCTGCGCAAAAAAAAAAAATAACTCGAGGCCGTTGCCAACGATAACGTCCAGACTCAGAAAAAAAAAAAAAAAAATTTTGAGGCCGTTGCCAACAATGACGGCCAGACCTCTTATTTTCAATCTCCGTCAAATAAAAGTTTGTTTGGGTATCAGTATTTAAAGAGGTCAATTCAAAAGCCTTTATCTTATTATGCCTCAATCCGTTGGTCATACTTTCATTTCCAATTTATCAGTATAAGTATCTTTGTTTGAGAACAAGTATCCTCTCCATTACTGTAAAAGATTCCCTTCACTTTACGGATTGAGATTAACTCTCAGCCGCTTTGAGATTCGGGCTAGCACAGGGGCAGTATTATTGGGCTTTGAGATTCGTGCCAAGTTAAAAAGAAAGGTCCAGATCCAATAATTGTAAAAGATTTCCTATTACGGTACTGGAGAGGATGTGAATTCTTTGTTTGACGGGGTTATGCTTAACAAAAAGTACCAAAAAAAAAAAAAGACAGTAAAATAAGAGGTCTGGCCGTCATCGTTGGCAACGGCCAACTTGCTAATAGTTGTCACAAGTCAACTTTATTCCATCCATCATAAATCAAAATATAAAATAAAAATAAAGTGTGATTTTGAACTTCTAGTTGTTATAGTTAATCAAGTTTCATTTAATCACGGTCTTAACTTATTCTTAAAGATTATTTTCTTAATATTCAGAACTTAATTTAAATTGGTGTTTCAATTAATCAACTACTGATTGACATAATATCAAATTTGATGACTGTAACAAATAATGTAAGGTTTTACATAATCAAGTCTTAATTAATAATGTCAGAGGACAAATTAAATTAGCAAAAAAACAATTAGATCTTGATAAAATTATTATGTCCAATAATTGAAAATTTTGATTGAACAAATAATTTTAAAAAATGAACACAATCAAATATCCGATCAAATACAATAATAAGCAGCAAAAAAAAACGAAAAACGATTAAAAATTATTATTGGCGAAGATTTTTCCCAGAATCCCATTGACTCCAATTGAACCTATTGTTGTTTCATTTCCGATCAAAAGAAGGGTTGCTTTTAAAATCGGACCAAAGTAGCCGAAATTTTTATTAATAGAAATAATAATAAAAAAATGTCGATATAGAAGAACGAATTCGTCGGAATTTTAAATCTAACAAAGACGTTATTTTTGGTAACGTCCCAGGGGACGTTACCAACGATAACGGCCCGATTAAAATCGCTAATCACAGCTCCTTAAAAAGCTGGCCGTCGCCAACGATAACGTCCAGAGGAAAAAAAAAAAAAAAAATTTGGCCGTCGCCAACGATGACGGCCAGCCTTCTGTGAAAAAGTTTTTATTTTCTCCCATATTTGATTTTCTCCGATATCAACTCCAATAGAAAAAGTTTTTATTTAGACTATTAAATAATAATTAATTTTGAAAATCCAAACCGTTCAACATGTTCGAAATATTGAAATGTGATTGGAGACCAAATTTTACATTTTTTGGAATTTTTTTACTATTTATTAAGCCACTTTGAAAATTACTGATCCAACGGTAAACAGTAAAATTTTCTGGATCACCGGATCAGCGATTGAAAAAATGGCTTAATAAATAGTAAAAAAATTCCAAAAAATGTAAAATTTGGTCTCCAAGCACATTTCAATATTTCGAACATGTTGAACGGTTTGGATTTTCAAAATTAATTATTGTTTAATAGTCTAAATAAAACTTTTTCACAATTTAAGGAAAAATATTGGAGATCAGAAAAATTTCGGTGATAAGTTATGTGCCTCTATCATATTTTTCCTTAAATTGTGAAAAAAAATTTATTTAGACTATTAAACAATAATTAATTTTGAAAATCCAAACCGTTCAACATGTTCGAAATATTGAAATGTGCTTGGAGACCAAATTTTACATTTTTCGGAATTTTTTTACTATTTATTAAGCCATTTTTTCAATCGCTGATCCGGTGGTCCAGAAAATTTTACTGTTTACCGTTGGATCAGTAATTTTCAAAGTGGCTTAATAAATAGTAAAAAAATTCCAAAAAATGTAAAATTTGGTCTCCAATCACATTTCAATATTTCGAACATGTTGAACGGTTTGGATTTTCAAAATTAATTATTATTTAATAGTCTAAATAAAAAATTTTTCACACAAAAATATTGGAGTTGATATCGGAGAAAATCAAAACTTTTTCACAGAAGGCTGGCCGTCATCGTTGGCGACGGCCAAATTTTTTTTTTTTTTTTTTTTTTTCCTCTGGACGTTATCGTTGGCGACGGCCAGCTTTTTAAGGAGCTGCGATTAGCGATTTTAATCGGCCCGTTATCGTTGGTAACGTCCCCTGGGACGTTACCAAAAATAACGTCTTTGTTAGATTTAAAATTCCGACAAATTCGTTCTTCTATATCGACATTCTTTTATTATTATTTCTATTAATAAAAATTTCGGCCAAAGTAGCAGCACACTGTACTTGGTACTTGTCGTCGCCCACTGAACAAAATTCTGAGTCTGGCCGTTATTCATCGGAACGTCCACACTTTTTTTTTTTTTTTCTTCTTTCCCGGGACGTTATCGTTGGCAACGGCCTCGAGTTATTTTTTTTTTTTTTGCGCAGGTCGTCATCGTTAGCGACGGCCACAGCTTTTTTTTTTTTTTTTTCTTTCTCCCTGGACGTTACCGTTCTCAACGGCCAGCCGTT
This sequence comes from Carex littledalei, assembly GCA_011114355.1. Taxonomy (NCBI): domain Eukaryota; kingdom Viridiplantae; phylum Streptophyta; class Magnoliopsida; order Poales; family Cyperaceae; genus Carex; species Carex littledalei. Next base: position 2,878,499 of record CM022106.1, on the reverse strand, counting down.
AGCAAGCTGCAATTAGCGATTCCATGTAGTTAAGCTGGCCGTTACGGTTCGTAACGTCCCCTGGACGTTACGATCTTTGTTAGATTTGAAATTCTGACGAATTCAATATTCTATGTCGACATTCATTTATTATTATTTCTATTAATAAAAATTTCGGGGTACACATCTTGCTGGAAATAAATCAGCTGAAATTATGAAACTAATGAATAGAATTTTTAAAATTCTTGCAATCTGAATTCAACTATCGAATTTTTTTTTAGAACGCATCTCGAAACAGCTAGTTTTTTCTTGCACGGATCTCAGAACATTTCGATGGCTGGATTCGAATTGTAGGAATTTCAGGGTGAACAATAATCGATCTTGGATTTCAGCAAATTCGGATCCCTTCTTGCTATATCAGATATTAGATCTGATACACCTCTTTGTTTGGGATTTTTTTTCTGTTTATTAGATTTAATATATTTTTTCTCAATAGTTTTATTAAAAATAATTATTTGTATGTTTTATTTATGTTTTTATATTAGTAAAATTAATGATTCTAACATTTATTATTTGTGTATATGTGTATTTGTAAATAATTCGGTCTTCTATATTGTTGTTGGGTTAATATTATAAAATACAAAACAAAATCTTATAATAGAGCGGGTGGGAACCGAACCAAATATTCAATCAAGGGGTGGAGGTACCAATTACCAACTCAAATTTTCGGTTCAGTGGGGCCGAAAATTCAATTTGGTATAGGATGTGATAAGCATAAATGGTGCAATCGTTTGGTGTGGTGTTGTAACGGGAGTGTACCGAATTAAATTTTCGGTACCTCCCAGAGTGTACCAAATCAAATATCCAGTCCTTACTATTTTTGGAGGAAAAAATAATAAATATGTTTTGTGACATTTTAATTTTTAATTTTCGAAAAATAAAAAAGTTTCTGAATTCTCCTTATTGTTAAAATGGTATGGATATGGATGGGCCTTAATTGTAAATTTGGACCACAAAGCCCAAATCAAATCCGACCCTCCTTTCCTTTTGATAAAAAAAAAGGAGGAGAGCCGTAGAAAGAGAGTACCACCGATCCATCTCTCTCTCTCGCCCATTTCTCTCTCTTCACCGAAATTTGCAGCGCCAAGAGGAAGGTGAGAGAAGCAGCGGAGCTCGGTCACTCTCCCATCCCATGATTCCATCCCATGGCGACAATTGAAGAGAACTTGTAATGTTATTTATCTTTCTTTCTTACTGCAGTGCAATCCCCATCGTAGCAAAATGCTTCTATTTCACATTCCATTTTGTTTAACCTTTCCTCTTAGGATAAATACAGTTGTACGTAATTGATAAAAAAAAATATAAATTATTTAGAGGCGATAAATGGATAGGATCGACGTTGATGAGGTCATCAAATCTGATTTCAGTCAGTCTGGTGTTGTAAATTTGGGGCTTGATTAATTCAGGTTAGGTTGGGCACTGTCCAGTTCAGATCAGCCTCAGATGTTGAAGTTTGCTAGTTGTTTTTTTTCTTTTTGAAATTAGTCTGACTCTGATCCTAATAAAATTTCTATTCATAGTAAACAGCTGATTTCTTTGTTGTTATTGCATTGCTGGCTGCTGCAATAAATATATAAAATATAACAACTGTAGTCTTCTTACACTGATTTCATGATTCACAGTCTGCAACATGAAGCATTAATCCCAGGATTGCCTGATGACCTGGCCTTGAGATGCTTGGCAAGGATCTCACATGGATATCATGGCCTCCTTGAGTGTGTTTCCATGAAATGGAGAGATGCAATCAGAAGTGACGAATATGCTCGATTAAAAGCCCTAGCGGGATGGTGCGGTAATTGGATATTTGTCTCCGCTGCTAATGGTAGCAGGTGGGAGGCCTATGATACCGAAGCTGACAGATGGGTCCCACTTCCAGATATGCCCACTAGGCTAGGGGGTCAGGGTTCCAATCTATGCAATGGAATCATTGGGTTCTCGTGTGTAACAGTGTGCAACAAGTTCCTAATGATAGGAGGGCAAACTTTGTCTTCTATAAATGATCAGGAGGTGTTGAGTGACGTATTGGTGTTTGACCCTTTCAAGAAGGAATGGTACATGGCAGCCAGGATGGGAAGAGCCCGGCTTGGTCTTGCTTGTGCGGCTATATCAGGTAAGGTTTATGTGGCCGGAGGGCACGACCTTGCATATCCTTTAGGCTTTAGTGATGCTGAAGTTTATGACCCTTGCACTGACAGGTCTGCTTCTTCTGTCCTATATAGTCTTTTCTTTCTAGATTTTTGCAATATATTCTTCTCTTGTCATGAGAATTTTTTTTAAGTGTATTGTTCAGTTTAATGTGCTATCCCGTTAAATAATTGGATATATTTTACATAGATACTCCATTTTTTCTCAGATGGGACCATCTACCTCCAATGCCATTCCCCCTTGTAGGATGCTTCGGTCTGTCCCGTGGGGAACAGTTTTATGTTATTGGCAGGAAAGACCCTAGCACTACGCAGTACACACATATTTTATTTAGTACAGTGGAATATCAGTGGCAAGTTTTAGAGAACACAGACCCATATATCAATTTTGGGCTTTCATCTGTGATCGATGAAATGCTATATGTCTTTGATGAAGAAACTGTGGAGGCTCTAGGTCCTGGTCAAAGACAGTTCGACATATTGTGCTCGTGTCCTGATTTTTTTCTCCCAAACCATGGCCGTCCATTGAGGCCTTTTGGAGCTTGTCTTATTGGATCCAAGCGGCGACTGTATCTTATTGGTGGACTGACGCTCAAGTTTGACACCCGATCTCGTGCATATTCTGTTGTGAAGCTGAACTCCACTCGGTTTTGTGAGGTGACAAGCTTGCCCCTGGAATGGCAGGATGCTAGACCGATGCTGTCTCAAGCTGGCCGTGTTGTGGGGTGTGCTGTCCTGACTGAATGATTTGCCTCTTCTACTATTCCTCGTGTTTGATCAATTGTTTTCCCATAAAACTCCTGTTTTCTTTTCGTTTTCTTAGGCACCATGTATTACTTGATCGGTTATTACATTAATCAATAGTTTCTGAAGATTGCTGATCCCTATTTGTTTTGAAGCGTATTTAATTGTTGTAATATTGGGATGTGATCTTATTGCATATGCAATTGTAGTTGTCAAAAAACTTGAAAATCAAATTTGTCCTAGAAAACAAAGAACTCCCTTCTAATAATTCTGATGAGTGTTCATCATCGACTTCAATAATACACTAAAAACAAAAAAAGGATGACTCCTGATTTCCATTTTTTTCCTGAATATAAAACTTAAAAGAGTGTTATGTTCTTCTTCTGCATGAAATTTGTACCACATCAAATGCTTCCGAGTAAATTCGTGCTAGGGTAACAATGTCTCTGTATGATGTGCTGTGCTTTTGAACAGGTCTAGTTACCCAGTCTGTAGCTTAAATTAAGTCAAGATTTTGGTTGTACAATAGCCTTCCTTTTAGGAGCCCTATATCGGAAGTAGCCTTCCAATTAATTTGTTCGGTTCAGATTTTTTTTCCAAACAATCTTGCTCCCTTTTCTTCTCGTAAATGTATGTTACAGTTCAGGGAAACTAAAAAATGCCATTACAAACATATATCCCTCTTCTTAATATGTTTACTTGTTGTATCATTTATCTTTTTTGTGAAGCTTGAGTATGTTTCCGAAATTTTGGACGGAAAGGAGAAATTCAGTCATTGCTTGTCTCACCTTCGCTATATGAACATGAATAGACCCAGTTTTGAATACACATGACATTTCTGTTTATCATCGTTTTAGTGTATGTTCACTAGCTTAATATCTTCTTGCTTTGTTGTTATAGGTACTACATATGGATTCAGCATCCAGTCTGTGAACAGATATTGCAGTAATACTTTCTCTTCCTATAATAAGCATGAGATTAGTTAGTATATTTGACTTGATCTCATGCATGTATGTACTTTAGAAACTTTTCATCCTAATTAGTCATGAGTTTAATTAGTACATTTGACTTGATATTATCATGAATGTACTTTATTAGGACCAAATATATTTATCCCATAGATATAACAATAGTATGAACCGGGTGCAATCAAGAAATTTGAGTGCATCAGAAACAACTGGCAATAAACCCATCAATTAAGATATTCCACTTATGAATTAATAAGGTGTGAACATGAAATTTGAGTGCATCAGTGGGTTTATAAAACAATCAGCAGTAAATGCAGCAGTATATTCTGGTCTTGGATCAGGACCAGGTGCAAACAAAAAATTGAGTGCATTTCTAATTTTATAAAACAATCGGTAGTACGTAATCCAAAACAATATATTTTGCTTTTTGGTTCGAACCAGGTGCCTTACAAGAAATTTGACTGTCACAAATGGTTTTAGATAACAATTGGCAATAATCCCAACAATATATTGTGACTCCGATTGGATTTCATTTCTAGCCTACCCCAACTTGTTTAGGACTAAAGGCTTGGTTGTTGTTGTTATTGAATTAAAAAAGCAATTTAAGTGCATAAAAGAACCGGTCAAATCCCAATTATATATTTTGGTTTTGGTTAAACCAGGTGCAAATGATAATTTAAAGTGTAAGTGGTCTTACCAAACAGTTGGCAATTATCCAACTATCTATTCTGGATTTGGATTAGACCAGGTGCAAATAAGAAAATTTGAGTGCATTTGTGATTTTTGTAAAACAATTGGCATTAATCAAATTTCGGTTTCGGCTTTGGACACATGTTACTCATCTGGCCTATTGTTCAATGGTTGTGATTTGAAATGTTTTGTTATATCTAGAACGGGAAGGCATTTTAGGGTTTCATAACAAGGTGAGCCGATTTTCTAGGCTCTATGAGTGTGAAGGAGGCAAGGAGAAAGGAGGTGTGCATGGCTGCACCGTCACTTGAATACCATTGCTTGTGTATTTCAGCATCATAGTTTGTTTCTTATCTCAGCTAATCTCTTCATTAATATTTATCCTTAACCTACTTTTAATTTTTTTGTCTATATTTTCCTTTGCTTTTAATTTTCTTTTCCATCTATTGACCCTAGTAATAACTCTTCATCTCAACTATATAAGTTAAAATCATATATTCTTTTGGATGAAATTCACGTCCGTACTGTAGGAAGGTTCAATCAGCTTGTGAGCAGAGTAAACTTTCTTATGGAATGAAGTAGTAAAATTTTGAGGTTGAATATGTGTTGGTTTTTCGTTTCGCAAAATGTGATTACGAGACGTTGAACTTGTTTAACAGAAAATTACAGAACATGCAATACAAAAGTTTTGCTTAATTATCACAAATAATTTCTAGGAAATATTACTTCCATATGGTTGAAAGTAATTTAAGAAAACATTTTTACTTTTTGTAGGGAGCGAAATGGAGTAACAGGAATACATGAAGTCTGCATAAGTTACCAAACTTACAGTGCTCTGGTGTCTAAGAGGTGTTGTATAAACTATGAAAGACTTCGGTTACAATGTCAAATAGGTGCTGTCCAACAATGTTAACTTTTAAGGTATTCTATGCACAATTATCTTGAGTTAGACATTCAGTTACACTCAACTTGACAGGCTTTTTCTAGTACCAATGACCAATTATACCATATCAGTGCTATTGGTTTTGTGGCGAATGCCAGGAGAATTTGTGTGTGATTAATTTGTACTTGAGTTTTCTCTCGATATTGGATAAAATATTACAATGGTAACAAAAACCGTGGCGCCTTCATAAAAAGTACCACTTGCATATATTTGTTCGTCTCTTTTTCTTAATGGCATGGTTTCTTCTCAATCTCCAAAGAGTTGAACAATCTGAAAACTGAGACAAACAGGTTTTGCTCACTAGCGTCTTTAGTGAAGGCGTGCTAGTGGTGTTACATGTAATGTTATTTGCAAATATTCCAAATATCCAAAGAAAATAACATAGGGCAAATTAGTGTAACACCAATTCTTCTACCAATAGCTGGCCATGAAACCGATTGCATTGGTTCGGTACAACTGTCAGTAGTACTAGAGGAAGCTTGAGGAGTTGAGAGTAGCAGAATGTCAACCTCAAGTATAAATTAATTACTTAAGAGTCTATAATTGTAATTTGTTTATGTAAATTGGAAGCAATCTTTTATAAATGCAATTAAATCAATTAAAGTTTTTTCTCCGTTAAATGGTGGTTAAGTAATTTACTGATTCTTTAGATGAGCTTTTGCCTCTTTCTCTTTTGCTAGTTCTTTCTTTAGATGAGCTTGATTTTCCCATAGTTGAGCAATTTCACACATTTTTGCCCCTTTCACCACTAATGTCGCTTGTTGTAGTTACAAAAGTTGGGTCTGGTTGTTGAAAAAAATTACTTTGATTCTTGTCACAATTGCAACCACCTCTTGTACCTACAAAATCTCCATTTTGATGGAAGAGACAGAGATACTGAGATTGCACAAGTATGGATAGAATAGAGCAATCTTAATTGAAAGTTCAGGTGAAAGAGAAAGATAAAAGCCGAGCATATATATTGTTGTTTTAGCTGACCAGTGTTGTTTTTGAAGGACATTGGTGATTAGAATTGAGCAACAAACAGAGGGTTTGATCATGGAGCTAGTTGAGGCAGGTAGTATATGTGCCGAATATTATGCTATATTCTGTGTGTGTGTGTGTAGAGGTTGGCTAATATCAAAGCATTTGTTCCTAGGTCATGAAACAAACGCTTCGGTTTTTACATTTTCAAAGTTCAAACAGTCGATCCAAACCGTTCAATATTCAATCTATATTAAAATGTGTTTGTAGACCAAACCGTTATTTAACGACTCACCTGCTACATAAGTTATTTAGTAAATAATTTAAAAAAAATATAAAATATTCCACAAATATATTTTTTTTTTAAATCACTTCATGTTCGTAAATCAAGAGCACCGCAACCTAACTTTTAGAATATATTTTTTTTTTATTGTCTGTCCGCCTTTTCAAAACAATAACATTAATATCTCCGATATTAAAAATTTGATAGAAGCTATTCTGAATTATCTATTGCATGATAAAAATTCTGACTCATGAACATATTCATAGTATTGAGAAAACTTCAGAAGCGACACAAAAAACGAATCTAAACAATCATGCTTTAGAATCGCTTGAACGCGTGCGTTTAAATTCAGCCTGTAAACATCAATATAATTATTATTTATTCATCCGGTATTAAAAAAAACATTGAACAAATGGGATGCATATAAGCGTTCAACTTCGGACATAATATTATTCTTTTAAAAAATATGATATAGACACCTAAACATTTTTTATCTAGATAAATATATGTATAAACTGTAAAAGATGCTAAATAAAAAAATACTTATTAATTAGTAAATGTAATTTCAATTCTACTGATGAATTGACAAATGTTAGTAGCACAACATTTGTTATTCTTAGATGAATCTAAGGAGCAGCATATTTTCACTAAAATATAACAAACATTTTTTTAGCATGAGATGATAATTAAAGTTCTGCATTGAATTTTAAACATATGACATTTAATTCAGAGGGCAATACTTTAACTAATTGTTTAAGTTAGACGTGCTATAAAAACAAAGTGAACTACGAACTTTAAAAAAAAAAAAAAACATAATATTAGTACCAAGAAATTACTTAATGCATATTTAAGATCTTTGATTAAACATTAATTTACTGAAAAATTAATACAGTTTTCACTAATTAATATGGAATTAAGATACATTTAAGTCGATAAACAAAAGTTTAGTGTGTAGACGAAAATAAATTGAGGGAGTCTATGGTACTATGCATAGCACGGATTGTTCCGTAAATTATAACGGTCGATCCGAACCGTTCAACATGATTTTCATATGAGAATATACTTGTGGGCTAAATTTTCTATTTTTTAGAATTTTTTTACTATTTTTTTAGATAGGTAGAAAATCACTATTTTTGAATGGTCCTGAATTTTCAGATCAAGTGATTTTCTATCTATCTTAAAATATAGTAAAAAAATTCGAAAAAATATAAAATTTAGTTTGCAAGTACATAATCATGTGGGGATCACGTTGAACGATTCAGATCGATCATTAAAATTTTCAAAATGAAAATATGACTCCGTAGTACGACAGACTAATCCGTGCTATGCACAGTAGCATAGACTCACTCATAAATTAATGTTTGAGCCACTTAATTGGGTGATTAAAACATGTGGTGGTTGGTAAACATATTTTAGTGAAGCAAAGGAAAATCTGGGTACTGGTAGGCGGTAGCTTTCATTTTATAATAAAAAGGTAGCATGGCGTCATTTTTTTTTTTAATATGGTCAGAGCGTGATTGACAGACACGACAACACTAAATTCAATATGTAATGTTTCCATTAAAGAATTAGTTGGTCGATTCGGTTTTTAAAATCTTTATTAGTAATTATTTTAGAGCGAGGCTACGGTAATATGCATATTACACGCCGGAAGCGTAAAATTTAAAAGGGCAACGGTAATATGTAATATTGTGAATTTTAGAAAAGGGCAACCGTAAAATTTAAAATAAATTAAAGGTTAAAATTTGAATTTTTCTGATGAGTAAGCCGTGTGGATGTAGAATAAGGATCCGAGTGTGACAAGTGAAAAGTAAGCCGTGTAGATGCAGAATATGCCATGTTATCGTGACAACTTTTGTTTACTGGTTGAACCATTGTATATTGTTTTGTTGTACAGCCTTTTCAGCCATATCTTGTTGCTATGTAAGAATTGTGAAATACTATTTAGAAGTTTTCGTTTGATTGTAAATCACTGTTTAAAGATTTTGTTTCATTGTAGGTTATAAACAGTTTGTTTAATGTTACTGTTATGGTAATTATGGCATGATGAAATATTTGTTTGGAGTTAAGTCTAAGTAATTGCCTTGTGGGTACACGGGAAATTGTGTATTCACGGCGTAACTGCACGGCCCCATGTTTCGGGGTGTGACTGATTCATATGTTTATTTTGAAAGTTGAAATAGTCGATATTAACTAAAAATGTTCAAATAGTTAATTTGAACTGTTCAATATGATCTTTATGTGAAAATGTTTGCTGATCAAAATTTATATTTTTTTATAAGGTTTATTATTTCTTAAATAGGTAGAAAATAATTTGATTTGAAAATTTCTGACCATCCAAAAGTAGTGACTTTCAACCTGTCTAAAAAATAATAAATAACCATAAAATATAAAATTTGGTCTACAAAACATTTTGATAAGAAGATTATGTTTAACGGTTCAGATTGACTATTTGAACTTTAAATATAGAAATATGGGATTGGATTTTGTCCAAAGGGCTTTGGACAAAACCTCATCCAAAGTCAAACTTAAACATCCGATTTGTATTGACATTCGTGCAAATATATTTAAAACTTAATAAATTTAAATAGCTCATTGAATCTAAATGTCCGTACGAATTTTGATACAAATCGGACAGTTTAGGTCTGGTTTTGGACGAGACTTTGTCCTTAGCACAATACTCGTCTCAAGTGGTTTTAACTATTTAAATAAATAAAAATGTTAGAAATGCTTTTTGAGTACGTAAGTATCAGATGCATTTAAGAAATAATAATAAAATTAGAGTAGAACTAGGGTGTTCTTAAGTTCACCAAGCCCCTTGGTGAACTCAAGTCTAAAACCCATCAAATCAGCTTCAAACGACGAATTCGAACCGTTAAAATCCGCCTACTTTACGAGTGATGCGTATACATGTAAAAATTTTATACTTTCAAATTAATTTAGTATAAAGTCAAGCGGTCAAAATTAGAAGGTTAATAAATTAATTTTAATGCATTCATTTTTTGACGTTTTTGACCATTTGACTCTATGCAAAATTAATTTCAAAATTTAAAATTTTTGCATGTAGACGCATCACTCGTAAGGTAGACGGGTTTCAACGGTTCGGATTCGTCGTTTGAAGCCGATCCGATGGGTTTTAGACTTGAGTTCACCAAGGGACTTGGTGAACTTAAGAACACCCTAGTTCTACTCATAAAATTATTAAAAAAGTAGAAAATGTTGAATGTAAATATACCTGTTTATAATGAATAAGAATATACAAGTTGCGTACATATATAATTAGTTAAGTTGCATACATAAATAAATAATATATTGACAAGAAAAAACCAAACCATATATCGATAAAAAAAATTCAAGATTAATTATATATTAATTAAGATTAGTTGCATCCATAAACTTTAAAGTTATTAATAAAAAAATAATCAACCTATATGGATCGGGTAGGTTGACCCGTGACCTATTCGTCAGGTCCATGTTAAATAATTTGAACCCGAGTTGGATTAGGTTAAAAGAAAATAATTAACCGACTAGTATCGTTCCGTGACGGAGCTGATTCTGTCGTGTTATTTTTTCAACTCTAGTTACGAGAATACTTACACTGTGTCACTGTGGAAATTAGTGAGGTTTTAGACTTGATGGGAGAATATTTTCACGAATTGTTCGGATCCATTCCTTTTTAAAGATTTGAGAGGAAAAAAATTCAATCAGACTAAATTTTTTTTTTTTCCACGATCTCCTCATTTTAAAATAAAAAATATTAAAATGCATTAGTACTCAACATCAGATAATTATACTTGTATCTGAATCTCATCAAAATTACCATGATATAAAATTTCTTAATTTAATTTTGTAATTATAATATAATGCTTTAAGTTATAAGAAATTATAATAATTTTTGTTATTATTTTAAATATCATTAATAGAACTTATTCGGCTAAATGAGATTTTCTTTAAATTTAATATACTTATACAATTTTAATTCTTGTTTTTATTATATGTTAATCAGTTATCATACTTTAGATTATTAGAATTGATCAATAAATTATTAATAACTATTAATTAGAGAATTAATACTGATAGCTAGTCTTTCAAAAAAACAATCTTTTTCATAATTATATATTCACAGTACAAGCGAAAATTCATCTCAACATATTTTTTTCTGTAATCATGCAATACATATACATGATATATATTTATTAGTATGGTTTGTGGAACATGTTAATACATACTGAATAGTTTAAGAAGTAGCGAAAGTTTGTGGGGTACAGCTGGAGCAGGTTAAGGTATCTGTTTTCCGTGTTTAGACGATCTGCAAGTAATAAAGTCTAAGGAAGGGCAATACCGTCAATTCCTCCCAGCTTATTAGTTTCTCTCTCTCGTTTTATCCGTCAATCGCTCCGAAATTTTTATTAATAGAAATAATAATAAAGAAATGTCGATATAGAAGAACGAATTCGTCAGAATGTTAAATCTAACAAAGACGTTATTCTTGGTAACGTCCAGGGGGACGTTACCAACGATAACGGCCAGACAAAACCGATAAAATCGCTAATTGCCGCGGCTAATCCCTGGACGTTGAGAACGGTGACGTCCAGAGAAAAAAAAAAAAAAAGGCTGGCCGTCGCCAAGGATAATGGCCTGCGAAAAAAAAAAAAAAAAAGGAGGCCGTTGCCAAGGATAACGTCCAGACGCAGAAAAAAAAAATTTAGGCCGTTGCCAAGGATGACGGACTGTCGGCAGTACAGGGAAAGCGACTTGGACGTTATCCTTGGTAACGGGCAGAATGATGAAGGCAATTCTCGGGTCCCAGCGGAAAAAATTTAAAAATATGGACGTTGTATTCGATAACGTCCAGACAGACAGCCTATATAGCGCTCCCCTCTCTCGCTGAAATATAACTCTCCCAGAAACTCCTCTCTCGCTGAAAAATCTCTCCTCTAAAAAAATAAAAATAAATAAAGTTATGAAGAAGAATGAAATCGAACCGGAAATGAATTCATAGTTAGTTGGAAGCCAATGTTGATGTGGAGGAAATGCTGAACAAAGAAGAATAAAGAAATCGTCAATAAAGGTAAAGTTTCAATTATATGTCATATATTTACGTTTATGATTTAATTAGATGAATATCAAAATTATTTTTTATATTAGTTAAAATACTATTAGTAATGTTAATGATAATTTGTAATGTTAGTAATGGTAATGTTAATGTAATGTTGTAATATTAATAATGTCTTCAATTATATGTCATGTATTAGTAATGTTGTAATGTTGTAATGTTGTAATGTTAATTTGTAAATTTGTAAAAAATATTAGTAATGTTAATGTGTAAAAATATTAGTAATTTGTAATGTTAATGGTAATTTGTAAAAATTAGTAATGTTAATATTAGTAATGTTAATGGTAATATGTAATGTTAATGGTAATTTGTAATGTTAATGGTAATATTACCGTTAATGTTAATGGTAATTTGTAATGTTAATGGTAATTTGTAAAAATTAGTAATGTTAATGGTAATTTGTAAAAATTAGTAATGTTAATGGTAATTTGTAAAAATTAGTAATGTTAATTGTAATTTGTAAAAATTAGTAATGTTAATATTAAAAAATAGTATTGTTAATATTAAATAATTTGAAATATATAAATAAATAAAGAAGTTCACATTTTCATGCTTAATTAAATTTAGTTTTTGAAAAAATATTATAAATTTAGTAGTACTTAACGTTTGTTGTAATAATAAATTATATCTAATTTATTTATTATTGTGTAGGTTGAATCATCAAAATAATTAATCATGCTCATGGTGAGAGTTCATTTCGGTGGTGAAATACGGCAAGGTCGTAAAGGAGCGGAGTACACCGAATCTCCTCGATTCACATTGATGGCAACTAGTGAGCAGGGTTGGCATGATGTGAAAGGTGAAATTTATCGCCAGCTTGGATATTCTGAGAGTGAGTACAACCTAAAAACACTTGCACGAGTTAATGTTGGTACAACAACTCGGCGTTATTATGAGATATTAGAAATCGTGTGCGATCAGACGTGGCGAGGCATTTATGACCAAAGTATGTTTGCCAGGACCCAGTATTCTTACGTCGATTTATACATTGAGTTAGTTCCAATTGTCGGTTCGATGCAATCACAATTATTCATTGATAGTGTGGTACCAGAGACACAACCAGACCCTGGACATACCCAATACAGTGTTTCACAAGCGGGTCCCAGTCTATTCGAACCCTATCAGACACAACAAACACCGAGGCGTGACCTTTATCTGAGTCCTTATCCCGATGTGAATGACTTGTCACCGCCTGTTCAGGCAGATATGGGTTGGTCAGGGCAGAATAATCAGGACAGTCCATGGGTTGATCCGCCGACGGCCGGTGGTCCTTGTAATGATGCTGAGACGTACCGCAAAGTGACGACGAAGATGACGCTGACTCATGTGAGGATGATGCCGACTGGGATACCGAACCTGATACAGAAGGGGATGTCCCGCCTGATACTCAGAGACAATCGCAAAGACCACGTGTTCAGGCTCAACATTTTCCCATATCTGATCGCGGGACGAGTCACCCGGTGGGCAGTTTCAATGACACCTCGGGATTTCAGGAAGCAGATGTATCCTACTTCAGCAGGACCCAACACGTACATGATCCACTTGGTGTAGGTAAGGAGTACTCTTCAAAAGAGGCTCTAAAGTTGGCCATAAATGATTATCACATCAGAAATAATATTGAAGTAAAAACTACCGGTAGCAGTAGAACCCAACTGATATTGGAATGCAAGAGCAGCAGGTGTATGTGGCGTTTGCATGCCAAGTCCGGCATATTTTCATCAAAGTGGGAAATTAAAACGAGCAGAGCACCACATACGTGCCAGACTCGTGCAAGGTAGTCCATCAATCCGTCATTCGAGTCTAGCCAATTCTCTCTATAGTGGGGATCATCATCTGCGGGCAAGTCGGGGATGGGTTCTTGACCGGGAGGAATCTCACCGTCTGGAATGTCCTCGTAGTTGGCCGGAAGATCGGCCGCTCTCATCATGTCACGGTATTTTGACTCCATACCATTGTCTCTGAGAAGGCCACAACTTAATCTGAGGAAAAACTTTCCCACCTTTTTAAGAGTCTTTGTTTTGGCACAAGCTATACCGTACGACACCATCTTCACTCCTCGCAGTGCCTACAAAATAAAAAAAAGTTAGTAACATGTATGAAAGATTAATATCATAAAATAAATATTTTGATGATTGAATTGAAACTTACATCACGAGTGCTCTTCGGGGCACTGGGAATGTACCCTACTTCGTTATGCTCATCCCTGTACTCTGGAATTGGATGATCAAGACCTTGTATGCACCTTCTCGACAATAAGACATTGTGCATACAATTGTTTTGAAACCAAGTCCGGTATGGAAAAAGCTGGTCGTCCGACCATGGTCCCGTCGGAGCAACCAAGTGATCGGCAGGATGAGATGCCTGTTCTACGTAGGTGTGGTGCTCAACAGCCTAATCTTTTCTTGTCACATGCACAGAATGAATAATGTTATGTAACCGGCGTACCTCGTCCTCGCCTAACGGCGGTGCTACTGGGATGGGCTGTGAAAAGCCAAACTGACGCATCACCCGGCTAGGGTAATGGTGCTCCACTATCCAAAAGTGTATCAGTGGCACAACGGCTAGCCACACATCTCTATCATCCTGAACTCGTGCTGGCAACCGAGATTGCTCCTCATCCAACAGTGCTTTGTAAGGTTCCCATCTTACCATATAATCTTCAAGATCCTGCAGTTGGCTTCGGAAGTAGCTAACTCCAGCCCGATTGTGAGCTTGATTATATGAATGGCGACAGCACCACATCTCCCCGATTGCAGGACACCTGTAATATAAAATTTAAGATTCTTAGTAAACATAAAACACATTAAATTAACGTATTGTAAAGTTTTTTGTAGTTACCTTTCTGGATTCGGGTAGCCCCAATGTGGAGTCCAATCAAATTTGCTGTAAGGACGGCCGGCCGGTAATCTGGACCAACACCAATGCTGTAGAAGAAGAGTTGGTCCCCACATAGTCTGCGTGCGACGCTCTACGGAAACGGACAAGTTCCTATAGAGTAGTGCTAGAACAGCACCACCCCAGTTGTATTGCACCGGTTCGTCAAGGTTTCTAAGAAATTGCAGATACATCACCGGAATCGAATCTCCCGAAGAATCAGCAAAAAGTAAAGTCCCGAACAAGTCCAGTATGTAAGCCCGAGTGTACTGGCGTACCTGCTCATCTGTAGGCTCACCCGGATTTTCAGCTGGCATGGCAGCAAATCGAATGCGCAGTTCCTTCAAACATATAGAATATCCGGACGTCGTGCGAACAGCACTTCCATCGGCCGACTGCGATCTCTTCTTCTTTTTAAGCACCGCATCCGCACTCCCAGCTCCAAGAAACTGCTCCACTAATGCACGCGCATTTGTGTCTGCAAACCCGGTCACCGGAGCCCCCTTTATCGGCAATCCCCACAGACATGACACATCTTGCAGTGTGACCGTCATCTCTCCCACAGGAAGATGGAAAGTGTGCGTCTCCGGTCTCCACCGCTCAACGAGGCCAGCGAGGAGCCCTTTGTCAATGTTCATATCATCCATTCGAGCTATCTGATACAAACCGAGACTACACAAGAATGGGTCGCAGCGCGGGTCGCGTGGAATCACAGACCGGTGGTGTCGAACATCCACCCCGGTATAATCCTGTCATTGTTATACAATTTGATTAAAATCAAAACTCGTAATTCAAACATTTATATCTCTTTATTCAAAAACATGTGAATTTTGGATATGAGATGATTCATTGAGTAACTTACATTGTCAGATAACAGTGCGACCTTATGCTGTGCATGCGGCATCCATAATAAGTTGCTAAATTTTTCTGGTGGAGTATTACTCGGACCACAACTGCTTGACATCCTGCATGCATAACATTTTAACCTTAAAATTAAAACAATCTAACTTTTCAAAATTAAACCTAATCGGATGCAATTTAACAAAATTAAACCAAATTTAATGCTAATTTAACAAAATTAACCTAATTACACCTAATTAACAATAACAATAACAATAATTTAATTAACAAAATAAAACCAAATTGCATGTTAATTTACAAAATTAAACCTAACAATACCCTAATTACACCTAATTAACAATAACAATAACCTAATTAACAAAATTAAATCTAATCGAATACAATTTCACATAATTAAACCTAACAATAATCTTCACAACAAATTCAACCTTAAATTATTGTTAATTTAGAAAGTTATAAAATATTGAAAAAAAAAAAAATTACCTTTCCAGAGAAGAGATCAGCGGAGGAGGGGAGGAGGGCAGCGGAGGTCCTGGACGTTATCGAGGACGACGGCCAAGCTTCTTTTTTTTTTTTTTCCGCTTCGGTCGGTGTTTTGCTCTTTCTTACCGCCCCGCCGCGTCTCTCTTTGTTTTTTTTTTCCCCTCGCGTCACGGACAGAGACAGAGAGCTCGGTACTTGGGCATTTGAAAAAAAAATAGGGGGCCGTTATCCTTGGCGACGTCCTCAATTATTATATTTTTTTTTTCGATGCTGGCCGTTATCCTTGGCGACGTCCTCAATTATTATATTTTTTTTTTTTTCGATGCTGGCCGTTATCCTTGGCGACGTCCTCAATTATTATATTTTTTTTTTTCCGATGCTGGCCGTTATTTTTGCTAACGTCCAGAGTTTATATTGTTCGCTAATTAGGCTAGGCAGTGCTAATCGGGCCGTTATCGTTGGTAACGTCCCCTGGGACGTTACCAAAAATGACGTCTTTGTTAGATTTAAAATTCGAACGAATTCGTTCTTCTATATCGACATTAATTTATTATTATTTCTATTAATAAAAATTTCGGGTCAATCGCTAGTGTTTGTTTGTTTCTCTCACTGCATACCCCTACCCAGTCCCAGTCGAATTCGGATCCAGTGAAGTAACTCGATTTTTTAGTTTTAAATCGGAACCGTCCGATTCAGATCCGAACCATTCATCCCGAAGTGAGCGCACACAATCCAACGACGGATTCGAATTCCGAGGCGATCTCGAGCGACAGAATCGATCGGACGGTCCCGATCGAAAACCCAAAAGTTGGGTTACTTTAGGGGATCCGGACCAGTCCCAGTCCCAGTCCCATTCCTAGTCCCAACTCCCAATCCAATTCCAAATCGGCGGCTCTTTTTGTTTTTGTTTTCTCTCTCTCTCTCTACCAATTCTCTCACTCTTCATCTCTTTCTTTCCTTGAAGTTTCTCATACAGTCAATCAGATCACTGATATTTCGAGGAAGGTTCAGCTAGTGTTTTTGCGCTCCACAATTAATTAGGGACGGACTCTTTTTCCTTTGACTCGCTTTTCGACTGGACCGACCCGAAACAAAGAAAGAGAAGCAACTTCCATCTCTCATGCTGCTTGATTGAGTTGAGATCTGCTTGCCTTCGTTTGTTTTATGGCTGAGATGCGGCGATACTCAGTAACTCCTCAACTAAGTAAGCTTTTTTATTTTTTATTTTGTGTTTTTTCGTACTATTTTAGTGAAATCTTTCTGAAACCCTAGTTATGTTCTTTGTTACCTGTTGAACATCAATTTTTATTATTAATTGTTCCTTTCTTGATCTTCTTGATCTCTGTTGATGATACCCTACCCTTTCTCTGTTGCTCCAAATTTAATAATATTTTACTTGTTCCTACTGCAACTTTTTTCCCTCTTACTTAATAATTTAATTGAGGCAAATTGGGTTCGGTTTAGGCATGAATGGGCTCCATTTTTTTACCAGCAAGCATTGTACGGGTGTTCTTCTGTAAATAAATACATCTCCTCTGCTTGCTTTTATTTCAGTTATTATCACTGATATATGATTTTAATTTACAGATATTGAACAAATACTACAGGATGCTCAGACTAGGTGGTTGCGACCGGCCGAAATTTGTGAAATACTACGCAATTATAAGAAATTTCGCATTGCTCCAGAGCCTCCTAATAGGCCTCCCAGTATGGCCCTCAATTAGACGTATCTTTTATTTGCTTATTTGCTCATTCCTAGGTTACTTTTCTTTGAAAGGTTTATCCCCGTAAACTTAAAAGAAAGGGAAAATACAGAAACTTGTACCTGCTAACTGCAAGCAGTAAACTCTCCAGATTTAAGTAAAACTTGAAAGTGAGGTATGCTACTGGATCAGTCTGTGTACTGTACCCTATTGATATCTGTTCTGAGCTTTTCTGGCTTTTTAGTTGTTTTGGGTACCAGTTTTGATATTTTATTGATCAATTTTAGGTGGTTCACTATTCTTATTCGATCGCAAAGTGTTGAGATACTTCCGCAGGGATAACCACAACTGGAGAAAGAAGAAAGACGGAAAGACAGTCAAGGAAGCTCATGAGAAGCTAAAAGTACGAGGCCCTAATTTTTATTCCGTACTCCTATGTTTCTTTGGATGACCATTTATAATTGGTGAAATGCATGTTCATTTTGGTTGGTCTGTACTTTTGTTGTGACTTGTAGTTACCTGTTCCCGCTTATCCCTGGTTTATTTTATTTTTCTTGATTTTTCTTGATTTTGTGCTTTCATGTTTTTAATTGCACAATGTACCACTTTGATTCTGTGTTCATGCGTGCGTGCACTCTTTGGTGATTCAGAGTGGATTTTAGTATTAATGACAAGATCATTATCGTCATTATCAGTGATAATGTCAGGTCAACTACCAAGTCCAGAATACATATGCCTACTATTCCAATTAGTAAAAATTAGCTTAGCTAGTTTCACTAAAACATTTGCACTATGTGAAGGATGGAAGTGTCGATGTACTGCATTGCTACTATGCCCATGGAGAGGATGCTGAAACCTTCCAGAGACGTACTTACTGGATGCTTGATGAGTTAGTCTCATTATCATCATCGTTTTAATCATTGTTGCTTTTATGGTATAATTCTGTTGTTCTAAACTCATCCACATAAATTTTTCAGGCAATACACACATATTGTTCTGGTACACTATCTCGAAATCAAGGTAATAATAACTTGCAACTTATTATAAAAAAAGTTAAGTTATTTTGTTGACTATTATGAAGATGATATTGATTGTTTGATTTGTGTGGTTACAGGGTGGGAAGCAGAATTACAGCAGACTTAGAGAAGTTGAAGCAAACAACAGCAGCAGTCCTGTGGGTTCTAACTCTTTTACTACTAGTCCAAGCCAGCTGCCTTCGCAATTTGCTGAAGCTGCAAGCCCCAATAGCGCTCAAACCTCAGAGCTTGAAGATACAGAATCAGGTACTACTGTTTATTGTTTTAGGGCTAAACTAAATTTGCGACACATTAATAATTTCTGGGTTTTTCTGAAGTTAAACTGTAGGTATTCATAGTTAGCACCTCACTGTATATACAAGCCTGTCCTGCTGTCCATAGTATATAAAATTACAAGAGCCATAGGTACAACCCGGTTTTTGTAAATCCCCGACTACTACACATAACAAAACGTTTTGATAAAGAAAAGAAGATGCGCAATGATGCACTTAAGAGAAGTACCTGGCTTGCATGTAAGTTAGTAATAAAGTAGTGCATGACTTGAAGGATAGAATTGACTGATGCATGGACCGGGTCATGCACCGTTTGTGTTTCCAGTGTATCTAAAGAGAAATTCGGTGCAGCAGATAATTCCCTGCGAGCAAGAACAGGCACCCCAACCAGTGCCACCGCTGGCGCTGGACACCACCCTTTCCTTGAGATGCGGCAGTATGATGCTGGACCTGTGATGGCTAACTCCCTTTT